>QXTE01000117.1:4115606-4406432 GCA_003942145.1 Platysternon megacephalum
GTCCCTCGATCTGCTGGCAATGCCCCTACTTATACAGCCCAAAATGCCGTTAGCCTTCTTGGCAACAAGGGCACACTGTTGACTCATATCCAGCTTCTCGTCCACCGTAACCCCTAGGTCCTTTTCTGCAGAACTGCTGCCTAGCCACTCGGTCCCTAGTCTGTAACAGTGCATGGGATTCTTCCGTCCTAAGTGCAGGACTCTGCACTTGTCCTTGTTGAACCTCATCAGGTTTCTTTTGGCCCAATCCTCTAATTTGTCTAGGTCCCTCTGTATCCTATTCCTACCCTCCAGCGTATCTACCACTCCTCCCAGTTTAGTGTCATCTGCAAATTTGCTGAGAGAGCAGTCCATGCCATTCTCCAGATCATTAATGAAGATATTGAACAAAACCAGCCCCAGGACCGACCCTTGGGGCACTCCGCTTGAAACCGGCTGCCAACTAGACATGGAGCCGTTGATCACTACCCGTTGAGCCCGACGATCTAGTCAGCTTAACATCTATCTTAACATCTATCTTTTGTAGTTAATAAACTTGTTTTTTGCTTTATCTAAACCTGTGTGCCTTTGAGTAAAGTGTCTGGGAAATATCTCAGATTGGTTGACATGTTTGTTTCATATTCTTCTCCACAGTGAGGGAGAGGCGAACTGGGTAATAAATTCATACTGGTCGGGGTTTCGATCAGGGCAGGATGGTACAGCTCTGGGGTCTTAGGCTGGGGAGCTGGGGGTTATTTGGCTATAGCCTCTCTATTATTGGTCCATGCAGTGACTAGCCGAAACCTGCATACAACTGCAGCTGGGTACACGTCCCTGCCTTTGTGAATGCTCGTGGGAGTGTAGGACTGGGAGTGGTCTATAGTTTGTCAAAGCAGCACAGTGCTGAGAGGGAGCCTGGGCTGGTAAGTCAGAGGGCTCAGTGGAACCCCAGTTCCAGGTGGCACCCTGGGGGGCACCCATCACAAATACTGTCTGGACTCCTTTATTTGGTCTCTTGAACATTCTGCATGTATAGTCAATTAGTTGGCCCGACAAAGTAGGTGAGGTAATATCTTTTACTGGATCAACTTCTGTTTGTGTGAGAGACGAGCTTTTGAGCCACAAAGTACTCTTCTTCAGGACTAAGAAAGGTATTAAGAGTGTCACTACTAAATATATGATCAAACAGATAATTTAGTATAAGTAGTTATAACATATTCTAAGGGACCATTCAAGGTGGACCATACCTTTTAGTCAATATTAGAATAATGGTTCTTTTTGAGTATATGTCATTGTGGATCCCACTACAAGTACACATGTGCAAGGCTGTATTTTTTTGAATAGCAGTGCCCATTGGGGTTGTACTTGCACCCTGTGCCACCTCGTGGCAAAAAGGGAAGGATAGCAGTGTCCCTCCCTCAGTTCCCTTTTATTGCTGGTGGCAGAGAGACAGAACCCAGTGAAGGTTCAACTCATTAGTTTGTTCAGAGACCCCAATATGGTTCTCTTTCAATCTATTTGATGAAATTTTATTTTCATACTTTTTTCTCATAATGGACATTCCTTAAAATAAAAACAAATTAATTGTTTGACCCCTCCTCCCCCACAATCCCTGGACAACTCTCTGTACAGCAGTGCTTTGCGCCATCCTCCATGCCTCATGGTGGAGTCCAAACCATCAGGGTTCAAATCCCAAAACAGACTGATCTCCATCAAGTATGGACACAGTAGAATGACTCTTCTGCCTAGGACTCTTCTGCCAGTAAGTCCTTCACCACCAGGGCCAGCACGTCCAGGGATGCTTGGCTTAATCTGCATCTAGTTGAGCAGTCCATGTAGGTCACTTTGAAGTGAGAAGAAGTAATATGACCACAGTGAGACCAGATAAACCTGCAATGGACAGTGTTTGCTTGACCACTCTGCCTTCTTTCCACTGCCTGATCCTGCAGCATGCAAAGAGGATAGAGTCAGAGTTGGCATGGACATTGTTGATCACCTCAACATTGGGGAAGTCCAAGGCATGCAAGACCTCGGCAACAGCTACCTCAGTGTTGACATTTCTGTCACCAATTACCTTGGCATGGACAATCCTGGCACTGATGTCTTTTGCTCCCATACTGACTGCTCCAACAATGCTGGCAGTAAATTCGACACCTGCACTCACTTTGTAATTGGTCCAAGCATAAACATATCTACAAGACAAAAGGGGGCTCCTAGAGGAAGGACATGAGACCTCACTCCTCCAAGGACAAAGGCCCAGATCCTCAAATGTGTTTAAGCACCTAACTCCCATTGATTTGAAGGATGTGGGCCAAAGTCTCTGAGCAACTGTCTAGTATGGGAAACCCAGCACCAGTCCTGGTACTGATGCCCGTGACAGAGCAGACCAAGGACCTCAGATATGTCTTATAAATATCAACCCCAGCAAAGACAGAGAACACTTCTTTTCCCTCTGAGGGCTGACAGCAGGAATATCAGCAATGGAAGAAACCTAGGTGTTCCAAGAGATGCCCATCTTCCACCTCCCTGGCCAACCTGGCTCTTTCTTAGAGGCTGCAGATTTGACAGGAGCATTGAAAGTCACCAATAAAAACAATCTGAATCCTACACAAATCTTTGGGAAATGCCTTGCTCTGCTCCACTAGGGCTTGGGTGGCTATGACAGCCAACATATAGGCAATGCACCTGGACCACCCACAAATGCAAAGTACTTCAATGTCCTGGAGCTCAGAGCTATCAGGCTAGCCTGTATGACATTCCTACCTATTCTTCAAAACTCCACAGTGCAGATCATGATGGCCAACACCTCTGCAATGCAGTATGTAAATAGACAAAGAGGCATACACTCCTCTCCATGGAAGCTATCAAGCTCAGAAGCTGGTATCACTAACACAGGAAAACCCTGATGGCTCTTCACCTTCTGGAAGTCTACCAGGTTGTTGTTGACTCCCTGTCCAGGCAGTTGGTAACCATTCGTGAGCAATCATTACAGAAGTCCATCGTAGAGCTGATATTCCTGTGATGGTGGACCCTGGTGATTAAATCTGTTAACCACTGACTTCAATGCCAAATGCCAGAACTTTGTTCCAGAGCGGATATGACTCCCAGGTCATTAACTAGAGGCCTTCTACAGTGGTACCAAGGCTTTTCCACTGATCCCCCGATTCCTTTGGTACCTTCCAAAATCAAAAGACAGCCATTATTCTCATAGCTCTGTTCTGGCTGAGAGAGACTGTTCTGACACCTGCTACAAATATCTGTTCAGCTCAGAATACATGGACCTGATAGCATAGCACCATGGCCAGATACTTTGTTTAGACCCAGAGTTGCTGCACCTTAAAATCTGACTGTGACTGACTGGTTAAATGCCACAGACAAAGACTGTTCCCTACAGATCAAGGAAATCTGGGTACTAACTGGGAAAACATCATCCAGAAGGATGTACTCATCTAAATAGAGAACCTCTTTCAAAAGGGCAGTCCAACATTGCTTGGACATGGTCCAGGTCTTGATTCCACAGATCTTTGTTTCAAGTGCAATAGGTACTCAATCTGGCCTTTTGTTCAGCTTTATTATGTCAACCACATGTCTATCTCAGCTTGCCATCTACCTGTACAGCCTTGCTTGTTCTTTTCTCACCCCCACGGTATCAGCGTTTCTCAAAGGGATTACACTCTTACCCACTGCTCAGAGAACCTACTTGCTGCCTGGGACTTAAATCTAGTTCTTCTGAAACTCCTGGATCCTCCATTTGAACCTCTGTCAGACTTCTCCCTGCACCACCTCACTCTGAAGACAGTCTTCCTAGTGACTATTACTTCAGCCAGGAGAGTTAGTGAGCTTCAGACACTATATGGCTGCCATTACTGTAGTATATGGCCACCTCTGAATCTTTTTAATTCAACTATCCTTCCAGAACCCCTATAAGGAACTATTATCCCCATCTTACCCTTTGTCTCTCAGTCCCCCTATCTGTAAGCTTGCTCAAGGTCACACAGGAAGTGTGGCAGAATGGGAACTTGAACCCAAGATGGGCTTTCAGTGATCTACATGAAACGAGTTGTGCTTGGAGTCCAATCCTTAGTTGACAAATGTGCACATCATAACAGTTGGTTCTAACTGACATTCTTATTAGCAGTGTCCTCAAGGAGAGCCAGGCTTGTGCTGAGCTATTGTGAGGTGCTCTGTGAGTGATGAGGCTCAGCCTGTGCCATGGCTGGGACACACATACTGTCATCACCAGTTCTGACTGTGGATGAACACAAGTTTCATTCTCCTGGGCTGTCGCTGTAGCACCTTTCAAGAGCAGGAAACTTAAGAAAATAACACAAATCAAAAGGGTTTTAAAATAGAAATACTGCATATCAGTATTTTAACACACGTGTTTTATTGGAGGAAATGGATAGTTCTGACTTTATTTCACTTGTATTCCTTTTTATTTTTTTCATTATGGCCCTATAAATCATGCCCAAGAGGAATGGACAATTCATGTTCAGCCATTTCATTCATCATGGTAATTTTTGCTTTTGTAACACTACTTATCTTCATGTGCAGCTTTCTAGCACCCTACTTAATTGTTACTGCATTGGTAGCATTGCTTGGGAAGGGGTTTCTATTTTTGTTTAAAAATGTTGGGAACTGTTATGACAAACAAGAACCACCTAGCCCAACTCCACTGTAGCCAGATAAAGATTCTGCCTGCATACCTCCTCTTCTGTGAACACTAAAAGATGGATGGATTTATGCAACGACAGTGCTTCAAGGTTAGGATGCTTCTTTTTACCACTAATGACTCTAGGAAAGTTAAATCTGCAGTTTGCACTCACAGCATTAAGTTTCCACTCACAGCATTTCCTTCATGTAGCTCAATTATGGGAGAAATGGCAAGACTTCTTTCCTCTCCCCTCCTCAATTTTCCTTAGTGTGGACTCATGGGACTCAGATTCCTTGTGATCTGTCGCAACCCAGGGGCATCCACTCTGCCACCTGGGCCTGTCTGACTGTCCCTCTTGCTATGGTAGCACAGCTCTGATGTAGCCATGCTCCCATGGGGTTCCTCATCCACTGCCTGCTAATCCCAGAACCTCATGGTTTCCAGATAATTCAGAGGGCTGAAGCAATTTACTTTAACGAAGTCCTAGGATCTGATAAAATGTTTATTGGCATGTATGGAATTCTTTTCACTGACTGCGCTGGAATCAAGTCTATAGTTAGGGTTACATTCTATAAGTGGGGAAACTTCCTGTAGCTGGTGGGCCAATGCCTGAAAGTGTGCTCCTCTCTGTCATCCTGGTCCTGGAGTTGACCCTTTCCACAGGCACTGACCTTGAACTTTTTAGAGCACTTGTGAGTTGGGTGCAGGGGAAAGAAATATGGTGGTAAAAGCACTTCTGTGCACCCCCTTCCCAAATGACCAAGTTTTCATCCCTTCTATCCATGGAGTTGGAAGAAATTATTTGGAGCCAAATCCCTTTAATTTGGGGGATAGCTAGTCCAAGATCACACAGATGAGATGTTGTTCTAGAGCTACTGTGCACTGTTTAAATGAGAGCTATCTCTAATCTCTCACTAGCCACCATTAATTAGAATGTATTTATTCTGGGTTTCCAATTCTTTTTTAAACTCAAATGCAAGCATGCGCACTCTCGCTCGGTCTCTCTCAACTTTTTTTCAACTATCAGGACTTTTATAAAATACTAAACAATGTTCTGTAGATACTATCTGCTTTTAAAAAGTTATTTTCTCCCCCTCCCCATCCCCACCCTCCCCACTAAGTTCAAATTTGTCATAGACGGGCTTATTTGATTTTTTTTTTTTAGTACTTGATTTTTTTTTTAATGTCTTTTTAAAATTAACACCATGAATAATATGAGGACAAAGTAATGGGATGTTCTTATCAAAAATTGAAGAGATAGGACAGAAATTGAAACTGTTTGGCGATAAAATACCAAAAAATCAATCTAATTTCTCATACAAAAGAGTAAACTGCTTTTTGTTTAATTTTATAGACTCTTAAATGTGTTTATCATGAAGTGAACTCAGCTTGCTTTAAGCATTTTGCATCTCATTCAACCACCAAACCTAGATTTAATCTGTATTTAAGAGGAAAGCTCTTAGTAGATCTGACCTTTTATTAAGTTGACACCAAAATGCAAATCTTGTTGATTCTTTGATAGTCTAGAAATACAATGAAAAACCGTCTATAAATGGATTTTATAGCCCTCTATGTATAAAACACTCTAAGAATGATGCTACTAGGACCTCAGATCAGTGTTCCAGATGAGCTTTACATTATATTCATACCTTTCCCAGTGATGACAGACATGATCTACTGGGGCCACCAAAATAATGTTGTGGTGGGGGAGGAGGAGAAAAGTTACCTCTAACCCTCTACTTCTACTGTGCATCACAAAGGATGGCATTAAAACATCACCCACAAATAGCCTTCGTAAAAGGACCTGGGACTTAATTGCTAGGTTTATGTGTGTGTGTTTACATTAAAAACTTCTCAATTTTTCTGCTGACTTTTGGCCCAAAATTGTCTTCAGATTTGAGGTTTTTAAAATCTTGTCAATTTTCCATAAGCAAAAAAATTAAAATCTCCCAATCAACTCTAATATGTATAGATACCAATTACAAGATCCATAGAAAAACGTCCTACTGAATTTGAAAAATTGTCATGAAATACCTGTATAGCTTCTGCAATTAATATTTTGATCCCAGAGAATTCCTGGCAAAAGAATATTTGCTGTAACAGATAAGATCAGAAAGAGAGAGAAAACACATAAAAAGTATAGTTTTAGGGCCTGGTTATGAAAGGTATTGAAGACCCATAAAATTCAGCTTGTTCATTGGGACTTGTGGATGTTCTGCACCAATCAGCATCTGGCCCTTACTTTATGGATGATTGGCAGGTTATTATAAGGATATGCAGATGCTTCTACCTTAAAAAATAAACCCAATTGTTTAAAAGTCTTTCCATTGCCAGCTCCAGTTTTGATACAGCAGTGAAGCATAGCAATGCTAAATAAGAACATGCACATTCCATTTGTATTTGCCATTCCATCTAAATCCAGACCTTAATCATTATAGTAGAAGTAAGCTTCCCGGCTCCCCAGAGTCTTTAAGTAATTTTTGGATTAAATGGCGTACTTAGTTTTTCTTGTAAGCAGTGTCACTTCACACTCAGCTTAATAATGGCTTGTTTGGGTAAGCTTCTGTGTAATGTCAAGTTTTCCCAAATGGCCCTAGAAGGTCAACAGAGGTCTGCTGTTAACACTTTCCACAACAACAGAAAGGTTTTCCTTGTTTAAACAACAGTCGGGGAGAACACAATTAGATACAATTACCTAATTCTTCTTCTTGTAGAACCTAACAGTAGCTGTCAAAAAAGGGGAACAGTAAAGGTCAGTTTTAAAAAGAGGCTTCTTCAGAGAGTAATGCATCTTGAATAGTTTATATATGCTTAGCTACCTTATGTACTAGTAAGTAGTAGAACCCATGCATTTTTTTGTTATCAAGATAAAAAGATAGTATGCTTCAGAAATTCCAGAAAGACTTTTCAAAAGAATATAGAAATTGCCATACTGGAAGAGAGAAATGATGATGCATCTATGTCAATATCCTGTCTCTGGAAGTTCAAGAAACCCTCTACATAGGAACACAGGAATTGGATTTTGGATATTAGATCTAGACCAATATCCCATCTCTGACAGTGGCTGCTAACAAATGTTTCAGAGGAATGTTCATGGAAATCTCTTAATCCTTAATAGTTCGATTGGCTTGGGCCCTAAGGCAATGAAGTTTAATATCAATTCCAAAATTTGTTAGCATTAACTATTATAACTCTGGACATTCTCCTTATCCATATAGTGTCCAGTCTTTTTTGAACCATGCTGAGTTTTTTCACTTCAATGATGTCTTGTGATAATGAGGTCCACAGGTCAATGACATGTGTGGAAAAAGTACTATCTCTTATCAATTTTGAATTGCCACCTTTCAATGTCATTGACTGTCCCCTTGTCTCATAACGCAAGAACAGGGTGAATAGAAACTCCTGATCTACCTTCTCTAGACCACTTATTATTTTATAAACTTCTATCATGTCTCCTTTCAAAGGTAAACAATGCCAATCTTTTCAAGTTCTTTGTGGGAGCTTTCCCCGTGCCCTAGTTGTTGCCTTTCTCAGAACGCCTGTCATAAAAAAACTATGTAACTTCTCCATCAGGGGGGAAATTTCTTCCTAACCCTTGTTGGTATTTGGTATGTGCTCTGAAGTATGAGTGTCTATACTCCTCTTAAACTGTTTCCTATTTAATGTAATTGTCGGTGTTTTCATTATCCATATCTATCTCTAACCGTTTTTGGAATCCTACTATTTATTATCTTTTCTGTGATTTCTTATGACAGTGAGTTTACAGGTTAACTATGTTTTGTTGAAAGGGCGTTTCCTTTCATCAGTTATTTTGTTGCCTTTCAGTTTCACTGAGTATCCCCTTGCTCTTGCATTAGGAGAAGGTAAACATGAGTGATATGGAGACTTTATGCACCTCTATTGTGTGCTCTTATTCTGCCTAGTTTAGAGAGAAGAACATCTTTTCAATCTGTCTCCATATGGAAGTCTTCTCAGGCCTCTGATAGCTTTCATTGCCCACCTTTGAATCTTTTTGGTTTCAAAAATAGATATAGCAGAAAAAGTGAGCAGAATTGACCACAGTATGCCAGGTGAGGACATAATTATTTATACAGTGGCACAATTTCAATACTTTCAGTCCTATTCTTTATTCTAACACTTTTTGTTTGTTTGTTTTTTGTTAACATTTTGTATCTATAATACAATTTATTTAAGGCTCATTTGTGCCTATAAGCCACAGCTCTGAATTGAGGAGTAATGCAATAGGGATCACCAAACACACTTTCCTTCGCTCCCCAGAGCTGCCTGGTATAGTGAAGAGGGCACAAACTGCTACTCCTTGTGCTGCTGACCAACAGGGAAAGAAGGGAAGAACTATAGTTCTGCCTGCTCTCTGCCCTTCCCACCCCTTTGGAATCATCCTGCTCCCCGTAGCAAGTATGTTAATAATAGCCCCTCTGCTCCTTGCGGCACAGAGGTTTAAATCAGTCCAACCCTTATGCAGGCCATGGAAAGCTCCTTACTCCCGCTCCCTCAGTGTAAGAACCTGCCACAATCTAGCACTTAGTTTGTATTTTAGTCATCTGGGTTTTTCTGTTTAATTTTTCAGCAATTCATAATAGCTTAAATATTTACTATACTAGCTTATTAATTTACCAACTGCAAAATATTCCGTGCTTATGAAACATGCCTGCTTGGTGGCAATGAAAACTGAAGGCCTTATTTAACCATAGAACAGCTACAGCATAGATTTCAAAGACTCAAGCTTCCCCATGTTGGGCTGCCCATGTGCCTCATCCCTGAACTGGAAAGACCACCTCTAACAGTGAGAGTTTAGTTCAATCTCCGTGTCCAGGCAATTCTTGACCCTTCTCCTGAGACTGCCAGCAAGAGTGCTAATTATAATCATGACAGGTTTCAGAGTGGTAGCTGTGTTAGTCTGTATCAGCAAAAATAATGAGGAGTCCTTGTAGCACCTTAGAGACTAACAAATTTATTTGGGCATAAGCTTTCATGTGCTAAAACCCACTTCATCAGATGCATGGAGTGAAAAATACAGTTCTTCTTAGCCCATGAAAGCTTATGCCCAAATAAAATTATAATCATGTTTTTTGTGATGTGGATACCTGCCTGTTAGGAACAAGGCTGAACCCACCAACTCATTTTACACAGGCCACTGAACACCTGTCAAATGGCAATAACTTTAATTTGCTGTTGACCTACAGACCTAAGGCAGATACCAACTAGTGACCCCAGGGGCAAAGCCTGACATCCTGTTTCCAATCTCTTGAGCCATCCATTCCTCTGTAGTAATAGTTTTTGCTGCTTTTTCTGAAGAAGTCTACATGTGTTAAACAAAGCAAAATGAAAATGAGTGTGTGAATGTGACACCCTTTAATACTCTTCTAGAATCCTTAACCACTATAACTGAAAAAGGAAAAGGACAGATTGCTCGGTAACATTGCTAAAGTAAGCAGTGTGGCAAATTGGAGTCACAAGCTTTAGAAATCTCTGATCTCTCAGGTCCCACTATTGCAGTGTTGGAGAAAAGGTACATTGACAGAGTGGCCTCTAAAGACTATGGTGGCTAACTATTTCCAGTCAAAGGGAAATGCTGAATACAAGCTCTATTAAAAACAAAAGGAAGACACAGGAGAGAGTATGGATAAATATGATTTATGTCTATTTCTGCTTGCTTCCACATGTGGACTTTCAGATGCAAATACAATAAAGAAAACATAAAAGTCTGAACACAACAAAGTTGTCTGTCAACATGACTTCTGTGACAGATTTTCTTGCTGTTCAACAATGATTCTAATTCAATTGTTGGCTGCTGTGAAGGAGATGAGATGCCAGAAGCAGAAGCTCTGCAAACCAGAACAAAAAATAATTACTATTAGAGTTGTGCTGCAAACAAACCCCTTGAAAATACAGTTACATCATTCTGTTTGTCTCTCCCCCAACTATTTTTTTCTAATCCCTGCCACTGAATCATAACTATATGAAGCAATGCATGGGATGATATCAGCAATGCTCCAGCCATTGCAGATTCCTGATGCCATTACATTCAGGAGATTTGCAAACAAATTTTTATTAAAAACCCACCTTGAACAAACAGGCTCATTAGAAAGAAAGGAAGAGGGAGGGAAATGGAGGGAATTCAAATACATATTTTTGGGTTTTGCTCTATAATCAAAGTATTGTGGACAAATTTGTTTTGCTGGTAATGGTCTGTTACTTACACTGAATTAAGCCCAGTTATGTTAAAGTAACAGAGGAATACACTGGAACACTCTAGCTGCTTTCCAGAAGTCTGACACCCAACACCTATAAACATGGCTTTCCCAGTGATTCAGACCCAGCATTTATAATAGCAAATTTAATTCTAAAAAAGCCTGAAGGGAGCAGCCATATGCCATATATGTGCACATATGTACACAGAAAAGATGAAATTCTTAAGCCTGAATCTCTCCTGCATTGCATCTGGCTTAGCCATATATACCAGCATACAATAGTTTAAAACAATGCCAGATGACAATGGTAGCAGTAAAAGCTCCACTTTGCACAGGATAAATGACTTCAGAAGATGCAAGGCTGTGGTGAATCAGGTCCCTAACTCCTACCTGCATGGGAACTGTGCTTTGCATGATTGACTAAGCAGTCCACCAGAAAACTGCCCATCCACCAGCATCTCTGGCAGGTTCTATTCTCACCAGCTTTCCTGATTGGAGTGACAGATGGGGGTGGGTGGGAGGAGGAAGAGGAATCCCTTCTCTTCACAATTATACTATAGCAATCGGCAACATTAGTACTGATTTATATTATAACTGCAAGTGTTGGAATAAGAGATGTGGCATCTGTAAAGCTAGTGTTAAATTGAAAGAATATAAAATTCAGCTCCATGTCTGGGGACATTCCAACAATCAGATTACATTTCATGTACTCAAATGTAGCTATGAGAGAGCAGAAATTTATGACAGAACATTTGATTTTTATTGCTAAATTTTCTCTGCAGCTGGTCCAGAGAAAGCTGCAATAAAATACACCACTCGTATACCATAGTGCCACACAGATTTCATGCATGCAGAATAACACAAGATGCAAAGTCTTCTGAAAACTGAGAGTGGGACAAACCTTTTTAAAAAAGGTGATTCTCCCTCCCCCACTTGACAATGCAAACACTGGGTGCAAAACTTGCCAATGGAATTTTGCACCTGCAATGTTTTTGCACTCTTAGCAGGGCTGGCTCAACCCATTAGGCGACCTAGGCGGCCGCCTAGGGCACTAACATTTGGGGGGCGCTGGTGCCCCGGTCGTCGTCGGAATTTTGGGGAAGGGACCTTCCGCCGCCTAGGGCGGTGAAAAAGCTGGCGGCACTCCTGACTCTTAGATATTTATTTCTGAAAAACTTCAGGCACAAAAATGAGAATCAGTTGAGGATGAGAGTAAAATATCAGTTCATGTATTTAAAGGGGCATATCCAAGAGCTGAATATGATTTATACACCTGCCTCATAATTGCTGCATAGGATGTGTCTCTCTTCCAGACAGTCCAGTGAATCATTTGAAGAAAACCCAAACAAACATTTAGGTTTGAATAATCTGAATTTGAACACAGTTTAATGTTAGTGTAATGGGGCACCATGTAAAATATCCAGACGCATCCTCTAACATTGTTTGCCTAGCTCTAAATACCATAGACACTCAACAACCTGACAACTATCTGGTATGGCCTTGTACTTATAAACCACAGGAGGCCCTCAAGAAAAAAGCATAAATGGTGTCATAATGGTTTACTATAATCTACAATTATTGTTACCATAGATGTTAGGCCCTTGATATTTGTAGTTCTACAATGAACTTTGCTCTCTTATCCAAGGAATCAATACACGATACAGGAGCGCTTGCTTTTTCCACCCCTTTTTTCTGCTCACACCTTTATTTCCCAACAGTGATTGCAAGCCATTGGAGAAATCAGGCCAAATCTTGATCTCAGTTATTCTATCGACTTCAGTGGAATTACTCCAGATGTACACTGCATTTAAAGCAGAATTTGAACCAACATGTGCAGCAACATATAATGCATGCAGGTATATCAAGAGCTGAATACTAAAATTGCAAGGATAGAATATCTATAGTATATGAATACAAAAATAACATCGTAGATGACATTTCCAGCTATTTCATCACACATTTATCATCAGAAAACAACAAAGGAGCTATATTTTTTTTAAAAAGCCAATTTTGTTTCATGTGCTGCTCTCAGAGCTAAACAGCTCTGGAAGAAATCCAAATAGAAACTGAGTTGAATAACATTCTGCAATTCAAAGAGTCTGAGATGGGGAAATGGCATGAACTAATGAAATACTGCACAAGTTTAACAAACATGACTCAAGGACAGGATGTTCTAGCAAAAACAGCACTAAAAAGTCTCTCTCATACAAAAGATGAATGGACTATGTTTGACTGCTATAATACTCCATTGCATGAAAAGTTTATTATAAACGGAAGGAACAACATAGCAATCTCTGCAGTCTTAGGGTTAGGTGCAGTTTGTGTCAGCAGAGTGACTTTCTCCTCACCCAGTATTAGCAGAGCTGCTGCACCCCAAAGGAGTTTCATCTTTGGGATAGACAACTTGTTTTGCTTCCTCAAGGACATATTGATATAGAAGCCCTGTCAAGAGGCTGCCTGGAGGATATGTACAGTCAGTGCATCTCCTGGCTGCATTAGCCATATCCCTCTTCTGTCCACCACTGCCCGTTTCTGGGGTAGTATAGGCTGGCTGCAAACCTTCCTCAAAGGAATATAGTTGGCAGGTATCTTGTGCTGCTGTAACAAACCTAAATGGACTTTCTGCTTCCAGAGTCCATGCACCTGGGAGTGACTCAAACCTGTAGGCTAGTGCAGACTTGAACTGTTTGTTTTTGAAGCTTCCTGTTTTATTACTTTTGACTTTGTGCTAGTCTAGACTTTTTTGGCTTAAATGTTCAAAAGTGGCAAGTGATATCAGGCGCCTCAACTTGAGACTCTTCAAGGGGCCTGATTTTTCAGAATGTGCGGAACATCCACATTCAGAAAATCAGGCCTTTTAAGGAGTCTCAAGTTGAGCACCCAGTGTCACTAGTTGGTTGTTCAGTGTGCCCACTTAAAAACCTTCGAGTAAAATGTAAAGAACAAGAGCTAACCTAAATCTGTTTGTTTTGCTGAAAGCCAATTTGGGGGTAGTTTGAAAATCACCTGGCAGGTAGTATACATTTCAGCCGTTTGCTTCCTGTATGCTAAAGGCCTGAACCTGCTCCCCTGGTTTTCAATGGAACTACAGCAGACCCAAAATGCTTTAAATAGCTTGTCTGTTTGGATTTATTTTTTACATATTTTGATGCCCCTAGATAAAATATTTTGATAGCAGATATCTGCTTTTAACATATGTAAACACATAAATTAAAATTAAAGCCAACTGTGCTCCTAGCAGTTTCTCTGTGCATATGTCTAGCAGTCTGTTCTATGTCAAAAGAGAGATTGCTACTTTGATTCTGTAGCATGCAACAAACAGAATTACTTCTACACTTTGGTGACATCATGCTGCATATGGGCTACAGCATATGTACTCCATCTTCCATGATGCTGAGGTAGATTTGCACCAATAATATAGTACATAGACCAGGCACCAGCAGGAAAGACTGCTGGAGGAGATATGAGTAAGTATCATGTTCTCCTTTCTTTCCTGTCACCCTGCAAACCAGAGTTGGACCTGGACTAAAACATCAGATCTAGATGAAGTTTACAGATCAAACAAATCTATCCCTATATCATAGGCCAATGGGAGCAAGGTGTCTAGAGGAGGCAGGGGGGACTCGGGTAGTCTGTGCAGATGACCCTGTTCCCTGTGGATCATCTGTTTTCCCAGGGCTGGGAGGCTTTGCCTCTCACAACTTTGTAGGGTACAAGTCACCCTCCCTTCCCCTTTCTCCCCTACCTCCCCCTGGAAGGTTGGTATGGTGGGAAATTCTGAGAGTGTGGCCTTGCAGAGTTTTCCTCCTTTTTCTGGCGCCTCCCATGCACTTCTTCTTGTATGCTTTGTCGCTAGAAACTTTAACCAAACAAAAGATTCTGCCCCATATTACCAGCCTGGTTCGTTCAAATTATTTGAAGCAATGCAAAGTGGGAGTAAATCTTGACCAAATTAGAATTCTCCATTCAGACAATGCTGTCATTTTACATTCACTGTGCACAGGTATAAATGTATAGGGTATAAGGCACTGGTGAGTCAGGCCCAGAATCACAGGTCAGGGTTAGAGCAGGTAACAATTACCAGTGACTGACTAGTGGTTTGGCAGGTGCCTCCCCAGTATTCCGATAATAAAATTTTCACTAATGCACTAACTATGCCAGAACTACATATCTGTTTTTATAGCATTCAATTTTGCAAGTTTTTCACTGTGAACCTATTTTGCTTAAATATAAAATGCCACTCACCTTAAACTAGGAGAACGGCAAGCATAAAGAATGGACAGAATACATCTATGAACCTTCCAAAGATGGAAAGTTATGTCAGGGACACAGAAATAGAACTGAATTCCTTTGCCAATGCTTGTAATTAAAATGTAGACACTCAGTACATTATGATGATTTGCAATCCCACAAAATGTTTGAAATTAACAACCACTGAATCTTAATTTTACTTCTCTAGTAGGGTTATAGATAGCTATCCTAATGCATGATTAGTTTCTTTCAAATATATCAGCAAGGTTACGAGGATGTAAGCAATACTAACAAATCACACTTCCTATCCTTCAGAAAACATTTTTGTCAAATCTAAATAGCAAGAAAATGTCTTGGTTATGATTTAAGGTCTTGCTAACATATCTGACAAATGCAGTTCTTAGCCTGCATTGCATTGTGTTTGACAATTTTGCTAGTGTTATTGAGTTAGCTTGCAGTACCTTGTAGAAATGAAAGCAATGTTAAAACATGCTGCTAGGATGAGCTACTGTTAACTCAATCTAGGAGCATGCTAGTTTCCCAATTGTATTTTCATGTATGTTCTCTCGCAGGGTATGAAATATTACAGGGGAAATAGTTGCGTTTTATTTTTGTCTACTACTGGGTAGCCCTGGTTAGTTTGTGTTCCCTAGAGCAATGGTGCACAAGCAGTCCTGTACACATAGTGACTCCACCATGGAGACTGGCACTGTATAATATAGCTTTTTTTCAGAAGTATTCAGGACCCCAAATGATACTTTGAGGGTGTCTTTGTCATATCCTGGGCTCTATAGATAAAATTAGAGCTGGTCAAAACTCTTTTTTCAACTTTTTTTAAAATAAAAAATGTCTCTTTATTAAAATGTTCAATATTTCAGAATTAACTAAGTTCCCCCCCCCCCCTTCTTCCCCTTTTCAGTGGCTAAGGGGGGGGGGGAGGAAATAGAGGGAATGGACATAACCCCCTCCCCCAAAAAATTCTAAATTGCAAATATTAAATTTTTTGGTTGATTTGAATTTTTGCATTCTTTTTTCTAAACCTGCAGAACAACATTTTTTAAATTCTTCATGAAAACTGAGTTTTCTAGACCAGCTCTAGCTAAAAGCCTATGTAGCTTATTAACTTGGTAACAATGGTAAGCTAACATAAGATACCCTTCACTTATTAATTATATTATTTTAAGAGTACAATTAAATATATCTAACACACATACCCTCACCCCACCCCACCCCCCATACACAAACAATCTCCAGATTCTGTCATAATTCTTGCTCCTTAGGAAGGTTGAGCCTACAGCCTTGCAAAAAAAGAAAAAGAAAATAAAAGAAATTGTTTTTCATTAAACAAGATCCACTGTATCCTAGTGGATACAGCACTGAACTGGTTCTATTTCTGGCCTGCTGGATGATCTTGGGCCAGTCACTTTGCATCCCTATGCCTCAGTTTTCCCATCTGTAAAATGGGGATAATGATGCTGCCCTGCTTTTTAATATATTTAATTAAAGTGTATTGAAAAGCTGAGCCAGGAAAAGTGGGTTGCTCCTGATTCAACTCTACTTTAAAGCGGTGGGAAAGACTGGTGGGCCAGACCTCATGAAACTTGCCCTTCAGAGGCACTGCTGGGAGGGATAGCATGAGAGCATCTTTAAGCTTTTTCTCCACCCCATCCTAGGCCATGTGTCTCATGGTACTACTCAACTAACTACCAGCTTTGTAACAGCAAAGCTGTATCAGATGGAACTTTTCTTCCCTGTCAAGCTTTCTGGAGCAGTGCAGGAGCATGTATACTAACCTAAGGGCAGACTGTGAAGAAGCAGAGCACAGAAAAAAAAATGGCCATACAGGGTCAGACCCAATGGTCCATCTAGCCCAGTCTTCAGAGGGAATGAACAGAACAGGCAATCATTGAGTGGTCTATTGCCTGTTGTCCACTCCTAGCTTCTGGCAGTCAGAGGCTAGGGACACCCAGAGCATAGGATTGCCTCCCTGACCATCTTGGTAATAACCATTGCTGGACCTATCTTCCATGAACTTGTCTAATTCTTTTTTTAACTCATTTATACTTTTGGCTTTCACAACTTCCCCTGGCAACAAGTTCCACAGGCTGACTGTGTGTTATGTGAAGAAATATTTCCTCTAGTTTGTTTGTTTTTAAACTTGCTGCCTACTAATGTCATTGGGTGACCCCTAGTTCTTGTGTTATGTGAAGGTGCAAATAACACTTCCTTATTCATTTTCTCCACACTATTCATGATTGTATAGACCTATCATAATCCCTTTTTAGTAGTCTCTTTTCCAAGATGAAAAGTCCTGGCCTTATTAATCTCTCTACATATAGAAGCTGTCCCATACCCTTAATCACTTTTATTGCTCTTCTCTGTTCCTTTTCCAACTCTCATATCTCTTTTGAGATGGGACAACCAGAACTACATGCCATATTCAAGGTGTGCCATGGATGTGAGTTCTATACTTCAATTTCACCAACCAAGTATCAAGTGTGAACTCCTCTAGCACTATAACAGCCTTAACATGGAATTGCTGCCCTAGTACCCAAGGGAACTGTCTATCTTACTACCCAGGCAAGCATGCCTTTGTGATAGATGGTCCCTTACACCAAAAAACACAACAATCTTCAGGTTGTTACTCCCAATCCCAAAGGTACAGTCACTTACCTCAGATCTCACACCAAAGACCATGCTTGTAACCAATCCTATAATAAATTAAGTAAAGATTTTTTAACTGAGAAAAATGAGTTTTTATAAGGTTAAAGCAGGTAAACACATGCACACACAAGGTACTAGAAGCTTCTGTGATATGCAAGCTCTGTAAATCCTCTAGGGCTAACACAGGCCAAATAGCTGAGGATCCTTTGCTTATGCTTAGAAATCTTCACCCCCTCAGAGTTTAAGTAGCATAGAGAGATTGAGTTTCTTCTGGTCAGGGATTTTTATTCTCTTCCTGAAGAGCGCCAGCATTTTACATCACTTAATGCTTCTTTCCTGTTTGAGTTAGAGGATTACAATGCAAATACTTAATATAACCTTATGACATGGAGTACAGATGTTTATAAGTAAGATTTATACCTGAAGTATCCTACAAGCATTTCATAAAGTCCAAACACATTTTTATAAACTTAACGTTTATTTTAACAATACTAACACACAGGTGAACCAGTCTGGTTTCCAGCTATATATTTGTCAGTGTTCAGTGATGCCTTGGCATGAGCTGGCACCTGGTCTGCCAGAATCACACTCCCTATTCAGCACTTAATAAAAGAGAAATTGCTATTATTGCAGGATTATGGAGGGAGGAGACAGGAAGTGGTACCCAAACCTTCCTGAACTGAATGAGCAATATGATAGTTGTTGCATGCAATTTAAATGAAAGCCCATATGTTTCAGTGGTTTCTCCATAGGGAAAAAGTACCTATCGGATTGAATAAGGAAGAAGCCCACAAGGTGATTTAGAAATTACCCAAAAGACCTATACACTTGAATAGAGAACCAAATCCTTTCCACAGAGTCTGGCTTACCCCCCTGCTTGTTGGGGGACCACATTAGCCACACTAGCCTCCTAGGGGATGCAGCAAACAGCCCACAGCTATAGAGTGCTTTTTGGGGTGTGATCATGGTTACTAGGTGAACTATGCCTTAGATTCCCTTTAGTCTCCCTTGATTGCACCCTTTAGGTGACAAGCCTGATTTCCTGCATCTCTACTCTGCGTGGAACTACACAGTCCAACAATTGTAGGGTATACCTGCACTTTTTGCTGGTGGTGTAATTCCCAGCTCCAGGACAAGACCCATACCCACACTAGTTCTGATTGAGCTAGTGTAGGTGGTGGGAGAGACTAGCTGCCCCCAGTATGTGCTTAGCATCTGGGATGCCCCAGGTTCTTAACCCTGTTTACAACACAAGTCCAACTCGGTTTTGGCACATGTAAGAGTTTTCCCTTCTTCTAGAAGCCTATGAGAACGTAAGTTTGTGGTGACACAGAAACAGTGTCTTCAGCATACAGCATTATTTCTTCATTCCCCTGAGGTGTCCAGCACATAGAGCAAAGGATAAAAACAAAAGGCCTGAATGCACGGCTGTTACTTACATCTTTTGAAGTCCCATTCACCTCAGCTAATTCCATCTTTGGCAGAGAGAAATAGACTGCCCCACTGTAGTTTCTACCTCTCTTCCTCTGTGTTTGACAGCCTGTCAGCTGTTCCCTGTCCTCCTAGCTCACTCAACCTCCTTCCCTTTTCTGGGGTCTTTGAGCTCAGGCTTCAGTCTTGGGAAGACTAAACCATTCTAGCCTGGATGGAGCCAGATAAGGAGTATTCCTCAATTAACAGCTTTTCTATTATTTCCTTCAGGATTCTCACCTGTGTCACTGTTTCCTTTCTTGTTGTTTTTCCCCCTTAACAGCTTCATTTGATTTAACTCTGGCAGTCAAGCAGGTTTCTACCAAATGAATGACATGAGAGAAATATGACTAAACAATACACAACTCCCTCATTCTGCCCGGGTGTTTTACAACCCAGGGGATGTATAGGGAAAGACTAATCCTGGAATTCCAAAGAAGTCAAGGACTCAAAATGTGTCCAGTTTCTGAAGCCTCCCACACCTATTAACATCCATGGAGCATCTGAGCAAAATGTCTCTCCCTGTGTGTCTGTTACTAATCATGAAAGAATTCAGTAGAAATTCTCACTCTGGTGATTTTTATTAGTTAGTTCTCAACTATCTCTTGCTACATGGAGCAATTAAAAGGGTAGTGAAGTCAGCCAGTATCTATAATAAAGTTTAGATATCTAATCTCCCCTCCCCCTTCACTTTTTTTCTGAAACTATTTATTTCTGAAACTATTTTTCTGAATCTATTTATCTTTGCTGGTAATGTGGCACAAACTGTAATAAAGGTGTGCTGCATAATCTAATCATGACCATCTCAACAAGAGGAGATCATAAGTGTGTTGTGTTCCGCTTTCTTTGTTATGTTTTTCTGCATACTGTTGTTGATCCAACATCTGTCAGTTTCTGGGAATCTGAAGCCAAGCACCAGGATTTGAATTGGGGCTCAAAATAGCAGCAAAAGACACAAGTTTGGGTCTCATTGTGCTCAGCAGGGGTTACGCTCCACAGCAGATGTACCAGAGGGAAAAGAAAAACAGATGTAGATATGGAGAGAGTCAACTCTCTGAACAGTGAAACTGTTCCACATAGCTGGTGTTATATGGTGTGATATGTGGTATTAGCACAACATTATGGTAGGGTGCTGTAGTTCAGTTGTTATTAGTAAGTGTCATTGTGTACTGATTGCAAGCACTCAAGTGTTCAGAAGGGGGAATCAAGGATACCAAATGGGGAAAAACAATACACAGGAGCCTAATATCTTTAAGAGGGTAAATTATCTTTTCCTTGAGAAAGCAGAAAATGTTAATGGGTAAGTCTGCCAAGACATTTTCTAATAGAGGTAAATAAAGGAACAAAAGATGGTTCCAGTCCTTTTTATGTGCAGTTATAGTATATCAGTGGTACTCTTACTGAATCTGTGCAGCCTTAGCATAACAAATCTAAGGACTGCTCATTATAAAACATAGCAGTGGGTGTACAATTGGTGAATTGTGCTATGAAAATTACACTTGTGTTTGGCTAACAGAAAGATTAAATGAAACAAGAATGAGCTTTAAGCACGTGTCCTTGGGGAATTTTTGTAATAAGATTGACAGAATAGTTGAGGTAATATCTTCTATTGGGCCAACTTCTGGTGGTGGAAGGGACAAGCTTTTGAGCTTCACAGAGCTCTTCTTCAAGTCTGGAGAAGGTGGATATGGTGATTGCCTTCCCCACACCTGAAGAAGAGCTCTGTGAAGCTCAAAAACTTGTCCCTTCCACCACCAGAAGTTGGTCCAATAAAAGATATTACCTCACCCACGCTGGCAGTCTCATATCCTACGCCTAATACAGCTATACCAATATGCATAAATCATAAGCTTGATATCTTGCATGGCCCCGGACCGTGTGCCTTTGCTGCATTAGTTTGTCACATCTGAGCTCACACATACTGTGTGCACCATTATCCCTGAATTTTATTGATATCAGTGTCTGTGTTGCACCCTCTATTGGCTTGTTATTCGCTTATTGTAATGCACTGTCACCTATTTTATACAACAAACCACTTAAATCGATTTATCCATTATGGGACAGATCCTTCACTATGTCAGGCCAGCTTTGCACTACTCTATCACCAAAATAATGCCCTAAAACTGACTAACCCAGCCACAGGATGATCCTTTCACTCCAACACAGAGTACCTTAGATGCTATAGGTCCTATGACACCTTCCCCTGCAATTGGATTTGGGGGGCAGGTAGCCAGAAAACTGGGGTTTCTTTTGCAACCTACCCAAGCTGCTATAATGGCTTTTTGGGAGCATGAGCAGCTCTTGCAGAGTTTAGAGCAGATTTCACCCTGCTTCACCTTGGGCTTTGGGCAAGGGCCAGCACAGAAAATCCACAGGAGTGAGGAGTGCAGAGGTGGCTTGAAGCTGGAAAGCAGTGATGATGAGCATTGCTCGGCTGGAGCTTAGGATGTGGTGCACAATTTTAATTAAGAAACAAACGCATGGCACCTTTTACAATCGCCTGTTGCTGCAGCACCAATACAATGTGATTTATTCCACAGTTAAGGAAACACAATAAGTTCAATACAACCATGAAACGAACAAAAAACCTTCCTGGTTTCAAGACTGAACTTGATACATTTATGGAGGGGATGGTATGATGAGACTGCCTACAATGGCATGTAAATGATCTGTGATTGCTAACAGCAAATATCCCCAAGGGCCGGTCATGGGACACTAGATGGGGAGAACTTTGAGTTGTTGTTACAGCAGTGTTTCTCAAACTGGGGTCGCCGCTTGTGTAGGGAAAGCCCCTGGCGGGCCGGGCCGGGCCGGTTTGTTTGCCTGCCCCGTCTGCAGGTCTGGCCGATCGCGGCTCCCACTGGCCGCGGTTCGCCGCTGCAGGCCAATGGGAGCTCCTGGAAGTGGCAGCCAGTATGTCCCTCGGCCCGTGCCACTTCCAGCAGCCCCCATTGGCCTGGAGCAGTGAACCGCAGCCAGTGGGCGCCGCGATTGGCCGGATCTGCGGATGTGGCAGGTAAACAAACCGGCCCGGCCCGCCAGGGGCTTTCCCTACACAAGCGGCGACCCCAGTTTGAGAAACACTGTGTTACAGGAATTCTTTCCCAAGTGTCTGGCTTGAGGGTGTCTTGCCCACATGCTCAGGGTCTAACTGATCACCGTATCTGGGGTCAGGAAGGAATTTTCCCTGGGTCACATTGACAGAGACCCTCAGGGTTTTATTGCCTTCCTTTGCAGCATAGGGTCACTTACAGGTTTAAACTAATGTAAATGGTGGATTTGCTGTAACTTGAAGTCTTTAAATCATGATTTGACAACTTCAGTAACTCAGCCAGAGGTTATGGGTCTATTACAGGCTCTAGCTTTTTTGCCGCCCCAAGCACGGCAGTCAGGCTGCTTTCGGCGGCATGCCTGCGGGAGGTCCGTCGGTCCCGGGGCTTCGGCGTACCCGCCGCCGAATTGCCGCCAAATCCGTGGGACCGGCGGACCTCCCACAGGCATGCCGCCGAAAGCAGCCTGACTGCTGCCCTCACAGGGACCGGCAGGGCGCCCCCGCGGCTTGCCACCCCAGGTACGTGCTTGGAGCGCCGGTGCCTGGAGCCGCCGTTGATTACAGGAAGGGGTGGGAGAGGTGGGTCAGACTAGATGATCATGATGGCCCCTTCTGGCCTTAAAATCTATGAGTCTATGAAAAAATGCTCTAACAGATAAAAATGTAATTTAAAGAACAGACCAACCTGAGCTAAACCAAATAAATGTGCCTTTCAGCATGCCCTGAAGACTTCTAGACTCTGGCTTGGGCAAAGGGCCTCAATCAGGGCTCTAAAATGATAAAGCCTCACCACTTACTAGGGAGAGTTTTATCCTAGGAACTGATAGCAAGAGCTTCAGTTGCCTCTCCCTGCCAACAAGCACCACTTCCATCTTTCCTGGGTTGAGCCTCAGCAAGCTTTGTTTTATCAGCCAAGCAATGGAAGAGTCTAAGGGTATGGTAGAATCTGGTTTTGATGACAGTATAGTGCTAAGTAATATCAGCATATTGACAACAATGCAGTCCTAGGTGTCTCTCAGTCTCTGTGTCAGAAAATACATACCCTTAGGGAGCCTTGTGATCAAGGTAACCCCTCCATGCTAACTTTCCTAAAGAAGAGAGAGACAACATCCACTTTTAAGGATGGAGGTTAGGACCCAGAAGAGTTCTATTAGGAGCTCATGTGAAGGAGGCAGGACAGATGCATCTAATTTTCAAAAGCAGTTAGGAAGGGGACAGTCTCCTAAAGAAGCTGTTGCTGGTACGAGAAAACTTTTCTCCAGTCTAGGGATTGCTACAAAAGTATGTACTCTTGCTTGCGTAATTTGATTGATGAAATTTGTTTGAAAAACCAGTCTGAAGAATGGCAATGTTGTATGAAGAGAATTTAGTTTTGGACTCTGTCCTACAGTGCTTTCATAGGGTTTTCTCTGAACAAAAATGGTTTCCTGTTTTGTTTGTGGGAAGGACTTTGGAATTTAGCTGAATTTTGCATTGGTGCAGCAGTGCATAGTGGATGAAGAACACACCAGGATTTGGGTCTAGAAATTAAGACTAGTGATCATTATCCAGTTAATAAAACATCAGTTATATTGAGTTTTAATTGTGATTCTCTCTCTCTCTTGTTCCCAACCAAAGTATTCACCCAGCTTGCTAGGAAACAGATTTATGAGTAAGATAGATGGGCAAAATCCTGAGTGCATTGAAGTCAGTGGAAAAACTCTCATTGACTTCAGCTAATCCAGGATTTCACCTTGCATGTTTTACAGCACTTGAAAGAGAGATTCCCAGTTTAAACTTGTGTGAATCAGGAACTAAGTTTTAAAATGTAATTAATCAAAAACAGTGCTGTAAACAAGTAAAGTCCAACTTCATGGGAAAGTTCAGAGAAAACAGGTCAACGGAAGAAAGAGTTGAACTCTGTTGTCTATAACAAGCCACGGTCTTGCTCAGGCCCATTTTTATAAGGCCCCAAAGTTGCCCCCATGCAAGTAGAAACACACTTTGTATTGATGCTGGTAGCTCAGAATATTCACTATATTGGCCCATGTATCCCCCTGCCACCCAATCAAAAGTTGAGTCGTACAAACCCAAATACACCATTTACCTCAGCAAACTACTGTGCTTTCCACTCTTATCCACAAGGCACAGAATGGCCTGGAGACACAATGAAGGCGAATTGTCAGGTGTTGCAGTAAAGAACCACACTTGAGCAAATGTCTTTCCTAGAAGATGTTCACAACAGGACAATTACAGCACAACACAGAGAAGCCCACTGACTGCCACAAGAAATGCATCTGCAGCTGTGTCCAAGCAGGGTGGCAGAGGGAGGGAAAACATACTGACAAATCAGTTAACATAATGGGTAATGCTAAATGTTACAATCTCGGAAGTGCAGTTGTGTGAGCAAGAAGTGTCCAGGTCCACATCTCCAGAGGATGCTGGTATACTGTGTCAGAGGACAAGTAGAGAAGTTGCAATCTGAGGGATTGCCTCTCATCAAGTGATACCAGGGCAAATAAGGTTCTTGAACTGACAGCCTACACAGATGAGTGGGTTCGAATTAACTTCCCCTAATTGTTTTGGCATGATCTCTTGGCCTTCAGGGCACACTGCAGATATATTAGTGCTCTTCAGCTTTTCCAGGAGGAGTGAGTAGATGGTCACTACCTTAAATTGAACAAACTCCAAGAAAGGGGAGAGTGCTCAAATTGAGCTGAATGGACCAGTAACTGAGTGGCAATTGTGATACTAAGAAAGGGTGTTCCCTGGATGAGAAAGGCCAACCATGAATCTTTGGACTCACTAGCCCAGTGTTTCTCAAACTGGGGTCGCCGCTTGTGTAGGGAAAGCCCCTGGCAGGCTGGGCCGGTTTGTTTACCTGCTCCGTCCGCAGGTCCGGCCGATCGTGGCTCCCACTGGCCGCGGTTCACCGCTGCAGGCCAATGGGAGCTGCTGGAAGCGGCGGCCAGTATGTCCCTCGGCCCGTGCCGCTTCCAGCAGCCCCCATTGGCCCGGAGCAGCGAACCGCAGCCAGTGGGAGCCGCGATCGGCCGGACCTGCGGACGGCAATTCTGTTGCAGAGGATAAAATAAAATAAATCTATAGGATGTCTTCTGCCACCCTTACTCACAGTGAGTAATATCTTACTCTACAAGTTTGAGGAGTAAAGTGCTACTAGGCATGAGTAAAGGAGGCAGAATCTGGCCCTATTTTAATGAGCTAGATCTTCATATGGTGTAAGTCACCATAGCTCCATTGATTTCAATGGAGCTACACAAATTTACACCAGCTGAGGATCTAACCTGTATCTTTTAGGAGGAATAATTACTTTTAGGAGCTCCTCCCTCCTAATCAATTCCATTCACTGGGCTAAATTTTGCCCTCTAAGGCAATGGCAGCCATATATGTTCATCAGAGGTCAGATGTTAAGACAAAGAGCAGATGTTCAATTTTTGGCAATTCTACTAGTGCTCCCACAAGTATGATTTCCAGATGTATGCTCACAACCTCTGTTTTAATTCTTCCAAGAACTACTTGGAGAAGTGTTGTTGTTTTTAATTGTCTCAGCTTTTATTGTTTCAGTTGATAAAAACAGTCCATCTATACCAAGCATCCACTGCAATAGCATAGTACCTAGTGGTAAAGTGATGTGGTTTTATTTTTATTGTATTTTCTAAAATTAGTATAAACCACAGAAACTGCAAAACCCTGCATAGGAAAGGGGTGATAAAGATAAAAGAAAGCAGCATTTATTTTTTCCCCAACCAGTTCCAAATGTGCCACTGTGCCTATTACATCCCATAAACACCAGGGCAATAGCACCAGCTGCTCATTACTCTCAGAGGAAATGCTGTTTCCTCTCATTTTGGCACAAACTACCCCCCAAAAGGAAAACAGTCCTTGTGAGCTGCAGCTAAACATTCAGTCTTCATAATGGCGTTCTATATAAACAATGCTATGTGATATGTCTCTCCTGACAGGCAATTCCTATAAAAATATAAAATAAAAAGATTCACTAAACCAACAGGCATAAAAGGCATTTGCATTTGGAAATGTTTCTGGAAGGTAGCATTTTAGAAAATCCACCACTATTCCTCATTGGGTGGCTGGGATAAAGGCTGGCAAGGAACTAAGCACTGTGAATATGTTAATGCCAGTCAGAGGTGCCTTGCAGTGGCAAGTCTTTTTTGGCTTGTTTTTCAATTCAGTGGAAAAGCACTAAGTACAGGGTTAAGTTAAAATAGGAGACACATTTGAAATATCATTAATATGTGAGATGTGCTTTGATTTAAAACACTCATCAGTGCTTTCCAAGTATTCTAAAGCAAACTGGAGAATCAGCCTGTCCGTATTGTAAAGCTGGCACTCCTGAGGATCCCTGTGTCATTACCCATCCATGTACCAAATTGGCCTGGCTAGAGTCAATCCCATACCAGTATTAGGCTTTTTATTAAATAAAAAATAGAAGGGTGTTTTCCCTAAGCTTTTGTTGCTCAAAGACCACAGCTGCCACATGCTGCTTCTATATTTTTAACATGATCCCATCTGTTGCCCTCACCACCATCTTTCTGCCAAGCGTGTGGTATAAAGGCTGAGCTAGAGTGGAAGGTTGGAAGGAAAAGAGAGAGAGTCCAGCTGCTTTGCCATTAACACTGTATGGATGGAAAATACTGGCAGCTGGATGTGAAAGGCTTGTTGAGGAGACAGGGCAGGGCAGAGGAAGTGTTCCCAGAATGATGTATCAGTGATAGATCCTTTACAGAGCTATTTGTCTGTGGACTTTAGGAAGAAAGGGAAGAATCAACGACGGCAGTGAATGGAGATTGGGGAGAAAAGACATGGATTGGAAGATCAGAAAGAGGATAACTGTGAGAACACCTTCTAGAAGTATTAAAATAACACCTATGTCCTTAATGCTACCATTTAAAGGAATTGGTAAATCCTAGATAATCATGCATAAAACTTAAAAGAATAAAGGTAAACAAAAGCTTAATCAGGAGTATATGATGAATAGTCTCTTGCAGCAGAGTTGCATAGCTGCCAAAAACCCTTTCCTAGTCATGCCCACATTCAGTGATATTTTGGGGGCAGAGGAAGGAAAAGCCATATTACTTTGCCCTGTACGATTACAGGATAAGCATGTATTAACATTTTAACCAATCTAAAAGATACCCAGTGAAACAAAGCAGAATTCGAAATACAAATAGTTCTGCACCTGAAGGCTTCCCCGAAATCCTGGTAAACAAACGTTGGACCTGATTGATGTCTGGGACTTGAATCTGCACTGCAGCTGAAAATGAGCAATGTAGAAAATACAATTTTGCACTGAAGGAAAAAAGTTGTATATTGTGTTTTGTTAGGCTCAAATCCAACTTATAAACAGCCTTATGTTGCATTTCCCCAGTTCTAGTTGGCATACTGACCATCCCTGATCTCCATGTCATGTTGATGGTACATTTTAGCCTTATAGACAGCATCCCCTGCAAAAATACTCTTCTGTGATGGGGAGGGTGTCATTCTGCTAATCTTCTGTCTCCCACAGGAGGCTGTCCATAAAGCCATTATATCAGATCCTCAGATGCTGTAAATCAGCAAAGCTCCATTGAAGCTGGGGCTGAAATATAGCTATTCTAATTTACACCAGCCAAGGATCTGGCCTCCTTTCTCCTTTTTCTTCTCTCCTATTCATATTTTTTAGTGTTTTGGGTATACTGGTGAATGCCTATGAGAAATAATAGTTGGTCCAACACTGTCAGCTACTTTCAGTTAGGACACACTTCCCGTCAAACCCTGAGCCATACATTTCAGGTAAAGTACCAGCTGGCATGGGTTAAAAAGTTACCATGGCTGTGTTTGTGTTACTGATAGAAGTGGGTATTCACCCACGAAAGCTCATGCTGCAAAACGTCTGTTAGTCTATAAGGTGCCACAGGATTCTTTGCTGCTTTGATAGAAAAGAGACAGCTTTGAATTCTCCATGCACAGCCAGCAACATGTATGCAGGATAAGTATCAAAGATACATAGTATGCATATTTCATGAAACAATTCAGAGTTAAGCTGAACAGTCCATCTTCGGGCTAATGTTAACAACTAATTGTTTTTTTCACATATTTTATAATTTGATATTTCCTCTGTTTTGGGTCACACACTTAGATTACTATACCAGAAAGCCTGGATCCTTACTAGGATGAAGACAATATGAATAACTGATTTTTTTTTCACCTTTCAAGTGTTGAAGGCATACAGGTCTTTCACAGTTTGGGAGAACTGAACCCTTATTAAACTCGCACCAAAATTGTATTTCTAAGTATTCAAATGCAGTGTCTAATGATGTACGAGTCAAAACCCAAAAAGCATGTAGCATACACACAATCCTTGTTGACTAAGCATTTGGGACTAAAGTAGCATGGAGGCTGAATTCTTCTGTCTGAAGCCATCTCATAGTTGTAAAGTTCATTGACGTGGAAATATAGAGACGCTTTCATTGTGGCTAATGGCAGTGTACCTATACTGTGGGTAATTACCAGTATTCAGCCTTCAGTGCTTTGCTGTTCATGAGACTACTGTTTATTCAGAACAGTAAATATAAGGTCTATGACACCTTTAAAGGAATGTTCAAATGTGTCTGTGACCACAGATGAGTGGAGTCAATAGTTTATTGCTTTAGTAAGCATATTTGACTCTGAGTGTCTAGGGACAGTGGAGCAGTGTGGAAGATGCCAGGAAAGCTGCAATGATTTGTTATTTGGGCTGAACTAATAGTAATTGAAAAGTGTAATGCAAAGGTAACAATATTAGCTTTGTTTAGCTTTCATTGTATTCTATTTCATACAGATCATTAATGCAAACGTTTAGCACTAATTGTTATGGATCTTGAATATAAATCTGAATCTATGGTGTAAAAGGTTTGTTAGTTAATATATCCTCAGATATCATAAAATCATATTGACTTTTTTATGGTATTGAGCCAAAACCCTACCCATAACTAGCACAGCCCAAGTGAAAACTAAATGTCTGATCCTGTGAAGTGCTCAGTGACTTCTATAAGGTGCTGTGCACTCTTCACTATCATTCACTTCAATGGGAGTTTAATGCACTCAAACGCCCAGAAATGGACCTCGACATGGCCCTATTGCTATGCACATCTTATGCATGTATTTAATTTTATCTATGTTAGCAGCCTCATTGAAGTCCAAAGTTAAGCATGGTTGTAAATGTTTTCAGGATCAAGACCTATGATTTTAGGTTTTGACTACGTGAGAAAAGTAATTATTTCTCTGTGTGACTTATTTTTTTAAGAACCTTTTGTTCTTTTACTTACTTAAAGTGGTTATACTGTTTCTTAAACTAAATGTTTGAGTTGTGCTGTGCATTGAGGTGCAAAGCACAGTGGGCTGGCAGAGATTAATTTATACTTATTTCCTTTGTTGCTGGTAAAAGGAGAATGGTTTTTGAGGGGTGCACTTAATATATTTTAGATTTGTAGGTGAAAAGATTGTTTCCTAATTTGAAACTACAGCTCCTTCACATCCAGGCTGCATAAAGAAAGAAAATGACTGTGCCTTTTGGGAAACAGATTGATAACCAGTCAACATAAAACTGGTCTTGATAGAATGGGGAAAAAAATCTTTATTTAATCAGTTTGATCAAATTTAACCTTTGCAAAATTGGGCTTTGTCTGAATAAGTCATGCACATGCCTGCTGTGCAAAAGGAGGAAATCTTCTGTATCTAGGAGACTACAGTCAACTAATCAACAATAACAGTATATTATTTTCCTGTTTTTAAGGTTTTTTTCCTATCTAAATCCTAGGGACCAACTAACAAGAACACAGAGTACCTGTGGTGCCTTTTGATTTACAAGCTTCTAGGGTCAGTCCAAGACTTAAATTTACCTTCTTCATAACTACATGAGAAATGTAATAAAACTGGAAAATCTATGGGGGAAGTTAGCGTAGCTGTCACAAAAGAGTAACAGATCTAGTAGCTGAAATTTTTACTTTAGCAATAGAATTGAAAACATAAATACCAAAATGGTTAGCACCCAAAAACAAAGAAATTATTATAAAAATTGCTAGGAGGATGAGTGATGGTTTCCTATTGTATTGCAAAGTAACAGTCCCTCAGAAGTGCAAGAAATTACCTCATGGACAGATTTTGATACCTTTTTTGACACTGAATAGCTCCTTACTCCACAGTGAGTTCTTCTGAAGTAAATGGGATTACTCATGGAGTAAGATACTTCTCCGTTTGAGAAAAGATTGTAGAATCTGGCCCTCTGTGACTTGAAATGTTTTCCCATGAAGACTCGTATTGTCATAGTTTCCACGATGAAAGTCTACTCTTTTGATTCTTAATTGCATTGAGGGGTCCTAAAACCCTCGTGTTATAATTAATATGTCCCAGTTGTGCAATCCTACTGCCTTCCACTGAGTTCATTAACAGTTACATGAGCACACAATTTTTTTTGTTTTTTTATGACCCCTTCAAAATAAGTTACCATGTTCTGATGCTTTTATTTCTCAAAATAATTACAATAGAAATGCATATTGATCTTATTTATTATGAAAATTAAATAGAGAACAAATGTAGCTTAAGATTTGGGCTAATCACTTTTTACAATGAAAAAGTTCTTAGTCAAGCAAGGGCCCAACCTCAAAAGGCTAGAACATGAGCAACTTCTACTGATCTTAATGGGAATTGAGGATCTCTGAAGAACATTTGTCGCCATATGCCACTAGAAATTAGAAATGGGCAAACATGAAAAGGTCCAGAGGTTCTCTTAGGGTCAGAAAATAATCCACAGATTTTCAGAAACTCAGGTATTACTGTGATGAGTGGTATAATAATTTGTCAATATATAAATGGACACAGAAATAAAACCATGAAGAAGCTTTCCGAATAGGAAATCTTTTAGTGAAACTTAATCTGGAGAAATGGAGGAATCTAAGACGTCACAGAGCCAATTCAAAATTTACAGTGACTCCTCTCCCATCTCAATATTCTCTATTTTGGCCAGCTATCTATTTCTTATAATAGATTTACAGCAATGATCAAGGAGCACACATGGCAGATCAGGGGTAGGAGGAAGCTCTCCTTTACACTCCCCTGATCCTGCACTGATCGTGTACAAGGCCAACAGAGGTCAGATAAGGGAAAAGATAATCATATTCATTTAAGCCCACCCAACAAAATAACCTACACCCACATAAGACCTCTCTTACAGTAGATTGTATGGTCTCTGGACTCCTTAGGATAGGATCAGTGGGTTCCAAATACACCAGTGGACTCTACTGGGTTCTTCACATTTGGTTTCTCCTCGTGAGGCAAGTATGACCGACTAGGCTTCTTGATATTTGTTCCTCCTTGTAGGGCTCAGATGCCCACTGGGCTCTGCTATGCTCCTTGGACTTGGCTCCTCCTCAAGCCAAGCCACTCACTCAGACTCCAAAATGAGCCGTCACTCACAGTTGGTGGTGCAGTTCTTTATAATATGAAATTAACAGTGATATCTAAGGTATTATCATTGACCCTCTGAGTTTCGCCACCCTGCACTTCAGCAGGGAGTAGTTTATCTGGCTGGCCAGGAGAAGAAGGCAATGCTTTCTGGCTTGGGGAAGGAGGGAAGATGTAAAGCTGCTGGAAAGAGCAATCAGCGTGGTGGATGACTCACCACATAGGAATGTGGGGTTTAAAAAGGTCAGCTGGGCCTGGCCCCTCCCTTCTTTACTTGGAACAGGCTGGGCAGCACCCACCCTCCCTCCCTAATTAGGTCACAAATATGCCAGCTGGCTGGGAAGGAATTTTTCCCTTACCACCATATTGGCCAGGTGCAGTGGGGGGAATTGGTAAGGTCCCGGCAGTGAATCTGCTGGAGGGACATACATTTTGCACCTGCACTGCACACATTTTATCCACCGGGTTAGTCCCAGACATGTGTCAATAATAAAGTTGCGGCCTGATTAAACCCATATCTAATGTCTCCTGTCATTCTTTCAGCATAGCCAGACAAAGCACTCATTAATGGGTCAGTTCACACCTCACAAAGTTGTTGCAGATTCTGTAAATGCAGGTGTTGTCACTGCATAGGTTATACTTCACATTTTCAAAGCTAGCAACAATAACAGATTCTAGAGATCATGAGAGGTGCTGGCATGCCATGCTGGCATTTACCAGCTTAATTCAAGACCTGAAGGCCAGTACCTAGGTGTCAATTAGAGGAGTTTAAAGGCTGCTGTAAATTACTTTTGGTTCCAAATGGCCTCAAAGGGCCAAAATGGAGCTGAAGATGTTGAACATACGGCAGCCTTGGACATGCCTGTCTTGTTCTGGGGCAGCAAGAGAGAGAGAAGAAGCATAGTTATAGTTATACCAGATCCACATCACAGGGGCATCCCCCTACCCTGCGGTGATCCTGTCAGGCTTGGTTTTGCTGTCCCTACAGCCAGAAGCCACTGGAAGCACAGCACAAAGTGGCTACTCCACATCCAGGACTCTGACTTTTGGACTTTATTTTATTCTCTAATTCCTTAATTTCAAATTCAACGTACTTCATAGGACATCCTCCCAACCCATTAAATTACTATCTAGCCCTTTGACTGTCTTCAAATTTATCTGAACTTCTTGTCAATACTTTTCAGTGAGTATTTATAAGCCACCCACCTGCACATGAATTATCTCAATCCTCTCTCACCTGGGAGATTTCAAATATTGTAAGGCAAACTGCCACTTAGAGAAGAACAAACTGGGTCTTGTTTGGGCAAATGTGCCCAGAAAATGGATTTGCCACTGTACCTCTTAGCAAAACTTGGAAAGAATGGGCTCCGATAGACTTTGAGGTCTGAAAATGGGGTAGTTTTCTTTTGTTTGCATTTCTAACACACATCTGTGTTGTTGTAGGGACTGAAAGGAAAGTGCTGAATGCTAGAATTCTTATGCATTCCAGAACTCAATCAGAAACAAGTGCCAAAAATCTCCTGAGGAAGCCAAATTTTCAGTGTGGATAGTTCAAATAGGCATCCAAAATCTGAGTGTTTACTCAGGCTGAACTGAAGCTCTGAACTTTTTGAAGTTCATCTAGTGATTCCTCTTGTTCATGTCATCTGTCACATTTGAAGTCACTTGTATATTTAAATGAGTTAAAATAATTATAAATTAATCTGTAATGTAAATTTGAATCTATTTGAAATTGGTAATAATGAAATCTGATTATTTCATCATGGGGTTCTTTTGTCCATAATCTGATAAAGGTCAGAAAATTCAGGAACTTGGGTTTGGTAAAGTCATTGTCACTAATGTACATGCCAGTTTCAGAATTAGTTGTGTATGTATGTGGTGCTTAGTTCTTATTGGGAGAAGGTTGACTACTGTAGAGTCCTAACATTTTTTTTATGGTATAATTTCACCTTGGAAACACAGACATAATGTTGTGCCTCTCACAATTGGAAACAATATGAAATGACTTCCCAATGCTCTTGGCAGACATTAATAGCTCTTATGATGCAAGAAGTGACTTCTGAGCCAATAGAAAGCTATACAGGCTAAATTCCTTCTGTGTCAGTAGGTCTGTAGCAGGCAGGTAATAAGAATGTAAAATACTAGGGGCCTGATTTAACCTCCATTGAAGTCTAAGGGAGTTGGATCAGGCCATTAGCCATGTGGCTAGGTGGGCATGCCATTTCTGAAGATAGATTAAAAAAAATTAATGATTTGTCAGTGATAACTCAAAGCTAGATTTTGAGCTATAATAACATCTAGCTGAATTAGAAACTGCAATAGCCACATTACTTACCAGACGGGTAAACAGATAGCTGTTAGGTCAACTAAAAGGTACTCATATTCCTTCATGTCCCTCTTTAGCATCCTCTTTTTCTTGAACTGAATATTGACAGTTCACTCTGTATAAATCAAAGGAGTCTGATGATCAAAACAAATTCTTAACAATGAGCATCAATAAGCACATGACATGACATCTAGTAGTTGTGTGCTTTTGTGTCTTCATCATTGCAGCCAAGTCGGTTTCAAATGTGTGCATTCAAAGTGAAAGCAAAGTGTCTGGACTGTGTGTTTGCAGAGACAGTGTGTGATGAGTGTGTTGTGCTGTGATATCAAAGTAGTGTACATTGCTGTACAGTATAGCTGATCTGGAATTCTTCAAAATGTTTTTTTTGTTTTGTTTTGGACAGAAAATGCAGCCTCTGTGAAATTAATTTTTTTTATGGGCAAATTTAAATTTTGCCTTGTTTTTTCCTTTGTGTTGGGGAAAATGGAAACAAAATATTTTGTTTCAGATGAGGTTGACATTAATCTCTGAGCTGCCACAGTGCCTTGTGGAAATTGTAGTTTGAGCATCTCATGTCCCCATATTCTTATAAGGGCTGGGCTACTGACTGGACTATATCTCCCATAAAATGATATATTTTGATTTAGAAATGTTGAAACATTTCATTTAGATCAAAAATGTCAATTCCTGAATCAAAAGTTTTCAAAATTTTCTGTTCTATGTAAAAGTTTGATATTTCAATTATTCGTTGCAATTTAGAATGAAAACAAATTTCAAAATATTGGAATTTTCCACATGATGGAAATTCCAGTTTTCAACCAGCTCTGCGGTAGAGGTGATGTTATTGCATAGCCACATTATGGAGAAAAGTCCAACTTTTGCTGTATTTTGTGCTAATTAAAGCTTTTTCATTCATGCATGATAGATTAAACATTATTGCTATCATTGCTTGTCATTGCGGTAAAGAAGGCATTACTGTCAAGCAGCTGCATGACTTACATGTTTTATAAATTGTATTTCTGAGGACTGATTTTAGAAACAATTTTTGTTTAATTGCAAAATTCATGCACTTTGGGGGAAAATGCTGAATAACCCAATTTAACCTTAATCATATTTTTGTCTCAAGTGTCTTATAAAGGAAATTGCTATGGTCTGTAATATCAAAGAGTGGTAACAATAGTGTGACAATATTTATAATAATTCTTTGTTTAAATCTTTAGGCACTACATGGTATTGTTCAAGTGCTAGACTGCTAAACAGACACCAGAGAATTTAGAAACTCCAGTGACTGTATGACTACATTCAATATCTGTGTACGTTTTTGGTGGTATTTTGGGGCCACACAGTAATTTGTGGAACAAGTAGCTCCAGGCATTCTTAGAGATATCTTTTGAAAAGCCCATCCACCAGAAGAAGACAGCATTGCACCCTGCCACTTAATATTTCAAACACTTTTGAAACTATTATTTGCTAACTTTAAACTACTTAGTATATGCAGAACAGTAAAGAAACCTATTTTACTGTTTTTCTGATTTTGAAAATCATTACTCTAAATATTCCAAAGATCTTTTCCCAAGCAGATTTATTTTTTAAATCTGCTGCGAGGAAAGTACAATGTGTGTTCTCTGTCCATACTGATGTGATGGGAGGAAAACACATTTTTTGCAAATGAATAGATAATGTTGCTAGTACAAAAACAGTTAACTGAAGGTTTGATATTTACAAAATATCATAGAATGTAATGACTTCAAGTTTTTTGTTGAATATTCATTAAATATCCTTTCCTCATAGGGCATATAAATCCTGTGAAATGCAATGCATATACACTTTAAAATTTGACAGAAAATACTCATATTTCTAAGATAAAGGTTTTTTTCTTCTTTAAGCATTCTCTCAAATCATATATAATCAGGAACATTGGCAACACTTGCTGCTAAGAGAAGGACAGAGTGAACATCAAGAAATCCAAATGAATTCAAACCCATTAAATGTAATGGTGTGGTAAATCTCACTATACCATCTGCTGTAGAACACTGATACACTATTGGAATTCCACATCTTATTTACATAACAGATAAGAATGTGTTAGTAGATTTATATGGCAAATGAATACCCGGAGACAAAACTAAGTTTCTAGTCTATTCACATCTGGGGAACACCTACATCTGTAGATCTTATACTGAAATTACAGTAAGATAGCCTTTCCATGGAAGACCATGCTACTTCACTAAGATATTACCCATTTAACAAAGAAAATCAGGACCAGTCCCTTGAAGCACTGGTGGGAGCTGAGCTACTTCATCAAAAGAAAACATAACCTTCCCTAAATTAGTACACATTTTTGAAGGAATTAACATCAAACATTCCGGCAGATAAGGTGTATCATATTTAAAACATCTGTGCTGTGAGTTCAGCAAATCACCCTGTGGCAAAGTGTGAAGGAAAATATGCCACAGATTCATTTTTGCCCTGTCTTCCATATTTAGGTTGACACTCTTCTTTATAATTAGTGTCCTAGCGTTTTCATTTATTTAACACTGAAATAGAGTGGAGCCCACAATCCTCTTTTATGCCATATCGTATCACGGGTATATCCTACACAGCTGAAAGTCTATGAACTGTAGAGACACAATACGTTATACCGTGAACCTTCTCTTGCGACTCTTAATCATTCTATTTAAAATCAGGAGGCTCACTTGGAAACGGCAAGGACCTTAACTGATTTGACAAGTGATTGATTAAACCCATTGCTTGTCAAATCAGTTTAAATATTTATCTTCTAATATATCAAAAGTGCACCAAGCAACTGACCTGGTCAAAGAAAGCATTTTATGCAGGATTATTAACAGATTGCTTCAGTAGCAAACTCATGTTACTTTAGTTTGGAGACCTCTGAACCAAAGTCAATTGACAGTAATGTATTTGTAAAGGAAGATATTTAAATGACCTCTCTTCCATTTAAATCAGACAAGCAACCTCTGGATCCCAAGCCATAGGTGAATGTTTAAGAGAAGATTCTTTATAGCTGAACCATACCCAAGTGTGTCCACTGACAGCTTTTCTATTGTCAGAAGGACAATGAACTTTTTCTATTGCCAGAAAGACAATGGAATTTGTTTTCATTTTGAATTGCAATGAATAATTGAAATATCAAAATTTTTCATAGAACAGGAAGTTTTGAAAATTTTTGATTCAGGAATTGACATTTTTGATCTAAATGAAATGTTTCAACATTTCTAAATCAAAATATATCATTTTATGGGAGAACTTTTGCTGACACACATGCTATAATAATTGTTATATTTTCCCTGGAATACATCCTTGGGCTCGCTTTTGGCCTTACCTTAAAGGTGGCTGCTTGTTAGCTATATATCTTAGCCTGTCACCAAATCATTAGTATCAGTTCCTAAAATATACTGCAATAATTTAGCAGTGCAGCGATACTGATCTTAATGGAATCAGACATCGGTAGTTATGCTATTTCCTCTATGGATTCTGGATTCTTCTATTGAACATTTGCTAAAACAGTTGTTCATCAGCCATGCACATATTCCTGCCAAGCTACAGGAAATTACTTCTATTCATGTTTTTAATTTCAGTCCCCAGCAGAAGTGCATCTTTTCAGTTTGGCACTCAGTCTGGTTTCATAAAAGAAACATGGTCTTGTACAATAATACAGAAACATTTGTTTTTTCTTAGGTTAATAGCTGGGCTCTTATGACAGCTTCCTTGTTAGGAATGGAAAATTAGGGCAAATATCCCAATTATATTGTTCTATATTAAAGCCTCATTATTTAGATCTTTTATGTTTAAACAAAAATATAGCTCAGAAACTCCTAACTAAACTCACCTTGCTTGTTTTTAATTGTTGTTTTAAAGGTTGCCTACCCCTGCTCTAGGGAGAATCTCAACAGTAAACTTAGTGGATTGGAGAACCTGACCCATTTGAATTTGTCTTTTTTTGATTAATACTAATTGCCTGCAAACTGTGGTCCTGATGTTGCATTGTGATCTAGGAGCAGGCTGCTTTGCATACATGGAGGCCCACTGAGATCAGAGAGGCTCTGCGTGGGAGTGGGGAGGGCAGTCAGCTTGCATATATGACAATGTTGTGAAGATTTTACTGGAAGTCAGTGTAGCTAGCCCAGAAGAAGTAAAGACTCCTCTATTCTATTCATCAGACATGCTTAGATGAGTTAGAGGCTCCTAAGTCTTTATTGTCCAACTACTGTATTCCTTGTGCACCCACTTCTCTCACTGATTGGACTATAAGTATCCAAAAAGGCTAAACATGAAATGCATTCTTTGAATTAAGATATGAATTATAGCCAAGGAGGGACTTTCCTGGGGTTTGTTTCATAAAACATTTGCTGTGAAAGTGAACATTTTCAAATGGCAGTTCCACAACTAATGTTGGTATGCTGAACTTTGCTCATTTTAGTGCAATTCAGTAATATGCTAGAACACTGGAGATTATTTTGTGAATTTTATTTTCATCGTAGCATCCTTAGAGTGAAAACACCAGAAACTGCAAAAACTATAAGCAATTTGTTCGATCCCTCAGTTCCCCAGCTATTTAGCTATCCAGGACAATGTTGTGTTTTGGGATGACCATTAATTTTAAGCACATGGCTTATAAGACACTGATGGTCTAGCTGTTCCCTTTTCTCTGGATGGATGAACAAGGATGTCTTCCTAGGGATTAACACAGTATCCTACAATATTTTGATAAGCACTCAGTTCAGGTGCTCATTGATTCCCCCCCCCCCCTTACCTTAACCAAAGACTGGGTTGTGGCTGGCCTCTGAGAGAGTACTCATGGACTGCGACAGCTGGGTGCAGAGATGAAAGGGTGATTTACTTTCCTCTGCAGCACAAAGAAAGTGGGCCCAAGGACACTAACTCCAGTGCCATCCCCCATGAATAAGTGACTCTCCAGTAGGCCAAATGAGGGCAGAGGTCCAAAGGCCTCAGATGGAATGGAGGCCTCCATGGCCACCAGCCAGCAATGCACTAGAAGTGGCAGAGGGGAAGCAGCAGAAGGAATGATTTACGGCATGGTCCCCCTCCAACTCCTCCCTTTCACATGCTACAGGGCACTGAGCCTGGGGCCACTGTGTCCCAGGAGGGCTCTGGAATGCTGTCCTCAGAATGTATCTTGCCTGCCCAATCAGCCTCCCCCATTAGCTGCCTCCCCAAGCCTATCTACTGGGTGGTGGAGCTGCACAGTCCTGAGTTCCCTTGGAGGCCTCCACAACTACTAGTGTCTCATCACACCTTTGGAGGCTTTGCACATCCTGTACTTTGGACATCAGAGCCTATGTTCTATCTAGTCAACAGAACTCTGCCAGACACTCTGACTCTCACAGCAACAGCAAACAACCAGTGACATTGATTCTACTGTCACACCAGGCCTTCTATCTTCATTTCCTTGATCCTTAACTTCACCTTCCACCCTGTTCACCCTCTTCCCTAAGTTCACATCCCACCTCTCCATCTCCTTGCCTCTTCATCCTCCCATACACTCTTAACTTTACATATTTTCTCTACTCCTTGTTACATCAGTTTAGCCCCTCTTATTACCCTTCCTCCCCCAAGTATGAATAGGTATCATAGTAATTTCAAGACATGCACATGACATAGTGTGGTCACATGATCTCTTGCACTCCCTTTTCCCTATCACTCCCCACTTTTTGTTGCTCTCACTTATTTACATCTTGTCTTATATTTAAATTGTAAGTTTTTTATGACAAGTAATGTGTCTTTCCTATTTGCTCATGAAGCACCTACCGTATTTTGGGTTCTCATAAAAAATAATGAATAACAATAAAAGGACCAGACACAACTGCAGTCTGTGTGTGTGCACAACTACGTTTTTTTTGGTTTCTAGCCAACCCAAAAGACAAGGATGTGTGAGCTAAGAGGCATAGCTGAGCTAACTGGTGTAGAGCAAAACACATGTTATGCCTTAGTGGGGGGCAGAAGTTAATGCATTAGATTTTTTTGTTTTATTCCTGTCTGGCCATCTATTTTTTTCTTTAGCAAGAGTGCTGATCCATTACATGGATGCTATACAGTCCTATTGCTACCTTAGACATCCTTTCGCCTAAAATGAATATAGTTGTCTTTTGAGGTTGTTCCACAGACGACATCAGTGGCTGAAATTTGTGGAGTTTTGTGATAATACCCAGTACCTTTTTATTCCAAAGATTTTATGATATTCTGATAACATTACATTTATTCACCATGCAATTCCAAGTCTTCCACTAACATGAATAAAACACTTACCTTGTTAGAAGGAAAATTGGCTTCAATTAAAGGGTTTAGGTCTTCTAATAATAAATGATGAAACAACAAGACTTTGCAACTTAACATTCAAATGAAACCCAAACCAAAATTATTTTGATTTGCTATGCCCAGGATGACCAAAAACTTCTACTGACTTTTGGCAATCAGACCAATATACCATTAAAGATGTACTGCATTTTATTTTATGGTACATCATTCACTGCTGTGAAGTCAATAGCTGAACATACACAGCATAGTACAGAGGTGCTCTACAAATGCAGAAGTAGATTCATCCACTGAGTTGAAGATCTTATAATCTAAGATGAACTCAGTGCAAAGGGTGGTGGGGGAGGAGACAATCAACTATACATGTAAATTACATTCTATGAGCTCATTCTATTAAGGCACATTTTTCTATTTTTTATTTTAATTTTGTAATTAAATATTGTCTTTTTCCAGTTGCCAGCAGATGCCTAACCCAGCTGCCCATCAGCTTAGCCCTTAAGTATTGGCTGATTCCTTGTGTCATGGGAGAATCTGTGAGTGGTGAAAATGCAAGTGTTTTTTACAGCACTCAAATAGCCTAATATATATGCAGTTAGTAGAAATCGCGGACCAGAGCCTCAGTTGTAGGTGAGGTGCTAATAGCACAAGTCACGGAGGCAACAGGGGATCACATAGATGATATTGCCACCTACTGTTGGGTGACTATATACTTGTTTGCTCTCCAGACAAAAGTTAGAGCAGCCTTCCAGCTTCTTTAACTTAACATTAGCTGTTAGTGGCCCTAATGGGCTGAAGCACCAGCCTGGGATTGGCACAGATTTAAGGCATCTGGTTCACATACCTTTTTTCCCCTAGCCACACCACCTACACCGTTAGCAGGGCGAAGGATAGCATAGGAGCCTGGCACTATGCCACCGTACCGAGGTGATCCTCCCAAGGCCAGATATGCCAACCTTACAGTCCTGTTCCACTAGTGGTACAGCCCACATTGACCACTCTATGGATGTAGCCCATAGAATTTACCTGCATTCTGTAGTATTTTTCATATTTGGTAGAATTTTTTTAAATGGAATACCTTTGTATCAGCATAATCAGAAAATTAGAATGAGAGACTAAAATTAAATTCTCAGTCAGAAGTACTAGTAAGCATGGGTATACTACCATAGTGTGTGTGTTGACTTTCCATATATAATTTGTGGGTTTGGATTTTCTCACTGCACTAGAAAAATTTGTTTGCAAATGTTTTGATAAAACAGCCCTGTGTGCAAGCCTTTGCCAGTTAACAGTCCTGGCTAAAAGAAGAACTGCCTTAAACCTTACCCCAGATTTGGATATAAACCAAAACCTTTTTTTCAGAGGTTCATATCAGTTTGATTTAAAACCCTTTTTATTTATCATTTTCATTCTTCTGATATGCTTGTCTGCCATCAAAACTGAATATTCTGCTTTAGACCAGATAGGAAATGGGATGAGAGAGCATGTTTTTGTGCTATTTCCCACCTAGCTGAAGTAATAGAAATGGCATGGAAAATGCTATTTTCTGCCTCTGTGGTTGTTGTGCAAAATACTGCTGCATGAATCCCGCTACCTGCCATTTCAGGATGAGAAGAGGTTGAGTGTCTGAGGAGTGTGGGTGGTGCGGGTGTGAGTTTTATAGCTCCGGCTGCCTCAGAATAAGTGTGGTTGGCTAATTTTAAAGAGAAAAATAATATAACTAAAAATATTTGTAAGAGCTAGTAAATAGTGTTTGGTCTTTGGATTGGGCAATTATGTATTCTGAGTGGGTGCACCCTGTGCTCTTCACAAGGTATACCCTTGTTTTCTGCATATCAAGAGAAGCAGCATGTCACTGGCCTATGATATCTTAAAAGGAATATACAGTTCATACAGGTTAGACATGCTCCCTCCTTCTTTCCCCAAATCCTTGCAGTATATGGAGTTACGTATGAAGCTAGGCACAAGTCAAGAAACACAGAGAGGGAGGAGGACAGATCTTCCCCACTTTCCTCAGGTTTTGGGTTAGCTCTGCAGAGCTTATCACAGCCTAATGGCTCTGTGAAACATTGTGTCCTTCACCATGAGGCAAAGGAGAGAAGACAGAGAGTGCATTGCAGGGGCACAGTTTCCTTCAATCCACTCATGCCCAGCCCTCTTCCATGTCTTCGCACACTGCCTCGCTGGGTGATCTTTAAAAACAGGGCTCTACACTTCACAGAGGGTATGCCCCTCCCCACCTTCCATATCCAGCCCTCCCACCCCTTTAACAGCAGAACTAGAATGCTATTGCTCTTTGTGGGACTTCTGCACCACAGTCGAGAGGATAGACTTGCCCCACACCGATTAGCTCAGGGGAGTAAAAATAGTTTCCATGTATAGCGGACATTATTGTATGGGATATGCACACTGTATATTTGCATATATTTTGTTAGGCTGTGCAGAATGAGATGTCCTATTCTTCCTATCCAAGGAGAGTATTATTCATAATCTCGTTGAATCAGGAATATTATTGCCAAGCATGCTAAAACTCACTCACAATATGCAGTGCTTCCCCTTGTCATTCTGACACATTAACTGCCCTGGGTAAATGGTTTAATTCCTTAGGTAGTCATATTACAGTGTCACCAAACAAATAACCTTTTTAACAATAGTTTAGATCTCTACACGGCCATTTTCAGTATGCGTTTTTAGACCATGCTGTGTGGCACCCACTGTAACATGGGAATGTTAAAATGATAATACTTGCACAATTAGATTTCCCAATACGCAGCTACTTATTATTGGGAAGAGCCTATATAAAGCTGAACGTTTTGGAAAACAAATCCTTTTATTGTTAGACATTTGGGGGAAAAACATCCTTTAGTTATTAGTGCAGATTTTAAACTGACAAGTCTCAAAGGCAGAATACTCACTCTTTGATCTTAAAAGGGTTGTAAAAGGGTGGTCTCACTTGGGTTTGTTCAAATATTTGCAGGTAAATGCTGATAATCCAAATGGAATCAAAGCTGCAGAATTTAGCATAAGTGATTTGCATATCAAGAGCCTCAAAATAAATACCAATTCAAATATCTTAACTGTTGTAGAAAACTAATGACTTCAAACAAACGTAGCTAATGGTAGAGCTGAGCCAACCGTTTATAGCGAACATTTTATTTGATGAATTTTACTTCTTAGACTATTCATGAATTGTTCATGTCTAGAGTTGTCACTTCTTTACAAATTGTTTTTCTATTTGTAATTCTTCAAATATTTCATGCAAAGAAATTTCAACATATGGATTGCTCACACACTATTCACCCTGAGTATATGTACTTGGTCCTGTTACTTATTTTATTTCATTACTAAAATGAAATAAATAAAATAAAATGAACTAATATTTCATTACTAAAATGACTTATTCACATTATTATATATCTATCTGGCTAACAATAAATGTAATAAAATGGAGGAAGATCTGATCAACATAATGGAGCCAAAATCTTTGAAAATTCTGCTCTTAAATCCATATTTAGTCTGGGTTTGTGACATCACAGTTCATTCCCCTGCTAGGTCACACATTCAATATTATGACTCAGTAACCAATGCAAATCTTACTGGCAGACCAAACAGGGACACGTAAAACTTCACTGCAGCACCGCATAATAGGAGAAGTTAAAGAGAAGTAATATATAAATGCTACTGCTGGAGAAACTGACAAAATAACCAGATAAAAAAAAATGTTGTCCATTGTCAATTCTAGTCCTTCACAAAGGGGAAAGCCAAAAACATGCAGTTTTCTACAAAGGCAGCACTCCTAGCATTGGAGATGGGATAGAGTGCTGAGGGCGGCACTTGGCAACTGCATAGCTCCAGTCTGCCTTCTGATGATGGCATTACACTCTGACACTAAACTTCTCTGTTAGTGTTGCCAGAGCTCCCACAGTTCAGCACCTGCAGCCCAGCTGCACCCCTGCTGCTCTGAGTTACTGAGGTTTCAATACTCTGCTTTGTCCACTTTTTTGACTCACTAACTTGCTGCTTTATTACTCTATTGCTTGGAGATCTACACACCTTTTCACTGCCTTATTTTGCTGTTTCCTCAGTTAACATCCAAACCACAACAACTCACCTGGCTCCAAAACTTCCATCTACTAAGTAACAATATTCTGCCATTACTTTTTCACATTGCTTCTCATGATTTTTCTTGGACCTATTATTTCCTCTCTCTTCTTCCTTCCCTTCTTCTCTGCACAGACCTTGTATAGCATAAGTAAGATATCCAGACCTTATCCATAAGGAACTGGACTAAGAACACCAACTCTTTTCACACAGAATATCAAACATCAGGTGGTAACAACTCTTGGTCACTACCTACAAGAATCAAATTCGAAGCAGTGACCTCCATATGAAAGGTGTCCTGAGTTGTCCTTACTTTTTTGAACATATAAAAATTTTCATTTCAATTCTGCATAACCCTGCCTTAAATTTTCAGATAAATATATGGGCAATTGTATGGCTAATTTACATGTTCAACTACTGTAACTGCACATGCAGTGCATTAAAAAAAATAAAGAGAGCGAGAGAGACCAATTTCACTTCTAACTGAAATATTCCCCTGACTTTGGAAATTGTTCCTCCTACTTTTGCCCAAAATAGCCCATATCAAATTTCCAAAAATGTGTAATGAATGTGCAAATGACATATCTACGTGCAAATAGGGCTGCTAATGAAGAATCTAATGATCTGATTGCAGGTACAGATGTCCACCTGTATGTGGATTTCCAGGGTTTTCCATGAGCAAATCTTGTAAACATACTTTCATAAGCTTGCTTAAGACCAGATGAAAATTTGACACTATAGGCCTGATTCTCATCTCACTTACATGAATGCAAATTAGGAGTAACTCCAATAGAACTAGACTGGTATATAATCTGTTTAAATGAGATCACAATCAGGCCTTAAACATCTCAATAGTAATAAAGAGGCTAGTAGATGTATCATATTTTCTTTCTACCAATCAGGGTGTTTAGCTATAGAGTAATAGCTTGTTTATTTTCTTGCTAATGAAAAGATACAAACTTTAAACATGAATTAAGTAATATACAGCATCTTTTGACCAATTAGTTTTATATACCAGTGCATTGCCATTTTTATTGCAGTTGCGGCCTGCTCTGGTGTGGTGCTGTGCTGACCCCCTCCTTAAGAGGTGCTGCGAAATCTCAACTTCCATTGAGTTAAGGATGCTGAGCACTTCATAAAATTGAGCCCATGGTTCTCAATGGCATTTCTGTCACCAGAAATAAATCCTTTTAAGAGTTTAACTTATGTTGAATGCTGTCCGTCTGGTCTCCATAAATCTAATTGGAATGCAGGATGCTCAGTACCTCACAGAGTTGAGCCCTAGGTACAAAACCTTGGGGGATTTCAAAAACATAGTCCTAGGTTCTGATTCTTCAAATATTAATATGCTTGCTTGACTTTCAGAGCATGAGTAGTTCCACTGATTTATATAGGACTACTCACATACTTAAAGATAAACATGTGTAAGCATTTGCAGGAGCAGGTCATAAAATCAAAAACAGGAAAAGTTCCAGTAGTGTATTCTCATTTCAGTGCTGGAGTATTGCCCTCATTTTAGTGCTGGAGTATTGCCCACATAAGTCCCTGTACATTGAAATAAGACTTTCTCTCTAGGTTTATGCCACTTTGTTTTTGCTTTACAATCATTGTCATAAAAATAAATTAATATTGTTCCACCGTGTATGTGTTTTATACCTCTTTTTCATACGAATAGGTACACGATAAGCCATTTTCTCTCCGTCTTTCATAACGGTCTTTGTTACAAGAATTTGACTTCTGAATTTTAATGCCTAATATGATCCTTGAAAAGCTATAAACTTTTAACAGACTTTAAACATAAAGTGAGCGAGTAAATTGCCAGGGAGTCTGTCGTTTCATCCCAGGAAATCCTGATTAATAGCTTTCAGCTTTTGTCAGACCACCCTGAATACATTTTGGAAAACAATTGACTTATTTTATGGCCATTTAGATTGTAATTCAACTTACTAAATTTATAACAAATTAAAAAAACCACTAAATGAAGGCACAAGAATTTATAGTTCTTCACATAAGCCCATATGCTGAAAACCTATTTCTTGGTCTATTTAATTCACTCTATATATTCATAATTCTGTTTGATTACTAAATTTATATGATACTTTTAATGCAAATAGAGCCTGATCCCAAAGCCCATTGTAGTCAACAAAAATACTTCCACTGGAAATAATTGCATTGACTTCAACAGGCTTTGGATCAGGCCCTATGTATTTAAAAGTGAAACTATTTTTTTGAGTTTCAGAAGACATTCTTGGCAGATGATGAATGTCTAAAATGTTTTTTTCAAGATAATTTGCTAAATTATCATCTGTTTCTGTGTATTGTATGTACAGAGCATATAAAGGGCATGTGGAACTTGGGGAGGGACACTCACCTTTAGTTGCAGTATAAATTGAAAGTAAGAAGTAATGTTAATTCTAATATAGGGCTATATCCTGTCATTGTTACTCATGACCAAATCACGTGAAGTGCTGAACACCCTCAATTCTCATTAAATACAGTGAGAATCAAGGGCTCTGAGACCTCATAGAGTGGGGCCCTGGACCTCTAATGAAGCAAAACTTCCATAGCCTTGAATGGGAGTTTTTCCTGGGCAAGGATTTGAGTAAAGATAGAAGAATTTGGTGCATACAATGAATTTACCATATAAAATATCAGAATCTTCCTGTGTAAAGGACTTCACCATACTCATGTGTATGGCACCAAAGGAATTTTTTAAAACATTTTATCAAAAAATTGGGTTGTTTATTGAAAACACAGTGTTAGTATTTTTAAAAAAAATATAAACTGTTCCAAAGGAGATGCTTTCTAAAATTCAGCCATGAAAGGAAGAGTAACTGAGATAGTAGAGAAGGATTTTACTTAGAGTGTGAAATATAACAAGTCAGAATTAAAAAATACTTGAAGAAAAAAAGCTAAGTAGCAATAATGAGAATATACTTGCATTGCATGCCGCTGTAAAAGATTTGGATCAAACTTGTATTTTCTTTCCATTAAAAATTATAATTTTCCAAGGAAGGGTGAATGCATTTTACTATTCATAAAATGTCTATCTCTTTAATATGGAAAAGAAAATATTTTTTAAATTAGTGACTATCTCTGGTTGTAACACACTCAAAACCCTAAGCTTTCTACTGTTAAATAATAAAAGTCCCATTATTTTCCTAGCCTCACTTTGCTTGAAGTGATTGATGTAGAATTTTACTGCCATCCAATGGCAAAGACCTATTATAGCCTAAGTAAATGTCTAATGCTTTTTGATCAAATTGCAGTCTAGGGAATTTAACTTATGTAGTACACTTAGAATTTACATCAATACATCTCTGTTCGTTACACAGTGAGAAAGAAATATGAATACAGTTTCAATTTATTGTGTTTTCCTAATTCAATTTAACTGTGAATTACTAATATTGCTGTACATAATTACCTAAATGAATAAATCAACCTAGGCTACTCACTAAAAAGAACATTAGAGCATAATATTAATTTGTGCATGTACCTTGTCATATTAGTTTAAAAGGTTTCTTTCTTTACAATTAACACTGTTTTCCTAGTAGACTATCCCTTTAAGATATCTGTTGTATCTGGCATGTGGCAGCCACCAGAGACTTCTTAGTTGTTACTGTACACCAAAGGATTACTGATTAACACTCAAATGCATGCTAGTTTCCTTACAATCTTTTTCCTTTTAAGAAAGCATTTCAGGCTGTTTATAGCAAAGGCAGAAAGAAAGCTAGTAACTGATTCCTGTGATCTGAAATACCTGAATCTTTACATTTTGACAGTTATATTTTGTGTCATTTTGCTGATTCAGTGACATTTTAAAGGGTACCCTGTCCTGTAATTTTTTTATTTAGACTTTAAACAATAATGTAGTATTAAGGCAATTCATATTTTTCATATGTATCCATCTAAAATAGGAAATGTTGATCAGAATGGCTAACCTTAAACTAAATAATGTTCAAGATTATGGACCAGGTTATTAAAACTCTGCTTCCATTCTTGTTTGTAGGCACAAAAATTACAGGTGCAGTTGATGTCATTTGGACCAGCTAGCTGCCTGGTGCATGGGTGCACTCTGATACTAACTATGTGTGCGTGTCATTACTGGGGCACATCTCTTTGCCCCTTTTCACATTCTTTATGGCAAATGTTATGCCTGAGGATGCATAGAATGACTCTGGCCCATGCCCTGGCGCCTCATTTCTTGCTTCCTTGTGCGTTAGTGCCTTCTGGCTCAGAATTGGTAGAAAGAAGACAGAGAAACAGCCCATTCCAAGTCATGAAGAAAGAGGTCGTTTTCAGAGGGGGTGGGGAGTAAACTGAGCATTTAAAAAAAAGTGACATGAAAAATCAGTCTGAGAGGAAACTTGGTTGTTGTAAATGATTCCCCTCCTCCAGTCAATAGTAGAAAGTAAAAAAATAAATGTATTGCATTATTTTTATTTGTTCAAGCACAAAGACCTGTGTTATGATATTCTATATGTATTAGAGGTGTGATCCAAAGCCCGCTTAAGTCCATGGAAGGATTCCCATTGGGTTGTGCTCCAATTAAACAATAACAACCTCTTGTTCAGGCATTCTCCTTGCAGTAATGGCTGCCTGCTGGCCTTCACGTAAGCCCCAGTTCAGCTAGATGCAAAAGCTTTTGCCATTTCTCCCAGAAGTGCTGCTTATGGAAGTCTGACTGGGACCCATGTATCAGACTTCACATTAGGCCCCACAAAACCTAGGAGCATTCCTAATCTCTGACCTCTCAGATGTTCCTTCAGCCTTCTGGTTAACTAATTTTTTTTGTTAACACTCATGTGGGTCTCTGTTCACGGTCTTTGGCTATTACCTTGGTAAAACAGGAAATATTATTTAGACTTAATTAGCATTGTTAACATAGTGCCATAAACCTACACAGCTCTCTAAAAAATGTAGCATTTTTGAAATGAAGATGAAATTGGGGGATTGACCGTGAAATAAGATCCCAAAGAGATTAGAAAGAGCTAAAGTATGACCAATTTTTGTGCATGCTGAAACAGCCACCTAGCCAAAGCTATCCCAGTATAACTGAAATGTAATAAGGATAGCACAACAAACTTGGGAGAGGAAAGAATAGAACCTTTGTAATCCATTAGAATAAAATCTACTATGGACATTGGCATGCACTCTTATTGGCAAATTTAGTGCTACAGTTATGTTAGAAAAACATAAAAAAGATAAAGACTAAAGATCACAGTATTTACATTATTAATTATTGTATTTTACTCAACAACGTCATGATGTTGCCTGAAAATCCAGAGCTCAGTTGTCATTCATTCTTCACTCTGGCATAAATCTCAATGAGAATTGTTTGGGGGAGGGGGAAAAAAAGGAGGGAACCTCCCAACTTTAAATTTTAAAATTTTAAAATTAAAATAATCAATTTCAAAATTCAAAATCTTTTGACCAGCTCTATAGTGTGTTGGAAGATGATGGGGGGAGGGGGGATTGCCACAAAAAAAGCATTTTTACAGTTTTCTTTGTTTTGTTTTCATTTCAAAATTTTAGATTTACAATCAGCTCTATTCTCATTAATTTAAAAGTGAGTTTCCCCTGAGTTCGTATGGAATATTCATCAGCTAATACCTAAGTTAATACCTAAGTTGTTAATTTATTTTCTAAAAGCTTCTTATCACAATAGATCCCAGTGTCTTTTTAGTATATGCTTGTGTAAATTTATGTAGTGAAATCAGCTTTAAAATAATTTTCAGCAAAGAGGTTCAGCTGTAACTGTAGTTTCAGTAGACCAAGTTAATATACATTTCACAGGATGAACATTATTTGCATGCCTCAAAATTCAGCCCATCAGGTTATATAAATAGATCAGAGAACATTTTAATTTCAGCCAATTGTCAGCTCACATGTTGGATAACTCTCTGCTTTGTGGGGAAGCTCTGCATCACAGTTAATAAAGCTGCTCTGTCTTTGCAGTGCCCATTTTGTGACATAACATGCTTTCTGAACAATATCACAAGAATTCAGATGTCCAGTCTATATATGGCTCTTCACAGACCATGGGGTAGCTGGAGAGGGTTTGGGAAATGGAGTTCTCCTCCTCCCCCATCTTCTCCAGGCAACTCATGTGGGAGGCAGCTATACTTTGCTGGGAGGCATGGAGGGCACAAGCATGGTAACGAGAATTGTGTACAGTACTACAGTAAGGCATGTTTGGGTGGGGTGGAGTTAGGGCAATATCATACCCACGCCCTCATCTCCTGTGTACTGGCAAGTGCTGGTAGGACAGAATTAGGGGACTATAGATATACTATTTTTAAAGGGGTAACAATTCTCTGTGCTGACTGTATCCCCTTATAGTGCAGTCAGCACTTCCAGCCATGACTATTTTTGGCCAAGACATAGGGAGACCCTTTGTGGTGACAATAGGTAGCACAGATGGTGTCGTTAATCTGGAAACTAGAAAGCCAGGGAGAAATACAGAGTCTGTGTCCAGTAGTCTTAATAAAGGACCCCCTTTCCATTCATTTCAAGAGTCCTCTCTCTCCTCTCCTAGCATGTTAATGCATGTCCAAACAACCAGTCACTTAAAAGTATCAAACTACCTGGAATTTCCAGCCTTAATTTATGAATAAACTACAAACAATAGATTGAATTTTTCCCTGATGCAATTTTCATGTTTATTATGATGTTCCATTCATCCAGTGACAATCAGTTATGTGAACTGCTTTTAATTTTCCTGCCCACTAACACTGTGATCCGTTTTACTTGCCTGAAACAAAGTATCATGCAATGACTTTAATTATTTAGTCATGACTTAGAATGCATGATATATGGGTATCATTATCAATGGCTGCAATATCAGGTCTCTTCTTTTTGGCAATTTAACATGAGGAAGATGCTCTTTGTTATTAACATCTGTTCGTCAGGGACACAGTCCTTCTAAGCATTACCAACACCTTCTGTTTTTGTCAGGAGAAGAGAAAGTGATCAAGAGCCTAATCAGTGCCTAATTTAGCACTGATGTGTTTTCCTTTCTCTTACCATCCCTAAGATCTAAATTGTCCCTTAAAATTACAGTACCTTTTAATATACTGCACAATAACTGGATCTAGCTAGATACAGACAGATATAGATATAAATGTAACACCTAAATAAGTGTTATGGTTGTGTGTGGGCTACAAGATGAAAAATAAGTTAATAAAAACATGGTGGAATTAGAAAATAAGATTATTGAATTGCTTAAACCGTGAAGCCTTCTTCTAGCTATGAAAAATAGCTAATCTTATTTTTCCCCCATTAAGCTTGTTCCAGCTTTTCCACAGTCCAATGAAGGCCTCACAGCAGCAATGTTGCCTTTATGTTTACCTTGTAATTATAGCAGGCATTTTATTAATCCTTTTAAGACTGGCTCTTTAGTTAGTAATAAAACAAGACTCTGGTCTCTGCTTCTCTTTTTCTTATGATGATACTGTCGGGAGGCACTGTGCCATCTGCAGAAGAGTTTCTGTGCTGTGCAGAGTTAAGATCCAGTAACTTTCCCATTTCAATGAAACTGGAAGCATCATCGCACTTTGTAAGGCAAGATCGCAGAACTTTTCTGCAGACCCCATTAAAAAAATGATGTCTATGCAGAGTCTCAGTTCTGCAAATATTACCAATGCCAGCCAGGCTTAACAATTTCAGTGCTCCAGACCAGGATCTTACGTTCTTCTTAGAAGAGAGCATCAGAATCTGGGCATCTAGATAAAAGAGGAAACTTCTCATGAATATACTCTGCATGATTAAAACTCTACCTCCCTATGGTTTAGACCTGGAAGACATTTTAATTATCTATTTAACATCTTGCTATTTCTGGAATTCTGACTGTGAATGTTTCTGACATAGTGTTTCATTGAGTATCCTTTTCCCATACTGTGCTTTTTTTTATACTCCAGATGCACAGTAAACAAGAAAAGCTTTTTTTTATCTTTTACTCTCCACCAGATAAAAAGCAAAAGGTAACTGAGAGAAAAACTTTAAAAACAGTATATTTTAATAGTGGATATCCTGTTTATAATGTAAAAGGTCCATAATAATCTATCAAATATGCTTTGCTAGATACTGAAATATCTTTTTTTGCTAGATAGATAAATGAGCATGTCTGAAAAATCTAACCACAAACATCACTGCAACTATAATCTTAATATCAGCACATGAAATACTGTATATACAAGCCTTTTTATCTTCATTTTTTGCAGACAAATATATTCAGATATTAAGTGTGTGTGTATAATTAACCCCCACCCAGCATAGATCGACATAGATGGAAGGCAATTTTACACACACCCACACACGCAGACACGTAATATCTGAATATTTTTGTCTACAAGATTATATAGATAGATAGATAGATAGATAGATAGATAGATATAAAACATTGGTTTTAGTGATAGTCATTGCCATCCTCATCCTATCAGCCTAAAAGAAACAAAGCACAAAAAAATCATTGGCACCCTAATCAGATGCATCGCTTGACTTTAGACACTTGGGTAGGTGCAACTGAATCTTTAGTATGATTTTTTCCAATCTAATCCAGACTACAAGGCACAATTCACAGCATAAGTGAGGTTTTATTCATAGTATATCTAAATATAGGTATCAGGTTTCTAGTAAGGGAGTGACTACGAAAATAGATGGCTTGAAGTTGGTATGGCAGTGATTTTGTTAATAGTGTGTTAAGTGTTTGGACATGCCCATTAAGAACTAGAAATCTTTGGAACCCTGAGCAAACTCAGTCTGAGTTGTGTGTTTGTGCAATTCATAAAACTGCTTTATCTTGTCTTGAACCAGACCGACTAAACATAATATGGTGTCAGAAGTTTTATCAAACTAATGGTGGAGAGATTATTTTCTCTAAATCTGTTGGATTTGAATTGAGCAAAAGATTGAGGGCAAAATACTGGCCCCGCGGAAGTCAATGACAAAACTCCCATTGACTTCAGTGGGGCCAAGACTTCACCCTGAATTGTTTTTTCATTGCAAAGGGGCTGTAGAGAAAGCACCTAAGGTGTAGGTAATGACATTCTTTCATAGGATAGTGTCAGTGCAGGAATATGATGGTCTTACTTGGTAGGAAGAGAGAAATGAGGAAGGATGATTTAGTGGATTTGCTTTCATACACTTTAAGGCCAGAAGGAACCATCATGATCGTCTAGTCTGACTTCCTGAATAACACAGGCCATAGAACTTCACCAAGTAATTCTTGCATCAAGACCATAACTTCTGCTTGAGCTAGTGTATCTTTTAGAAAGACATCCAACCTCAATTCAAACATTTCAAGTGACAGAATGTACCACATCCCAAGTATGTTATTCCAAAAGTTAATTATCCTCAATGTTAAAAATTTTCACGTTATTTTTGGTGTATGTTTGTCTAGCTTCAGTTTCTAGTTATTGGAGATTGTTATGCCTTTGTCTGCTAGATTAAAGAGCCCTCTACTGTCAGACACTGCCTTCCTACATAAGTACTTTTAGAATGTGATCACATAATCTCTTACAATCTATTAGTTTATCCAAGAGAAGGTACTTTTGAATCTCACACTGTAAGACAGGTGTCCAAGACCTCAAATGATTCCTGTATCTCTTTCCTGAACCCTTTCCAATTCAGCATCCTTTTTAAAGTGTGCACACCAGTGCTGGACACGGTATTCCAGTAACAGTCTCACTAATGCCTTATATAGTGGTAATAATGCCTCCTGGCTGCTACTCAGTATTCCTCTGTTATATATCCAAGGACTGCATTTGCTCTCTCAGCCACTGTATTATGCTAGGAGCTCATTCATGTTCAGTTGGTTATCCATCATGAACCCCCAAACCCTTTGTTGAATCACGGCTTTTCAATTAGTACTCCATTCTATGAGTGTTTGGGGACTTATATTCTGTATGAAGCGTGGTGGCAAGTGCACACACTGTCAGCAGCCAGTGAGGAACTGCTAGTAGAGTATTTCAACCTATACCTCCTGAGTCAGTTATGCCTCTGAGCTGAGTAAGTTTGGAGCAGCTGGAGCAGCCCTTGAGAGCACCAGATTTTTCTTGAAAATACTGATGCAGTGCTACTTCCCAAAACTACATCTCAGCCCTAGCCTCTCGGAACACAGGAAAGCCAGAGTGCTTTGCACACTTGGCTGTGACCAAAACCAGTCTTTACAAATAACGTATATGCCCAACTGCAAGAAGCATACATAAATGGGCACTGAAATGGCTAGCTTTTGAAATTTTTGGCAATAACATAAGAGCACCCACAGCTCCCACTGTTGCTCAACACCTCTGTAAAACAGGCCATATATAAACAAACATCCATGCCATAACTCTATCGTTGCTCCTAGTTCAAGGTAACAAGCCATAAGAATAAGGAGGGTCAGGAGTATTTGTTAGTACAATGCCTAGCTTTATTATCACTTAAGTCTCACAATGACAAAAGAAAATGCAGAGAGTCAAGGTATTTAAAATGGTTCTGTACTCGTGTGCTTAGTCTTAATAGGAATACCTTAAAGTTGTAGCCTGGAAAATGTCAGATCCCAAAATGCCCTGCCATTTTTTCCCCCAGGAAATTGCTTTTCTGGCCTCAAAAACAACCTAAAAAATTCTGAGGTACCCCAAGATGTCAAAGCCAATTTCAACCTTGAAATATGAAATATAAATAATGTAGATATTAGGGACCAGATACATTCACCATGACCCATCCTTGCTTCTCAAGTAGTCCCAATGGGCCAGATTGTGACACACACACCTACCTCTTCCCTTACACATACTGATGAGGAGTTCCAATGATTTCAATGGGACTGGCCACTTGAGTGACCACTCACTAATGTGATTAAGTGGTTCACAATCAAAGGTATCACTGAGCATGTGTGAGGGTATGCCCCCCATCACCCAAAAAAAGAGAGAGAGTTATTTGCTTAGATTGATTCATTGAGTGCCTGAATTCAGATCACCAGAAGAGAAGATGATTAATATTTTTGTGTCATGTCTATATTTTTAATACACTTGTAAATTACTCTCTGATGCCATGCAAGTATGAAATGCAATTAAGCTTCTGGAAGCAAAAATATTCTTTGTATTAGATGAAGGACTTGCTGTGTGCAGAGTAAAATTAGCTGCTTTGTAATACACTATTTGGATATTATAAAGTTAGTCATATGTAGGAGACATAGGTTTAATTTTGTCAAATGGAGTTCATGGTGGCTGGGTCTAGAAAGAGAAAAATGTGGCATTTTTAGTTCCGAGAGTACCACTTTGATCTCAATTCATGACCAATCTTTGGATAAGCATTGCAAGTCGTTTCAAACTATCTAGACAGTTGGGGGTGTTTTTTTGTTTGTTAGGGACTAACAGCATTTAAAAAACAGATATTAATAAAATATTTTTTCTCGTGGGAGTGCTAGAATGACTGCACTAGAACAAGTGTTCTTGTTATTCACAGAACAGGTGTGGCACAGGTAGTGGCAGCACAAGCATTCAGATTTGGTCCTGATAATGTGATTTTTCTCTCTGATCTGGAGGGAGAACCTTAAGGGCCTAGAAAGTAAGTGCTGTCTCCATTGTCATCATATATACAGAAATATATGGTTTACACTGAAACTACTGCAAAGGTTTCATAGATTCGAGGCCCAGTAGGCACCATTGTGATCATCTAGACTGACATCCTGTATAACACAGGCCTTAGAACTAGATTCCTAGAGCAGATCTTTTAGAAAAACATCCAATTTTGATTTGAAAATTGCCAGTGATGGAGAATCCACCATGACCCTTGGTAAATTGTTCCAATGGTTAATTACATTCACTGATTAAAATTTATGCCTTATTTCCAGTCTGAATTTGTCTAGATTCAACTTCCAGCCACTAGATCACGTTACACTTTTTTACATTACAGGTTTCTTCTGTGGTGGAGCAATGCTTTTCCCATGAGGTTCAGACAGGACTAACTTTAAATGGCTTTGCGTCCAGTTAATTCAGGTGTAGGTCTATTAATTTCAATCATGGAGAATCTTAAAAATAGCCCTTTTCAGGAAGTGGTCATGTTTATGTCTAAGGGTGTATCTACATTGCTTTAAACACCTGTGGCTGGCCCGTGACAACTGACCTGGGCTCACGTGGCTCAGTCTGCGGGGCTGTAAAATTGCAATGTGGACATTCAGGCCAGGCTCCAGCCTGAGCCTGAACAGCTACACTGAAATTTTACAGCCCTGCAGCCTGAGCCTCATGAGCCCAAGAAGTCAGCTGTCACGGGCCAGCCACGGGTGCTTAATAGCAGTGTAGACATACCCTTAAAAGACCCACTCATATGCTGCTTTAAGGGCTGGGTATAAATCTTTAGTGCTCTCATGAATATTTTAAGCCGGGTAACACAAACATCTGGAAGCTTGCACATTCAGAATTCTGTAACAACATCTCCAAATGGTTATTTCACTTCTTTTGTCTATAAAAATGCCCCTTCTCATTCCCCATGTATTATTCATATATACCTTAAATTTAATTACTAACCCACTAAAGTTAAAATCACACTACTCCTCAAATATAAACACTATCACACTGGAGTTGAGAACACATTATACCTTATACATAATAATTATCATGCTGAGGTAAGGTTGCCACCTTTTTTCTGTGAAACCACAAAGGTTTTTCTGTACATCACTTTTTTCTTCCTACATGTTCACATAGTGCTTTTTCTTACCTGTGTAACAAATCCAACCTTTTAAAATTCCTTCTCTGTTATGTCTTTTCCTCTGAACATTAGTTTCTTACATTTCAATCTCATCTTTCCTTTAGTTAGCTGTTGTGTCTGCCACATGCTAAAGTGGAGTTAGCCAGTTAGGGAAGTCTCTTGTTTGATAGTTAAACTCACTCTGGGTGTGTCCTTTATGTTACTACAACAGGCTCAGTTGGAGATCCTTTTTTTTTTAGCACAGGGAACACCTCTACAAATTGAGCCAAAGTAGTATCCTATTTTGGCTGAGCCACTAGGATCTGTGTTCACCTTATCTCATCTGAAAGTTCTTGTTTTCATATATTACACTTGCTCCCCAGACAATTTTGGGATCCTGTACTGAAAAAAAGAAACACTACAGCAAAACCTTTTTTATTGTTAGGATGCTGCCTACAATGGATTCCTGTGCAGCAGGAGGGCATAATTTGATGGGCTGGCAGGCATACTTATATTTGCATGACAAAAGAATTATGCTGGAATTCCAAAAACACCTGCTAAGGAAGATGCCATCTTAATGAAGTTAGTTATGTAACCTGTAATGTGGTGCATGAGCAGGAGCAATAGAAAGCTACCAAAGCTAGAATGTTCTTTGGTAATTAGCATTTGTAAATTAAACTTCTGGATCTTTAAAATGAGCTATAAGCTATGGAATGATTCCTATGCTGGTCGATACCCAAAATAAAAACGGGGACAATTAGGATCAGCAATATATAGATTGTGATGGTCTTTGCTTGTGGGAAGCATTGCCTAGTGGTCAGGGCTTAGGTCCTTCCACATGCAGAGAGTGATTTTGGTAGGGTAGCATTGGCCCTCCCACTCCATTGGGCTCCAGAGCAGGGCCCAGAGAAAAAGTCAGCATTTTGTTGAGCTTTTCTGGCTCTCTGCTGAATTTGAAAGGTGTAGGGTGACAGGTCAGACAGGAACCAGCGCATAAGCTGGGGGGTTGTGTTCTTAATGGGATTTAACTACCTCCAGGGGACATGGTTGATGACAAGCGTGAATGAATTTCCCAGGAGGTAATATCGCAGAGTCCACAACCCATTTCGCAGCAAGCCTTCCCTTTTCTATTACAGAATATGCCTGTTCCTGTGGGAACAGCTTATGGCTCAAGTACAGTACTAGGTATTCTGCTCCATTTGTCTCCTGCGACAAGACAGCACCCAGTCCCATTTCTGAAGTGTCGGTCTATACAATTAATTCTTTTGAGAATCAGGACTGAACAGGACAGGCTTTTTACACAGGAGTTCTTTTCCTTTCTGAAAGGCCTTTTTGCAGGCTTTGAACCAGTGTACCTTCTTGGGGCAACTGTCCTTAACTAGGTCAGTGAGAGATACTGTGGTCATTGAAAACCCTGGCACAGATTTGCAGTAGTAACCTGCAAGCCCCAAATACTTTCTGACTTCATGGTGTGACATGGACATGCTTTGAGGGCCTGGACTTTACTCACAAGGGGCCGGACTTGGCCCTTTCCTTAAGTATATCCCAGATAGTTGGTTTCTTCCTTTCCCATCTTGCACTTTGTGGGGTTTGCCATTAGCACAGCCTGCAGTAGGGACCAAAGGACAGCAGTAATGTGTGCTAGAGGTTCATAAGATGCATAAGCCATGTGCTTGCAAAATTCAATCCACAAACCATTGAAATGTTGCCAGGACACTGTGGAGGCCTAATGGTGTGGAAAAGGCAGTTCTCTGGTGTGAGTGGGATCTGCAAATACCCCTTCATTAGGTCTGATGTAGTGATATACCAGGTCTCACCCAGCCTGTCTAATAGCTCATCTACTCGGGACAAGGAGTAGGCATCAAATCTGGAGATCACATTGATCTTTCTGAAGTCTATACATGGCTGGGGCCATGCTGCCCGCATGCCCATTGCAACAGGGCTGGGGGGAGCTAGCCAGCTGCAGTGGGGAGAGGGACTCTGGCCTCTGGCAGGGGGGAGAGTGGGGAAGGGGTGGGGTCTTGAGGGGAAGGGGTGGGGCTGCGGGCCCTACTCCCAACTGGGAGTATGTGAGTGAACTGCTCCACCAGAATGAGCTCATCCACCATGACTCTAGTCCACATCGCCAGCTTCAACCACTGCCAGCACAGGTCCCCTAGTTTCTGGGAATCATGGAGGGCTGAGCTCCCTAGGGGTATTTCTCCCTTCCAGAACCTCTGTTGGGAGGTCTCCTCAGTGGTGTGGAGGTAGTCCAGTAGGGGAACTTTCACCTGGGCATAGTCTTGGGATGACACTGCATCCAGAGCCTGATATGCAGACTGGGATGATCCCATCAGGTATGATGCCAAAATGGTGGCCCACTGGTTAGGTGGCTATTGGGCTGCCATTGCCACTTTTTCAAATTTTACCAAGAAGGTCTATGAATCATCGTCAAGGCCTAGTTTTGTGAGTTTCACTGGTATGGGCAGGAGACCTGGGGCTTGGGCTTATAGCCCCTGGAGGGGAACCCTAGGGCTGCATTAAGGTCATGATCTGTTGAACTAATCATTGCTGCTTTTACTGCTGTTGTCCCCTAAATCCTGGACCAGCTGTTGAGGCTAAGCACCATTTGCTGACGGAGTTGTTGCAGCTGCTGGTTCTCCATCATCCACTTAAGCTGATACTCTAGATCCATTTCACTTGATCTACCAGCCCACATCTTCTAGTCTGAGGTTGTCTGATCATTTGGGTCTGTCATTCATCTCCTCTCTCCAAGGGTGGGAAAGTTGCCCACATTCTGCACCAAGTTGTGATTGTCTTTGCTTGTGGGGAGCATTGCATACTGGTCAGGGGCTTGGGCCTTCAACATGCAGAGGGATGTTTGGTAGGGAGCACGGGCCCTCTCACTCCATTGGGCTCTGGCCCAGGCCTGTGAGAGTGACCAAAGGGTCTGACTTCCAGGAGCACCTTAAGGCTGCCCTCTGGCCACTTCCTACTACACTACTATTGTTCAAAGTTCACATTCTGTAGAAGGAGAGTGTGAATGGGGCAAGCTCACTGCTTGGCATCTCTTAGCTGCTGGGTTTGGCATGGTAGATCTCTGCCTCTTGTGGTGGCAACTGCCTTCTCTCTTGCCTTGACCCTCCAGCCAGGCCAGTTCCCATTTTCTCCCCTTCAGGGGTAGTCCATAAACAAAACAAGGGGAATTAACAAAAAAAATTGAGTTAACAAGTGAACTGGGGAAATGAACTTCTTCTCTGAGCCTATCAGGGAGGGATCTTCAGGCAGCTGTCAATGGGAGAGATCCTGCCTTCTCTCAGCCCTTTCCTCAGGAGCTGCAACATGGAGGTCCTTTCTCTTCCCAGCCTGGCCACAAGTGAGCTGTTCTGCTCCCTTTTAACTTCTCCTCCAGCCTGTGCATCTCTTGCAGGTGTAGCAGGGTAGGGCTGGCTGAGCCCAGAGCAGCTCCTTAACCCCTTGTTGTCCAGCGTGGGCTTTCTATATGCCATCACACAGCTATATGAAGAAGGAAAGAAATGGATATTGGGGAAATGAAAAGTCATTTGTGTTTAATTATGCCATGTACTTCCTTAAATGCATGTGTGACTAAATTACTCAAAACTGATAATTTATTTGGTTATAAGATTGTTGATGGCACACCCGTGGCAAACCGAGAACACTTCATTTCAAAGACAAATTTGAGTTTATTTTTGTTTTCATTAGCTGGCTTGCAACAGTCATCAGAGTTGTGAAATTAATTTCATTTGTTGAATCAGTTACAAAATTTACACTTCTTGCAATGTGGGAAATCATTCACAAATGCTGGAGAGAGAGAGACAGATACAGATTCTAATGTGTTAATCAGGGGATTCTACTAGAAACCACTTTGAAACCTTAACTACAGTTTTCCCCCTAGAAATAGCTTTTAAAGCCTGCTCTTCAAGAATCAGTCACATTCTCATCTGTGCATATTCAATTGCAGGCCTAGTGTTTGCACACCCTATTTACATGTGTACACAGCTTTCCAAGAGATACCTATATAAACCATTGCATGTGTAAATCTGGGATTTGTGCATATACATAAAGTAAAGAATGTGCAAAGAAGGTGACCAACTGCATGCACTCAAGTATGTGTCAATGAGATTACCATCTGGTATCGTGTGAATTGTACACATATACATCACATATACACACAGGAATATATAGAGAAGAAGATGTATGAACTTTGACTAGGACCCATTATCTACTACTACTTAATGAAGGGAGTGAAGATTACATTTGGTACCCATTTATGTTGCAGAATGTTGTTAATATACTGTCCAATATTCTGCTTTCTCTCTTGGGGTCTGGGTCTGATCTCTTTGTACACCTATATAACTCTCTTTGAAGACAGTGGTAGGTTTGGATGCAAAACGGATGCAGGATCATGTGCTTGTTCCACATTTTAAATGTATACTTTATTGTCAGACCTCCTAGCAACAAACAACTACAGATCTGAAGAAGAGTTTGATTGAAAATTTCAAACACTAATTAATCACTGTCACAGTGGTTTGGAACATTGGCAGTTTGACAATTAGTTCTATTACTATACAGTAGATGTTTCAAGTGAAAAATAAACCAAAATACCCGGTTCCATAACTTCCATTCCATTTCTGTGCTAAATTCCATTTTGTCCATCTTCCTCTTTTCTTTTATTGCACTCCGGATTTTAAAACAAAATAAAAAACAGGAAGTTGCACACAAAGAACTAACTAAAATAATGTAAATGTCTTGTTAAATTCCTGGAAATCCAACTAACATTTCTCATTGTGCTTTACTCATGCCTCTATACCAGACTATACAGTACACATGGTACATTTTTCGCAGACCTCCGCATTACCTAGGGTCAACAGTATGTATGTATATATGGAGTGAGAAATCTTAAATTTGAATTTCTTGGGTTGTGTATAATTAAAATCCTTACTGTTGTTCTAATGCAGGTTTTGTGTTTATTATAGAAATCCCATCAGTGAAGGTGCTATTTGTAGGATTTCACCTTATGTTCAAGAAGCCATAAATACTTATGTATTAAATACATTAAAAGCAGAATAAATAATTAATCAAGCAATCTAAATACATGGCAATATCCTATCGGCAATAGTATCTCCACCCAAACAAATGTGCAGTGTTGAGAACTCCCTCTGGTAAGATTCCCAAACCTCTCTTCAGGTAGCTGGCTACAGCAGACTACCAAAACAAATCTCTTCCCATGATCAAGGTCAAAGTTGGGTCAGTCATTCACAGAATATTACATCGCTTCTCAGAAACAGGAAGCATTTGATATCTGGTTTCCCTGTACACCCTTCTTTGACTGAAGATGGATTTTCCTTTTGTTTCCTAGGGGGTAAAAAAATCTGTGTTAAAATTGTTATGTGTACTTAAATGTAATGACTGATATACACTTAACACTGTGATATATAGCGCTCTGGAAAAACATTATGGGAATGTATAGTCTCTGGTATTCCAAAATTCTCGAGTGTGCTGTTTATGTAGGTCCCAGGTTATCCTTCATGAAACAACCTATTTTACTTGGGGCACTAGTGTATAGTCGGGGTACTTACGCAAAATGTAAGAATCATTATTTCCATATGTACAAATGACACTTTTATCTAAATGTATATCATTTTAGGCCATATAAAATGACTAGTAAGTAATACAGATTTCACATTTTACACAGTTAATTTCCTTGTTCTTCTTTACAAGAAATCTTTGGAAGTTATTATATCTAGGCATTTTTATAGACTAAAATTATATGTATTTAGATAAAAATGCCATTTGTACATATGCAAATGCTGTGAATGTTACACACCCCAACTATATGCTTGTGTTTCAAGTGAAAAATTCCAGTATGCCTCAGTTTCATCTTTAGCCACCTGAAATCTTGATTTCACTAACTTTATTCTCAGGGCCCTGATACTGATGCACCCAAAATTCCTAATGAAGTTAATGAGAGAGCTAGGTTCAAAACTCCCACTGAAGTTGCAATGGGAGTTTTAGAGTCATAAGGAATGCAGGATTGTGGTTCAGAGCCAACATTTTTGTAAGTGCCCACTGATCTTCAATGTTTTCATTTTTGTGCTTTCAATTTGAGATATTTTGTTGCAGATTTCTAAGAAGTGCTAAGCACCTGCCACTCTACTGGTTTGTTTAACGAAGTCCATGGGAAAAAAAGCATGGAGGCATTTCATTGTGAATTGGGTCAGGAACACAATAGTGGAACAAAATTGGGCATAATAATAAAGCTCAAGTGGATCTCTGCCTTCACCTAAGTCACCAGAAAAGTGTTTCTTATACAGTGTCCACCAGCTCATATGTCCAAAGTATTAAAGGTACTGATAACTCATGGAGATGTGAAGAATTCCACGGTTCTCCCTCAGATATACCATGGGGCAGTCCAAAATGTGGATGCGTTTGGGAAGTAGTAAACTTAAGAATGAAGTTAATATTGAAGACTTCTTCTCTTCTGTTGTCGGGCTCATGCAACCTGAAGCTCACACTTACACATTTACAAGAATGCCTGTTCTGATTAATTTCATTGGCAAAGAAATGTCAGCTACGACTTTATGGATATCACCTCTGCCTCCCATTATAGAAAGCTATCACAGTGAATTAAATGACATGACATTTCTTGCCACAAACTTGATGACACTAGGTCTTTACTTTTAGACTTGTTTGGTTGACATAACTATTGAATAGTGATGTGTTGGGGAACTTCGTTGATGGACCTGGTGGAAAAAATACTGAAGAAAATATAGTTGTGCACTGGAGTCACTGCTATTTGATGGCAATTTCCAGGTGACTCTGCATGATAGTTGTTCTGTCTGATTGGTTGGCTATGTTCCGTGTGGCTTATGCCTTGTTTCTCTTCCTTGCTTTGGTTCTTTTTTCTGAGTTTTCTTGCAACATAAAGCAGTAAAAAATGTAAAAGATTATTCTGTGACAAGATGAACATGGCATCATGTTATCCTTAACTTTTTGTTTTGTGCCCCCTCCCCAGCCCCTTATTTCATTGTCTTCATCACTTCCAGGTTAGGCTACTACAACACACTTTAGCTCACTTACAGATGTTTTGGGGGCCTCCTAGGCTTGAGGCCCCAGTACAATTGCCCCTCCTTCCTGCCCTCTTGTCAGCCCTGTCCTAATCTATAAGTCCCTAAATGGATAAAGACCCAGCTATGTCAGCGATCACTCACCATCCATAAGACAACCAAAACAGCTGCATGCTACAGGAATGATGAAGCCTGAGAAACCTAGGTTTTGACTCATGGATACTGCTGGCAGAACATTCTCTGGAACTCAGAGCATTTATTAGAACTGCTAGTAGTGGAGGTGATCACTCTGAGCCCTCACTAGGCCATCTTCTGATCAAGATGCAAGACACATCATATTACTGTGCCTTCCTTCATGAATGGCAACTGGCCAGCACCCAATAGAAACTGCAAGATATAAGACAGAGAGAGGGAGTAAACTAAAGGAAGATATAGGATTAGATCAAATGAGGGTACACTTAATGCTACATTAATTGATTTATATGGCATTTAGATATGACAACAGATGCTTTTGGAATATAATAGATAAATATGACTTTTTTACATAATTTACTTATAAATTGTGTTCTACTATATATATTATCATATATATTTAGTTCTTTTGATCTATGCTATAAAATAGTTTATGTAACTGAGAAATAATTGGGCATATACACTTAAAACATCAATTTGTTCTAAAGTCACTGCCACTCAAAATTAACATGCATGCAGGTATGTGCAGTAAATTGCACTTTGTTAAACATTAGGAGTAAAAGTACTAAAACTAAGTGTCTGAATGTTACGTTTCAATGAGAGTGAAGGGGAGCTTGTAGCAACTTGCCCAGCTGGCAAACACTCCTTTATAAAGGGGTAAAAATGTTGCAAGTGTGTCTAAAGAGCAATTGTGGAGATTATCTCAACACAAAACAATCCAAACTACAAATGGAGCCAGTCGGACATTTTCTTGCTGGGATTATAATTTTTTTTCCTTATTACACCATATGTGTGTGAACGAGAGAAAGAGAGAGAGAGAATTTGTGTGTGTGTGTTAGTACTTTTACTTTCTATATTCAGTATTGCCAGTCCCTTTGCCTCCTGGTTTTGTTTTTATGGTTTTTTGTTTTTGTTTGTTTGTTTTTGTTTTTTAAGCATTTAGGTTTAATAGTCTCAAGCTTTTCTCTGCAGGCATAAGGGCTAGAAACTTACTTAAAAGAGAGAGAGATCTGAGAGTCTGATATAATCACATGACTCCAGAAGCTGGGTTTTAGAAAAAGACTTTAAATATTGCAAGACATGCAATAAAATCACAAGAGTTGGCAACACAATGTATTTCACTCATAAAAGAAAGTTTTATACTTCCTCTGACCAATGACACAACAAATAGATCACATGAAAGGTAAGATTGTGCCCAGCCTGGTCTAGAAGAACAAAGGGATGGGGAGCTGGCACAAGGAGCTTCCCCACACTGTGGTCCTTGCAATTGTTGCTGTCAGTGCTTGGTTTCCAAAGTGGGCATGGGGAACATGGAGGGAGCAAGGCCATCGCTCCTGCTCCTGAATGCTGTCCAGCAGAGCAGGCAGGGCACAGAGGGGAGCAAATACTGCATCTTCTTACAGGGTGGTGCAGTAGTCACCTCTTCCTCAGCTCTCCTGCCACTGCCAGCATGTCTGCATTCACACCAGACTCACTCTGTCTTAAAAGCACAATAGTGCCCTAGACTTTTGTGTAAGATCACCTAGGACTAAACTGTGTTTTGAGCAAGGGAGGGTATGTAAACTGCACCTACCCAGGAGCAGATCTTGGGAGGCATACTTCAGAGACACAATTCCCTGTCTGGTTCTCTTTGTTGCTGGCCTATGCCAGCATCCCACACTGGCTCAGCTATGATGCTTAGTGTATTGAGGGGTAGAGCCAAGGATCTATCCATCCCCTGCTCCTCCTCACCCACCTACTCAGGATCCACAGTGCACATAGCCCACGTAGAAGTGCAGGGGAGGTTCTTTTTAGGGCTGTCCATAAATTAGGTAACAGATTACGGGGTGGGTGAATCCTTAATTTTGCTTGTGTGTTTCAATGTTACAAGGGTGGGGGGGAGGTGGGGGTCCTTGAAAATCATCAAAATTTGTTACATAACTTATGGGTCAGCCCCATACTTCCTTGCCTGGACACACAGACCAAGCCACTATCCACCTGTAGGATTTTTTGTTGTTGTTGTTTTTGTTTTAGCATCTCAGCATCCTCCACTCTTCCTAAGAGAGCGAGATAGGAAATGATGCAAATCTTGCTATAAAGTGTGGGGGAGTTTTCTAGGGTTAAACATGTTCTAGCCTCTTTTCTGCTTCAAAAATAACAATTGCGTGACCATAAGGACTGCAGGCTTCTGAGGGGGTCAAGGAAAAAAATACTTTGAAAGGGTTGTGTTAGGGCTCATTAGCTCCTCTTTACCTTTTTAGCCTCCAGTGTTCTAGGAGAGATCATTTAACAGTTTTCCTTTCTCTTGAAAGAAGGGGCTCAAACTACAATCCCCATAACTTTTCTTCTTCATAATCAGTGCCACAGTTTCTACTAGCCAACCAGGAAGATGAGTGAGTTTGGAAGTGCGAGTGCTGATCATAATTCATAATTTTATTCAATAGAAACTCTAATTTTAATGCTAGCAAGGCATCTCTTTTAACCCTGTTAATGTAGTGACTATTGTGAAGGGTTCTTTGAATTGTGGAAGGGATTTTTGATTTAATATAAATGAGGAAAACTAAAAGGTGGAAGTTGTTCGGTATTTTTCCCCCATGGAAAAAACTTGTAAAATGCTGGATTAGTGCAATAAATACAGTGGTCCTTTCATCCAAATAGCCCACATCATTAAAAAAGAAACACACACAATGTACCTTTTGGTTTCTTCTCTGTAATTATGCTAACAAGTGTCATGCTGAGAAAGGATTACGGCTGATGGACAATCAAAGACAATGCTTCCTTCATGGTAAAAAGGTGTGAAAAGATATAGGCACTAGAGCTGGAGTTATTAGGCATACCTGCAGGAGGCCCATATGACTAAGTTAGGCCAAGAGATGCTAAAGTATAGAAAATGCTTAGTCACTATTATAAGCTCTTCAATGACATCTTATAACACCTTTTGATTCTAAAGGAATAGCCACAATGCAAATATTCCTCTGACAGGTTCTACTTAGTGTTTATCACTCAGCATGGCAGCCATGACACCTGGCTGAGTAAAAATCCCAGTGGGAGACTAGCACTCGGCCTACCAGCAGGATATGGGCACCTGCAGCATCTGAAAGAACAAGACTAAAGATTAAAGAGGCAGGAAGGGCCTATGGAATAAGCCCTCTTCCAATTTTATTCTGTATTCCATAAAATAAGAGAATGGAATTAAAAGGCAAAAATCAAAGGAAATGTTGCATAACGCCCTCTAATACCCTCTATCAACATTATTATTCTTTCTTTGGAATGTTCTAAAGAATGACTAAAGTAAGATAATCAGGAGAGAGACAACAAAAAGGCCTTTCAGTTTAATCACATTATCAAGTGATTATGATACATTTTTATATAATTTATACACAATATGGTTCAGTCCGTTTTTTATTCAATCTTTCTCTCCTGAAAATATTTTCCTTTAATTTCAAAGAACAAGATTTAAAGATTGGGTCTCTTTTATTTCCTTTTTGTAGCAGAATGTTTATATTATGCCTTTAAGATTAGTTTCTAACTTTTTTGTGTGTGCCACTCTTTAAAACAGCATAATAATTGTATTTTGCCTTGTTTCTTACTGTATGGGCTATTGATATTAGCTTGTGAAAACCCCTGCTCTACAATTGAACTAATCATAAAATACTAAATAAACATCTCTTTGCATCAAGAATATATATTAAGTTACATTCCACACAGACAATGTGAAATAAAAATATTGTATCTTAGAAATGGGTATCTAATACAAATGTTATTAATGTACCTCCCAAAGATTGCTCAGAGGCAAAGGTGACCACAAGGGCAGAGGTAGATGGTTACAAGCTGCCTTCTCTAACATCTGTGTAAATAGTGGAAATCAAAGTTCCAAGGCCTGCAGTTTCAAATATTATACAAAAAAGTCTCTCTCTGTAACTGTACTAAGATATTGCCTGTAGTATCTATTTTTTTCTACACTGCTGCTGGTATTATTTAAGGAAAATACCAGAAGACCACCAAGGAAGAAAGGGGCAGAAAGAGGACACAGGAATAATAAATGCAAAGATTTAATTGACACGGTAGTTGTTCATACTATCTGTTCTTCTTTGGGGATGTTATCCTTTGCATACTAATAATGCTAATCTTCTAAGGAACCATATTGAACTGGGTCATAAAAAACAACCAACATTCCAAAAATAAAGTTTCTTTTATTTTTTGTATTATGCTGTTCCCAAGAGCAAAATATTTTGAGGGTTAGAACAGGTAAGGAGTGTGTTTATTATAGGGTTTGATATCAGTGAAAGGCAGCTAATAGTGTTAGCTGAGTGCCATAAACAAATATGGCAATGTACAACACTTTGTACATTAAAATCAAAAGGAAGGATGATTTTATGGTTCAAAACAGGGAATAGGGAGTACTCAAGACTTGGTCTAGGTTCTATTTTCAACTCTTTCCTAGACCTTCTGTGTGACTTTGGGCAAGTCAACTATTGCCTGATTTCAGACCCCAACCATTGCTTTTCTGTGCACAATGTTCTTGGTGTGACACTTGAATAATTTTAACATATGCTCATATACAGGTATTACAGTTTTCACTGCAGATGTATTTGTCCAAATGGGTTTTGTGGGTGCAAATTTTAACACTTGCCTGCATCTTCAAAATGCAGCCTCATGTGTGTATGTAGAAGATGAGGCAAGATAAGGCCAAACTGAAAATCTGGCCTTAAATCTCTCTGCATCTTAGTTTTGGTCCCTGCCCCCTTCTTTCTAATGGGATAGCTACCAACCATACAGACTTGAAATCAATCTAAAGTCAATAATGCTTGTAAATGCAGAATTAGGGTTGGGGAGGAAATCTTAAAATGATGCTTCCTTGCAAATAGTCATTCAAGCTGGTAGTCACAAATTGAGTTAGGCTCATTCAATTTGTTGGCAATTTCAAGAAAGTCCCCGCAAAATCATTTTGGGTCAACCAAAAATTTGTTTCCATAAAATCACTGACCATTTTTAAATTTATACTTTAAAAAAATAAAATTTAAGGAAATTGTAAAAAAAAAGTAATTTTAAAACAAAAGAACTATTTCATTCTGAAAATGTTGAAACAAAACTTTGTCCCCTCCCTCCCAAAGGTCCCCAAAAAGACCAATTTGGCAAAATTGGCACAAACTCACAAAATGTTTGTGGTGTTGAATCTGCATTTTTAACCAAAAAAAAAAAAGTTTCAGCTAAAATATTTCACACATCTCTAATCAGAAATGGTCCTTAACCTTCTAAACCAAAGCTAATTACACCCAGTTTATTCTGGTTTTATCTTTCCTCAGGAGAAGTATGTTCAAGCTAAAAGCCTCCCTTTTGCTGCAGAACATATTGTAATAAACTGGTTAGTGTATACGTACTGCTGTAGCACTGGTTTTGAAACTGTGGGGCACACGCCCCTGGGGTGGAATGACAAGGTTATCATGGAGGTGTAAGGTGGGGCACAGGGCAGAGGCCAGTAAGATGTCTGGTTCAAGGCAGGGCAGCAGTGGGCAGAGCATGCAGGGAGACTCCAGCAGTCAAGGTGAGGGGGGAATGCATTCCTGCCCTGCCCTGACAAGCCCTGGCCCACCACAGGAGCGGCCTGCTGCTCTCCCCTTCCTGACCACTGGGGACACAATGTGTGCTCTCCCTGTTGCTGTCCTGCCCTGGCCAGGATGCCCCGCCAGCCAAACCCCCGCATATTTTAAACACTCCAGAGCCTGCAGGAGCGAGAGGATCTAGGCAGGGGGGATGGAGGACAAAGAACCCCAGTCCGCTTCATGCTGTGCTGCCATGGGCTCCTCTGGGGTTAGAGCCAGCAGGTCCTGTGGCTGCCCCAGGTGTGAGACACTCACTCCCCTCAGTCAGTCACTTTTTGTCATGTACAGGCAGGAGTAGCGGGGGGAAGGGGGGTCAGTCAAGTAATTCCCATGGAGAAGGGGGGGCGCAGCAAAAAAATAATAATTCAGGAACCTGTGTTCTGTGGGAAGGAATCAAAACTGATCAACTGTGTCACAGGCCCTGCAGTGATAATTGGGAGACTCTCTTCTAGATTAAATGGTAGGGGGTGTACTTTTGGAGTAGGAAAGTTGGGCTCTCTCACTGCTTTTGTGATGAAGTTCCGAGTGGCCCAGATGTGAAGCATAGTGTTTACCAGGAAGTCCATATATGTTACGGTGTTTTTAGTGTGGTTATAGTCTGAAAAATGACTTTGTAAAAATGGAATTGTGTAGTCCTATACTTTAGTCTTTCTCAGTGGCTTCTAGATGAAATCTGCTCAGTCTGTGGGTAAGCAGTTTTTTTGTTTTGTTTTTTTCCTGACAGTCCTGTAAACGATCAAATCGGGCTCTTTCTGACTGATGTATCATCAGTCATAAGATTCTGGAGTCAGAAAAAGACCATGTCTTATTATATGTTTTTTTACTTTGCCAGTCACAATGGGGCCCTCATCTTGACTGGGATCTCTAGCTACTGCTAAACAATAAATAATAATAGCAAACAATGTTGTTGATGATACACAGTCAGAATAGAATCTGGCTCACTTTCCTAGAATTCTATAACTATCAGGAGTAAAATCTTGTAAACTGATTTTGGTCAGAAAAGTAAGCAGATATGACCCCGAATACAGACAAAGGAGCAGGTCCATTATGTAAAATGGAAATCTCTTACTTTAGAACCACCCTTTTACAGCACAGTCCTTTCCTTGATGTAGGAATTCTCTCTCATCTTTGAGGTTCCCCAAGGGCAAAACTCAATTTTTTCCTTATTATTCCCATACTAAATATAAATTCCTTATTGCTGAAAGGTGTGAAACCAGTTTAGCACCTTTTGGAACATTGCATAAAAATAGGAATAGAACAAAAACCAAACATACAAAACAGCAGCAGCAGCCAGGGAAGCTATTGTCCTTGACAGTTGGAGAAATATAGAAAGGTTTGTTGAAACTATTTGTGAGCCTGGGGTATTTCTTGTTGAAGGTAATTATTAAGCCATTATATTATAATTTTACTCAAACTCTTTTCCTTAAGGGAAATTGCATAAGAATGATGCAAGAATTTCCTAAACATTCCCTGACATAGTTAGAATAATAGATATTAGAGATGGAAAAGACCTATTAATTCATCTAATCCATGCCCAGTGAAGAAATGGTTCCCTACAGTACACTTATTAGCAATTATCTGATCTAAATTTTAAATGTGTGAAGAAATGGGGATTTTTTACTTTATTATTTTAAATATGATTAATTCAGGCAAATACTAAATTTTTCATGTGCAACATTGTGGATGCAATTTCTATGGTGACATGATAACAGTGTACAATTTTTTAAAGTTTGTGAACACCAAGGCAGAAGAGGATCTGTCAGGGGATCTGTCAGGGGATCTGTTAAGATGTTCAAGGCTCATATATTTTGGTATAAGAATGCATAGTTCAGAGAAATGCTTGAAACTGGTGACTAAGCAGAGACCCAGATACCATGAGCAGCCCAATACTTGCACTCACACTGCTTTTACACTAAAATAATTCCATTGATTTCAGTAGAGCTGCTCCTGATTCACATCAGTGCCAGTGAGATCAGAGTCAAAGTTCCATGTCCCTGAAGGACTTTGCCTAGAGGTAGAGGGCTTTTCTATTCTCACAGACGGCTTGTGTATATTCTACAGTCAGACACTTTCTGACTCCTAGAGGGGGAGTTGACTCTGAGCAGCACCAAAATGCTATGTTCCTATTTGTTGCCTCTTGCTTGATTGACAGTCACTGGAGAACTGACTTCCTCCTCCCTCCTCAGTGGTGGAACAGAGTCACAGTAAGGAATTACTAGGTAAGACAATCTCCTTTTAACCTATATTTAGTAGATGTATTTTTACACTAGCACATTTCTTTAGTGACAAGAACACAAATATCATTGTGATCACATCAGCATTTACAATTTCCCAAATTTTATTTTAACCAAGACTTAATGATGTATGGCATTGCTAGTAACTAAATGAATATTTGAATTGCTGTACGTTATTTTAATAATTGCTCAGCTCACCATTTAAATTATCAAAGATCTTTACTTGTGCAATGTCATATAAATGCTAGAAATTAAAAATTAATCAACTCAATTTACGTAACTAAAAGCTGCCATCTAATGGAATATTTTTCAATAAGAAGACAGCAGTAATTATGCTGAAAAAATATTCGTTCCTGTAGTTTGAACGATTATAGCAATTTCCACCAGGGGATTTCGCAGTGAGATTCCAGTTCTGGGCAACAGTGATTAATATAATGGTTATTAATGAGAAGTCATTTTTGTACTTCTAGGGGTGTTTGGGTGTCAATGTTCTGAAAGCAATGTGTTTAGCATATTAATAAAAGATAGCATAGGATTGGTGACTAAGTAACCATATTGATTTTTTTCTCATTTTCTGTGATGTGAAAGGTCAATTAGACTTATAGAAACAATGGAGCCTTTCACAGCAGGGCCTACCATTTCTCTGTGCTGACATCTTTTTTAACCATGTACAAAGTTCATTAAATGTGCAAAAGTAGTAATGTTAAAAGGACGAAAGTGATTGGGTCAGAGGTCACAAACCATGGCAAGCTGACAGCCTCTCGTGGATTACACCACAGGAGCTAAGTAATAGTGAGAATTGCCTTTCAGGTTGCCCACTGGGACTGAGGAGAGTGAAGTCATAAGCAGCTAATACTATTGGGTTAATTAAAATGAATATTGGCAGCAGCTTTGTTTGTCTTGCATTGAGTGGGATGCTGTTAACAAAGTATTTCATAGGGTTACATAACAATAGTGAATTTTGTCTTAAATAACAGATTGCCAAATTTTCATATCTACTATGGCCAGTGTGAAAATAAACTAATATTGAATCAAACATGTCTGACTTCTATTTCACTGTCTCTTTTCATACGTGTTGTCATATGCAACCTATTTAAGTCATTTTCCTTCTCTTTGAAGTCTACTGTCCCAGACATTTTCACAAATAGGTTAAAAGTAGCTAGAGTTCTCTTTTTTTTCATAAATTGAAACAGCTTAATATATTTGACTGAAGTCTCCATAATCATTTTGTACTTTATGCAATTATGAATTAAAACTTTCAACTCTTTAAAACAGACTTACTAATTTAAAGCCAGGAGATTGAAAACATATAAGGCAAAACAAAAATCCTGACAAGAGGTGTTATAATTTAGAATGTGAGTGGATTCATTATTATTCTAATGCTTGGAGAACACCTGAATAAAGTATTATTGATAATCCTGGTGAAATTAATAACTTTAACAGCACACCTGTGAAGATTTCAAATTGATAGTCATTGTCTCATAAAAATGACAGGTTTTTTATACTACACGTCCAAGAAAATAACTCCACATTTTTATAAGTTTTCAAAGTGCTGTTTTTCCACTGTGTTGCTGGTAACATTAATTGTATGCTAGATGTGACTAATTTGCTTGTACTGTTCATCTCAAAACATCAGGGTTTTTACTTTGCCTTGCTACAAAGAAGGAACTTGATGTGAAGTCTCCATGTAGCAATCTGTGTCTGATTGCTTGGAATTTTGTGTGATCATTCTTTGATTTCAAAATGAGCTCAGAGTTGACACTGCACTGCAGATGTACAGGCAGACTTCAAAGCTGACTTTATTCTTCCATTTTCTATTCTGACACTCGTCGTCCTTTTGGTTTGTTTTGCTGAAACCTACAGTAATACATACAGCATTATCTGACATTGTGCTGGAGAGAGATGTAAGCAGAAATATAATTAATCTCTACTTTTTTCTTATCTTGGTTCACAAACAATGAAAAATGAAATCAAACTTAATCAGACTTCCTGTGTCTACATGGGGTGGAGTTAATCAGCTAGCAATCATTAATATCAGAAAAATCCTCTTGAAAAAATATAAGAAAAACATACACTAACATGAGTTGACCAGACCTGTAATGAAATAAATAAAAATTATTGAAATGTACAAGCTATATTCTGTTGGGGGGGGGAGAGTAAATATTCCACAGAATATTCAGCAAACTTAAAAGAATTTTCTGTCCCATTATATACTTGAATGGCATAGTTTTCCCATTTTTTTTCTGGAATTATTTTTTAAATGGAATTAGACAATTTCAAAATTGGAAAATGGAGAATAATTAATTAGGTGACAGAAGCAAGTCGCACCTACAATGAGATGATCTTGCCTCTTTTATTCCATGCCATTTCTTATATATATTAAGAATATTTAAAATAGTTATACCACTGGTTTGGTGTGGTGTATGGTGACAAGGGTATGGATATTACCTATAAGGGTTCAAAGAAGGGCTCAGTTTAGTAGTGAGTTACATAGAAAAGGGGCATGACTATCCCACCTGGTTACTATTCTCAAATACATTTTGTAGCAATTAATGCAATAATTAATTTCCACCTTCACTACAGAGTTGTAAATCAGTTCATGCATCAAGTGTGCATCATCTATGTTGTCTGAATGTATAGGGTTTAACAGGAAAGCAGGGTAACCACTGGGCTCCAACTGTAGCTGTCTGTCTTAGGTACCTTTATGATCCCTCCATCACTGTAGTATTCGAACCTCACCATCTTTAATGCATTTGTCCGCATGATACCCCTGTGAGGGAAGTTCTATTATCCCCATTTTACAGATGGAGTACTGAGGAACACAGACTTGCCCAATGTCACATACAAAGTATATGGTGAAGCAAAGAATTTAATCCTAGACTAGTATCCTAACCACTGTGCCACCCTTTCCCTCCTTCAAACTAGAGTGCTCATTGGCTGAGAAGGCCACTAGGTATTCTGACAGGTATTCCAACAGCTTTGGACAGCAGCTGCCCAGTGGAAAGTCCCATGGACCCAAGGGAGAAGGGATGCAAAAAGCAGGCTCATTTCCATTCACTTTTATTGCCTTACTTCAAAAACTCAGTGTATGCAGCGTTCAGTGAATAAGCACTGTGCCAGAGAGAAGGGTGAGCACCTGACACTAGTGTTCACACTGTTCACAGTTCTCACGTGATAGTTGTTAACACCACTGCCAGTGTGCACAGGGCAGTAATGACCATAGCAATATAGTTACTATCCTCATACCATAGGTTGAAACATGACCAGCCTTAATGAAATAGCTTCCTCAATGGGTGTATCATTCTAAGGCTTGAGTAATTCAACCCCAAGGCAAGGGACACATGGAAGTAAGCAGGTTGTATATTGCAACTAAACATATCCTGCAGAGCCCTGCTCCTTGGCATGCCTCATCCATGACTTATATAGCACATCTGCAGTGATGCAATTTTGCCTACTGGTGTCCTTGATATTTGTGGCTAATGATTCATTGCAGCCACTGACATAGCAGGGGCTATAGTTTTCTGCAGTTTTTTAGCAGCCAAAGTTACACCTCTAGTAGGTTGACCAGGATGCATATTTAAAGCAAATGGGCCATTTCCCACTGTCATTCAAGCTCCTCCCATAGTACTGCAGTGTTCTTGTCCTAGCAGTTGTATACAAAGTATGACTGAATCAAATGCCCAGTGCTGTGCATTAGATTTATTCCATGGCTCTACACCAGCGTATAAAATTGGCCCTCAAGGCAAGTAATATTGGTTCCAGGGGACCTATTGAGATTAATCAATGTAAAACTCCCTTCTCCTGTATTGTAATGGTCATACGTGGAATCATTTTTTACAGTCTCAATTTCTTTTTTCTAAAAGGAGTTTATAAGTTCTCAATTTTTGTCCTATTATGCCACGGTTCATTTAAAAAAATTAATTCACAGCCTTTGGCAGACAGAGCTAATGTACAATGAAGAGAGACTTTAGTAAGTCCATTTACAAATGCTTCAAGAGTCATGGGACAAGAGAGAAGGCAGAAGAATGGAATGTCACAATATGACACACAATTCTGATGTGGCGTCTGCTGGAGATAATTCACTTATTTAAATCTGGAGTGTGTGTCAGGGAGACCAGTTTAACATCAAATGGCAGCCAATGTCTTTCAAATTAAGCCTATGTATTTATTTCTCTTTAGCAAGTAAATATGAGTAGTAAGAGTTTTGTGAATAAAAGTGTAACAATTCATAAATTTCATCCAGCAATGCATTTCTGACCCTTCTAATAAACTGAAGGCTTAAATCCATTTTTTTCATACCCGCGATACTCATGTATGCTGAAGTTATCACTTAAATAATTTGTCTCTGTATTTTCTCTATTCTAGATCCCCTGAAGATACTTTTTCTTTATATTTCTTATTTTTAAAGGATATTTTTTGAACAAAGTGCTTCTTCACAAATGGAAAAAGCTCTATTACCAAGATTACAGCTCAGCTCTAAGGTGTAAAAGTTAACAAAAGACATTTTAAAACCATCTTGTGCCATTTCAGACATGATTGCTTCCCTTTACACCTTTTGCTGCCACTCATTCTGATGTCACAGTTTCCCACCTACACATTTTGCCATATTGTGCCTTCTTCCGTTTTAAATATGAAGGGAAGCACTTATGTAAACTGGCTATATGCTGAACTACAATATCATCAGCTTGAGTAGGAGAAATGATTTATCATTGAGGAGGGAAATGACATTTCATTTGCCACACACTTTGAAATGTTTTCTTAAACATGTGATACTTTAGGAGAATGCTGCTTTAAAAATGACAAGAAATTATTTATTACATGGTGCCTTAATTTCAGAGTTCAAAGGCCCTAATTTTTAGGAAAGCATCCCTAATCAGGAATGGTGTTTAAGCATGTGCTTAACGTTAACTATGTGTTTAAGTCTCATTGAAGTAAATGGGAGTTAAGCACATGTTTAAAGTTAAGCATAAGCTTAAATACTTTCCTGAACTGAGGCCAAAATAGGGCCAAATTGTGTCCATCTGATGCTCACCAAACAGCTCCCATTGACTTTGAGGAGCTCATCTGAACTTGATTCCAAATTATTCAGATTACTCAGGCCATATTCTCAGATAGAGCTAGGCCAGTTTACAGAAGCTGAGGATCTGGCCTAATAATGTTAAGTTGCTCCACAGAAAATGTGAAAGAAATAGTCGAAAATCCCACAAAGCCTGAAGTCCAGTCACTACCCTTCCCTCACAGAAAATATCTAGTATATTTTATTATTTATTTCATGATTCTAGGCTTTTTATTCCATTACAAAAGGAATCATAAGCTCTATGTGCCCATGTAAGAGGAAACAATGAGAAAAACAGGGTCCCCTATGAAAGGTACCAGAAGTAGAGTTGGTCAAAAATGTTACAGGTTTTTGTCACAAACCCAATTTTTTTGTTGTTGTTGTTGTTGAAAATCAAAACAATTCTATTTTTTAATTTGGTTGAAACCTGAAAAAATCTGCATTTTTTTATTTATGAAAACCCCAAATGTTCTTTTTTGTCAAAAATTTTTTGTAGAAAATAAAACACATTTTTCAACCAGCTCTGGCCAGAAGCCCAGTACTCAAAGAATCAAACATAGTGACATAGGACTTGCCAAACTGGATCACACCCAGGATCCATCTGGTCCAGTATCCTGTCTCTGACAGTGGCAGGTATTCAAAGGAATGTACAAGAAAGCCTGTAGAAAGCAGTTATAGAATAAACTTGCCCCCAGGGACAGCTTCTTTCTAATCCTCATTACTGAGAGGCTGGCTTATACTCTGCAGCATGAGGGTCAGCAACTAGAATGCATCAGCAATGGTGGAACATCTCTATACAGAAACAGAATTCTTTTTCAGGGTTCCCAGTGTCCTTTTTTTTTTTTTTAATTGTGGAACACTGTGAAAAATATTTTAATGGGGTCCTTTTTAAATGTATACCGTATGGCAACACAACAACAACTACATATGAAGTCAACTTATTCTTTATTAAATCCAGGCTTCATCTAATAGTTTCAACATACTTAGAAAAAAAAGTTATATACAAATGGCCTCAGTCTTTTGGAAAGGCTGTGACCTGAATGGTATTTAAAAGTCCACAGGAGTATATAGGAATGAACACAGCAGTTGTTCCTTCATAGTATGTTATTACAAAGAGAACTGGGGGTCAAATTGCATGAATGATAAATGGAAGGTGCTTGAAATGAGTTAGTTCTTTTTTGAACATTATACATTGACCTTGGCAGTTTTGACAATTACATCCATCATTTCTCAGAATCCATTCCAGCTCACCCGACTGTTCTCTAATGTGGCCAAATAAACAGGATTTGTGAATATACGAATCAAAGATTGATCTTCTGTGCCAATGCACTGATTAACAGTTGGTTTCTGGGTGTAGCTTTTTCATTCTATGAATTATGCGAGGATCATAATTCACCATGGCACACCTGTAGACAAGCATGTTGGAATGCTTTAATCTTCACTTACAAGGCCTCAGTAGAATTGATAGTTGGCTCCTGAGTTTGATAAGCAAAATGAAATAAACCCATGAAAAAAGCACATTGTATACAGCAAAAGTGATATTTCACTGCCTCACTGTGTTTTTCTTTAGGAACAGAATTTGTTGAAGACAGAGATGGGACAAAGCAATTTGTTTAACTACCTCTGAAGTTTAGCTACCTCCAAACATTGAGATGCCCAGCTACTCAAGAGTAAAATAGAAATTTTATTAGGAATATAGAACTTAGCCATCCAATTAGGTCGCCTACCACAGAAAAGCAATGCAAACAGGTCCTGTGACTTTGAGACGGGTAACACTGTACACAGCTCTTACTTTTTATAGTGTCCCCCAAATATTTATTTGGAAAGTATTGTTGTAGTTAATATTTCATCTGTCTCCCTTACCTGGCTTACTTCACTTTATATCAGGTCATTTCCACTGAGCTGGATATTGCTAGCTAGTTGGACAGTAACAATTTCATGGATTCAATTTAAATACCTCAGTTATGTACAGAAAATGCAAGTTCACCACTGAGACTTTCTCTCATCAATTCACAAGGGTCCCTCCCTAGAAGGAGGCTTGAGTTAAAGATTTAGGGGCAGATCTTCAGCTGCTATAAATTGTCATAGCTCCATTGACATCCATCTTCTGCGCTATTAATTATATTATAGTCATTATTTTTCAAGTGCCCAAGAGTTTGTTAGTTGTATCACGGAAATAAGTAAAGGCATGGTCCATACTCACACTGCTTACCAGTTAAGGCAGCTCTTCAGAAAAGCATCCCTAACCTGTACGGCACTAGAGCCTGTGCTTAACTTTAGTCAATGGAACTTAAGCACATGCTTGATGTTAAGCATGTTCTTCAATGCTATTCTGAATCGGGATGGACTTAAGTATGTGCTCCTCAATCATGGCCTATCACAAATGTGAGGATGATAAGCAAACAAAAGGTGGGGAAAGTGAGAGGCAGGACAATAAGTCTCATTCAGAAGTGTTGTGTGCAGATCTTGGTGGTACCATCACATCAGGGTTTGCGGGGTTTTTTAATCCTCCCTTCTCATAGGCAACATAGCAGAAGTGAGTTTTTAGGAGGGATCTGAATAAAGAGCAGGGTGGCTTGGTGGAAATTCCATGTAGAGGGGGCAGCATGAAAAAAGATGAAGTGGAAGAAGGGAATAAAGGAGGGTGAGTCTAGACTAGTATTACTCGCAAAAGAGAGGGGAATAAGGAACATGATAGGAGACAAGGTCAGAGATACAGGGTGGGGCTGAGGAATGAAGGACCTTGAAGACAAGAACAAGGAGAGCCTTACACCTTTCTGACACCCCTAAATATGATGTTCCTGATCTTTATTGATGCTAAAACAATTTAACAACATATCCCCAGACATTACAATACATCATATCCCTAGATGTTAATGCCTTAATTTTGTGTTGCAAAATTATTATATCACATAGATTAATATTCTTTACAGGCCGATTGAAATCAGAGTTAGAATAAGTTAGCAGAACAAAAGACCATTTACTCAAATGCTTAATTTTACTGACTGTGAAACAGTGGAGCTACTTACAACATGTAAAGTGTTTGCAGGATCAGATACTGCAATTGCTGCAAGCAATGCCCTTTGGATGGGGTTACGCACCATGCAGGAGTATATATGTAACTGCATACTATTCTATGCAAAAATCTTACCTATTATTGGCAAATTCTGCACTTTTGTCTACTGACAGCTTTTACTTGTACTCAATCACACAAGCTTTACCCATGTGTGTTACATTCACAGACCAAAAATGTTACCTTTGTAACAGGATGCACAGGAATTTATACCCATCTCATAAATGTTTGCACTTTTACAGCTGCAAGAGACACATTCTTTAATAGCATCACTATAAACCACTAACTTATTAGTGCGATGAACAGGTTGATACACCCCCAACCTACACACTTTAACTTCCTCAGAAGGTGTTACTAAATTTGAAAAAAATGCACACAAACACACTACTGTGCCACAAACATATCATTATCAGTGTTTTCTCTTCCTCTTTTGTTGCTTGGTAATTCGAAATCTCCCTGAAGACTTGGCATTGGGCTACCAGTTTGAAGCACTTATCATACTACTCTTCTTTCTCAGGTGCAGGCAGAGGGGATAGTATCTTCCTTTTCATCCTTGTTCTTTATTTTACAGTGTCGTTCTTGGTTCTAAGCATGTGATGATTCACATCTGCTTCTTCTTCATATGGCTGATGTAAATTTAGAGCAACAACTATCATTTTACATTTAGATGGTTAAGCCAGATAATTGCATCTGGTGTAGCAGAGTGTATTGCTGTGATGCGTCCTTCATATTTGTGAATCAGGCATTGAGCTGTTATATGTTCCATGGTCTGTTCTGGACAACCACAGTCGCACACTGGAGTGTCTTTAATTTTCCATTTGTGCAGCAAGAATCTGCATCTGCCATGGTTTGTACAGATACGGTTTAGGGTTGGCCATGAGCTTTGTGGGAGATCGAAGCCAGGGATCTTCTGCACTGGGTCTTTCACAAGGTGTTTATTTGTGACTTTGTGTGAACTCCATTCCACTTTACAAGCTTCATCAGGGTTGAAGTTGCATTGTTGAACGTTAAATTCATGGGTCCAAAAGGGCTTAAACGACTTCAAGCAGTGGTGAGGGATGTTGTTTCACATGAGAATAGGAGATTGACCAGCTTTGGTCACCTATTGGCCCACACACTCCACTGCTCCTCTTGTTCCAATTCATCACCATCTATATTCCATCTGCTCACAGTTGGTCAACCCCCGAAAATCATTCTCTCCAGCATTTGGTTCCTTTCACTTGGATGTGGTTCCCTGATCCACAATGAAGTAAGCTTGGCTCTGTTTTCCTGATCCACAGTCAATGTTTTTCTAGGCCTTTGCTCTGATTCCATACCTGTAGGGTGTGCCATTAAAAACTGGACATTTATCACCGACAGTAGGTAAGTTGACTATGGGAGATGAGATATTTCCCATTCTAGGTAGAGAGAATAATAACAATATTTTGTCTAAATTAAATATCACAATGCAGTAAGTATCATTTGTTTCTGTAGCGCCCCCTATCATGTCTCAATATGTGCTGCCACAGCTTGTATCAGGATTGGGTAGAAGTCTTTAAAACTGTGTTAAATCAAATTACGCTTTTATGAAGGCTATAGGAGTGTTATGTCATCGTCTATCATTCACAGTTATACTTTAAAGCATTATCATTGAACCCCTTCTGACAGTTTCAAATATGGTTATATTTCTGGCTATAGTCTGCTGAGTAGTATCTTCAACCCACAGTAATGTTTAAACCAAGTATTCTAGTAGAATGTAAGCTCTTGCTAGCAAAGATTTACCATAGCTTCAAAGAATAATTGCCCCTGATGGCATGCTTTCTTCTTGCCTTTAAAACCAATTTTGTTAAATCAATGGAGCTGATGATGCCCAATATTTTGCAGTATCAGGCCCGGGTATGTCTACACTACGAAATTAGGTCGAATTTATAGAAGTCGGTTTTATACAGTCGATTGTGTGTGTCCCCACACAAAATGCTCTAAGTGCATTAAGTCGGCGGACCGAGGCTAGCGTCGACTTCTGGAGCGTTGCACTCTGGGTTGAGATCCCAATGCCTGATGGGGCAAAAACAGTGTCGCGGGTGATTCTGGGTACATGTCGTCAGGCCCCCACTCCCTCCCTCCCTCCCTCCCTCCCTCCCTCCGTGAAAGCAACAGCAGACAATCATTTCGCGCCTTTTTTCTGCCCAGACGCCATAGCACTGGGATCATGGAGCCCGCTCAGATCACCGCGGCAATTATGAGCACTATGACCACCACGCGCATTATCCTGGAGTATATGCAGAGCCGGAACCTGGCAAAGCAAAACCAGGAGGAGGAGGAGGCAGAGGCAACAGCAGCGCAGAGGCAACAGCAGCGCGGTGACGAGACTGATGAGGAAATAGACATAGACTTCTCACAAAGTACGGGCCACAGCAATGTGAAAATCATGGTGGTAATGGGGCAGGTTCATGCCGTGGAACGCCGATTCTGGGCCCGGGAAACAAGCACAGACTGGTGGGACCGCATAGTGTTGCAGGTGTGGGACGATTCCCAGTGGCTGCGAAACTTTCGCATGCGTAAGGGCACTTTCATGGAACTTTGTGACTTGCTTTCCCCTGCCCTGAAGCGCCAGAATACCAAGATGAGAGCAGCCCTCACAGTTGAGAAGCGAGTGGCCATAGCCCTGTGGAAGCTTGCAACGCCAGACAGCTACCGGTCAGTCGGACATCAATTTGGAGTGGGCAAATCTACTGTGGGGGCTGCTGTGATTCAAGTAGCCCACGCAATCAAAGACCTGCTGATATCAAGGGTAGTGACTCTGGGAAATGTGCAGGTCATAGTGGATGGCTTTGCTGCAATGGGATTCCCTAACTGTGGTGGGGCGATAGATGGAACCCATATCCCTATCTTGGCACCGGAGCACCAAGCCAGCGAGTACATAAACCGAAAGGGGTACTTTTCAATGCTGCTGCAAGCACTGGTGGATCACAAGGGACGTTTCACCAACATCAACGTGGGATGGCCAGGAAAGGTACATGACGCTCGCGTCTTCAGGAACTCTGGTCTGTTTCAAAAGCTGCAGGAAGGGACTTTCTTCCCAGACCAGAAAATAACCGTTGGGGATGTTGAAATGCCTATAGTTATCCTTGGGGACCCAGCCTACCCCTTAATGCCATGGCTCATGAAGCCATACACAGGCAGCCTGGACAGTAGTCAGGACCTGTTCAACTACAGGCTGAGCAAGTGCAGAATGGTGGTAGAATGTGCATTTGGACGTTTAAAAGCGCGCTGGCGCAGTTTACTGACTCGGTTAGACCTCAGCGAAAACAATATTCCCATTGTTATTACTGCTTGTTGTGCGCTCCACAATATCTGTGAGAGTAAGGGGGAGACGTTTATGGCGGGGTGGGAGGCTGAGGCAAATCGCCTGGCCGCTAATTACGCGCAGCCAGACACCAGGGCGATTAGAAGAGTACAGCAGGGTGCGGTGCGCATCAGAGAAGCTTTGAAAACCAGTTTCATGACTGGCCAGGCTACGGTGTGAAAGTTCTGTTTGTTTCTCCTTGATGAACCTCCCCCCCGCCCCCGCCCGGTTCACTCTACTTCACTGTAAGCTAGACACCCTCCCCTCCCCCCTTCGATCACCGCTTGCAGAGGCAATAAAGTCATTGTTACTTCAAATTCATGCATTCTTTATTAATTCACACAAATAGGAGGATAACTGCCAAGGTAGCCCAGGAGGGATGGGGGAGGAGGGAAGCGCTGGGTGGGGTGGGGGAGGAGGGAAGGACAAGGACACCGTGCACTATAAAACTTTAAAACTTTAAAAATTAGAAACTTCAAAACTTATTGAAGGCCAGCCTTCTGCTGCTTGAGCAATCCTCTGGGGTGGAGTGGCTGGGTGGCCGGAGGCCCCCCCACCGCGTTCTTGGGCGTCTGGGTGAGGACGCCATGGAACTTGGGGAGGAGGGCTGTTGGTTACACAGGGGCTGTAGTGGCGGTCTGTGCTCCTGCTGCCTTTCTTGCAGCTCAACCATACGCTGGAGCATCTCACTTTGATGCTCCAGCAGTCGGAGCATGGACTCCTGCCTTCTGTTCTCAATCTGACGCCACCTCTCAGATTCAGCCCGCGATTCAGCACGCAACCTCTCCGATTCAGCACGCGATTCAGCCCGCCACCTCTCCTCGCGTTCAAACTGTGCTTTTCTGCAGTCAGACATTGTCTGCCTCCAAGCATTCTGCTGAACCCTGTCAGCGTGGGAGGCCGTCTGGAGCTCCGAGAACATTTCATCCCGAGTTCTCTTCTTCCTCCTTCTAATCTTCACTAGCCTCTGCGAAGGAGAAACATTTGCAGCTGGTGGGGGAAAAGGGAGATAGGTAGTTAAAAAGACACATTTTAGAGAACAATAGGATCACTCTTTCCCGTTAAACCTTGCTGTTCACATTACATAGCACAAATGCTTTCGTTACAAGGTCGTATTTTGCCTCTATTTATATTGAGGGTCTGCCGATTTGGTGTGAGAGATCACTCACGCAGGGCCAGGCAACAGAATTCGGCTTGCAGGCAGCCATGGTAAGCCACAGTCTTTTGGCTTCTTTAACCTTAATAACATGTGGGAATGGTTTCAAACAGCAGCACCCTCATTTTCCATACCAAGCAGCCGTTGGGTTGGCCATTTAAAATGGTATGGCAATTTAAAAGGAGGGAGGGATGCGGTTGCCGGGTTAACGTGCAGCACAAACCCAACTAACCCCCCCCCCCCCCCCCACACACACCCAATTCCCTGGGATGATCACTTCACCCCTCCCCCCACCGCGTGGCTAACAGTGGGGAACATTTCTGTTCAGCCGAGCAGGAACGGGCACTCTGAATGTCCCCTTAATAAAAGCACCCTATTTCAACCAGGTGACCATGAATGATATCACTCTCCTGAGGATAACACAGAGAGATAAGGAATGGATGTTGTCTGAATGCCAGCAAACACCGGGACCATACGCTGCCATGCTTTGCTATGCAATGATTCCAGACTACGTGCTACTGGCCTGGCGTGGTAAAGTGTCCTACCATGGCGGACGGAATAAGGCAGCCCTCCCCAGAAACCTTTTGCAAAGGCTTTGGGAGTACATCCAGGAGAGCTTTCTGGAGATGTCCCTGGAGGATTTCCGCTCCATCCCCATACACGTTAACAGACTTTTCCAGTAGCTGTCCTGGCCGTGAATGCCAGGGCAAATTAATCATTAAACACGCTTGCTTTTAAACCATGTGTAATATTTACAAAGGTACACTCACCAGAGGTCCCTTCTCCGGGGTCTGCGAGCACGCTTTGGGATTCGGTGGGTTCGGGGTTTACTGGCTCCAGGTCCAGGGTGATAAACAGATCCTGGCTGTTGGGGAAAACGGTTTCTCTGCCTCCTTGCTGTGAGCCATCTCCCGTCTGTTCATCATCATCGTCTTCCTCGTCCCCAGAACCCGCTTCTGTGTTGCGTGAGTCTCCATTGACGGAGTCATAGCACAGGGTTGGGATAGTGGTGGCTGCACCCCCTAGCATGGCATGCAGCTCGGCGTAGAAGCGGCATGTCTGCGGCTGTGCCCCGGACCTTCCGTTTGCCTCTCTGGTTTTCTGGTAGGCTTGCCTTAGCTCCTTAATTTTCACGCGGCACTGCTGTGCATCCCTGTTATGGCCTCTGTCCTTCATGCCCTTTGAGACTTTTTCAAATGTTTTTGCATTTCTTTTACTGCTACGGAGTTCCGCTAGCACGGATTCGTCTCCCCATATGGCGATCAGATCCCGTACCTCCCGTTCGGTCCATGCTGGAGCTCTTCTGCGATCCTGGGACTCCATCATGGTTACCTGTGCTGATGAGCTCTGCGTGGTCACCTGTGCTCTCCACGCTGGGCAAACAGGAAATGAAATTCAAACGTTCGCGGGGCTTTTCCTGTCTACCTGGCCAGTGCATCCGAGTTCAGATTGATGTCCAGAGCGGTCACAATGGTGCACTGTGGGATAGTTCCCGGAGGCCAATACCATCGAATTGCGGCCACACTAACCCTAATTCGAAATGGCAAAACCGATTTCAGCGCTAATCCCGTCGTCGGAGGTGGTGTAAAGAAATCGATTTAAAGAGCCCTTTAAGTCGAATAAAAGGGCTTAATTGTGTGGACGAGTCCAGGCTTAAATCGAGGTAACGCTACTAAATTCGACCTAAAGTCGTAGTGTAGACCAGCCCTAAATCTCATGGTTGATAAAAATAAAATTTTGCTACCAAATACAGTTTCTCCCTTGAAGCAGCACAGATTTTTTTCCCCCTAATTCCCTGTGGCTGGTTGAAAATATGTTCTTCCATTAACACACTCTCTCTGCAAAGAAACTACAGGCCATCATCCCCCTTCCCTCCCATCACCACCACGACCATCTCCCACACTTTCTGAGAAAAGAACCAATACTCTTACAATGTTCTTCACTGGGCTAACAAATCACAAACTGTTGATAAACTAGCTCATGTGGTTTGGCTTTTAGAACTTCCAAGCTGATTTTGTGGAGGTCCAGGGTGCTCAGCATTACCTCCTACCTATGAACAATGATCGTTGTAGAATTTCAGTGCTGGTCTTCAAAATGGCCTATAGATTTTTGTTACCTTGGTGTAGTAGAAAGTGGTGTAGGGAGAGAATGACTCTTTCACTTACTAAAGTTCTACCAGGGCCTAGTAAGTGAGGAATGGTATTAGAGGAAGGATAAAAACATATCAAAAACAGTTTTGGGGGTGATGGTCCCTGGGATTGGCAAGTCACATTTCTGATGGAGCTGAACATTGTATATCCATCTTTTGCAAGTAGGATCTAACTCCTTCCGCATTCTGTACACTGGGAAAGGAGTTTTCCTTTCCAGACATCGTTCCCAATTTGCTGACTTGTTGCAATGTTTAAAAATCAATAAATAAAATCAGTTCTGAAATATGTCAAGACACAAGTTTTTAGTTCACCACCATACCAGGCGCTGAAACGAGTGGACAACAGTTACAGATCCTTATTAAGTTAACACAAAAAGTAAAAAAGAGAAAAAGTGCTGTGGTTGAAATTGTTCAGAAATTCTGTAGTGACTGTAATCAGATTGAATACAAACAATTGAATGCCTGGGTACTAGACCAGATTAATTCCATGTAATAGGGATAACTTCCTAACTGTGAGTGGTGTAGCTTTGGCATTAATGGCATTCTCTCTTTTCTCCTCCTTCTTTTGCACTGAATGAACTATAAAAAGACCAAGAATGGTTAAGTGACTAAACGAATTAGAGATTCCATCGGGTAGTATCACAGGTGCCTGCCTAATTCCTATTGACACAATCTGCAGCCTAGTAACAGGGAAGGATGGAGATTCCTTGATTGTTAGAATTAGGGTGGAGTGAGGAGAGCAAGATTAAGGGCTCTAGCTCAAGCCATGAGCCTATTAAAGGGATTATTAATATTAGTGGAATTAGACATGTTGTAACAGACCAAAGGTCCATCTAGTCTGGTATCTTATTGCTGAAGTAGTTTGTCTTGATGCTTTAAAGGAAAGTATGAAACATCCTCTCACACCTTTGCCCAGTCTGCTTACTGTTGGTTAATGCAAGAATCAAAAACTTCCAGGTGAGACAAACTTAGCAGAACTCTTACAACTGATCAAGATGAAAATCCCTATCGAATCAGCCAGTAGAGTTGCTCCTTTTGGTTCCCTGTTCAGGGTTCAGATACAGTCATACAAAGGATGCATGCACAGGAAGCCCTCCCACCAGATGGAGTCCTTGGCTAATCAGTTAAATCTGCTCTAGCTGATCTATCTGTGTCATGTGCCATAACTAGATTTCTGAATTACACTAAGCGGGCTGTCAAGGGGAGTCCATCAGAGAACCATGTACAGCACACTTCCCTTGAGATGGCACCACTGAAATAAAAAACTTGCAATAATTTCCCAGATCAAATGAATGCATGCCATGATAGCACTTGTTTCCACTTAATACTGGCACTGAAATCATTTTGCATGAACGCTGTTTTAGTGTTCATTGGTGTCAGCACGGTTTAGCACTAACCAGTTAAAAACTTATTATTGCAGTCAGGTGTAAATAACCCTCAGCTTTGTATGCTAATCTCTGCTCATGATGGCTTCCAGGAAAATCAGTCATTCTATCTCTTTGCTGAAAGATTGTGATAATCATGCTTGCCGCGTCTCTGCCAAAAATGAGCCTGATAGACATGGTAGCTCCCTTTGTTCTATCCAAATTGACCTCCAATGACCTAATTAAAGCAAAAAGTAGAACAGCTCTTGTCAGAATGGAACAGGAATCAGAACCCTGGCCTAAATAAATAAATAACAAAGGACTGGTGTAAACTCAGTTATGCTGGTTTTCAAATGCCAGGGATTGAGAAACACTGATTACCAGTCCCCTGCTAATGCAAAATCACAGCAGCTCACCTCAGCTATGAGGGACAAAGATTTTAAATCTGCAGATGGCTAGCTGTAGAGGTGGAAATCATGGAATTACATTTGATACAGGAGAACTCATGGTGGCGGGGGGAATTAAATGCAGATTTGTCAGATGCTATCAACTATTTTTCTACCTGATCAGCTCCATATAACTGATTACTTCTAGAATTAGGGCATTCACAAATCTGAAATGCACAGCACTTTTGTAAATATCATAATTTATATGTTGGAATACACATAATGATTAAGTTGATTTCTAATTGACAAACAGCAATTGCCTATCAGTTCTTTTCCCTGTATATTTTCTCCCCACACACACATACACGCACACACACATCCATGTTATGCTTATGTAGGGCCAAATTATGCCCTCCCTTATGGCACTGGCCCCTTGCAGAGCTGAACCACTCAGGGGGAGCTCATAGCAGGATTGTGTCTTGGGCAGACCTTATGGGCAAGGGTGGTGCATGCAGTGCTCTCTGCCCTGATGTCACCAGGGCAAGCAGTCCTTTTTACTCCTCTGTCCAGAGGTACGGCACTGTAACTGGTTCTTTGCTGAGTGTGAAGTGGATGGGGAAAGCATCTTATGCCTTCCCTCATTGCAAAGACCAGCCACAATCTGATCTATAATGAACTCTGCTTATAACAGAAATCTGCTCAAGAGACACCAGCTTGTCTGTTTTAAATGGTTTGTGGTTTATCATTACATCCACAGATGCTGTCTCCCCAATGCATGCAGTGAAGGACAGTGGCACTAGCTATAAGCATTATATATAGCAACCCCTCCCTCCCCCCACACACACTGCTTAAAATAGCTCATCATTGTTTTCTGGCATGATGACCAGAATATGGTCGGAGGCATTTCCTTACTTTAATCCAGTCAGAAAGGATTCTGTTGTAAACTATGAGCAGTAGATCATACTATTGACTTCATTATCACCCCATCCATTTAAAAAAGTCAAGGGCCAGATCTTCATTCAAGTATAAATTGCCAGCATTTCACTGACTTACTGCAGCTGATTTATATCAGCTCAGAATCTGCGCTCTCCCTCCCCATGCCTTTTTTTTTTTTAGGTGTCCTTGTTTTGTTACACCTCTCTCTCAGCTTTCTCTCTTTTGCCTGCTATGATATGGCCATGATACCAGTTGCTGATGTGGTAAAAGTGGTACAGCTTTAAATAGTAATTTTTCAGTTGTAAACACAGTACTTTCTCTGGTATCAGGGGACTTATGTTAGGGCATGTAATTCAATACACACACTTTTAGTTGAGAAAACTAGTTCTGTCATAATTTTAGATGTACTTATTTCTGCCTATATATACTGTTTGTAGAGGGTCACTTTACATCATTTTACTTCATATCAGATAAAGTAACTTGCTTTCCAAGTGTTGACAAGGTGGTCTGTTTCCTTAAAAGGCTGTTTGGATTTTTGTTTTTGTTTTTGTTTTTTCCTCTTAAAGATTCAGGTCAAATTACTGTGTGGGGCTTCAGATTTAAATGAAGTGTGAAAGGTAGAACAGTTTTGTTTCCTCCTTTGTGTTAATTATGGCAGCATTTTTTTTCCACTCTATCGCCTTAGAAAACCAGTAAAGTATAAATTTGCAAATACCTGTGGACAAGTTGCTGTTAATGCTTGCTAGCAACTGGGAGTGAAGTGCAGTAGGTTAGGAATTAGAAATCTTGAGGCACAGTAAACTGTATTTAAAAAAGGACAGAAATCTGAGTTGAAAGGGATCTGGTATTTCCTACCTCCTTGGCCTAACGTTAGTGAGTGCCCCCAGGTCTTTATTCTGTCTAAGATGGCACTGCAAATAACTTGGATGTGTAATTTGTTTATTTGGGTTGTTTTTCCCAGGGTGGGGAGGACAAATAAATACATTTTCCCCCGTTTCACTGAAGCACCTGTCTTTTTTTAAAGCTAACTCAGCTGGGTTCCTTTTGATACAAAGTATATTAATACTTGTGAGCGGTATATAAAGTACATTCATGAATCATGCAGCAATATTTATTTGAGCACGAGAGCTATTCTAATTATCAGAGCTGGGAGACTCAGGCTACTCGTTTTCTGAAAATATTCATGTTAAGTTTTAAATGAACTTGCTTTGGCCATACCTCTCCCCACCCCATGTTTACTTTTCACGAACACCTGAATGATCGTGTCTTACTGGTACAAAGGTTTACGGAAAGAACACTTCAAACTTGCATGCAGGAGTAATTGCAGAAACCAAATGTTCGTTTTCACACACAATCTCTTGTGCTAGAAATGCTTGCATGCTCATCCTGTTAGTGAATAGCAACAATACCATCTGACTTATCTGACTAATCACAAGTAACTCAGCTTGATTTATCAGTACTAGTAATCAATCCACTGAATTACAAATTTGAGAAGAGATTTTGAATAAATTAAAAAACTGGATAGATCTGAGGATATCAGTCTGCTCATGTAACTCTTAAGGAGAAAAAGAGAATAAATTTATCAAATGTATTTATTAATAATTAACTCAGCTGTATAATGATGAGTTAGTTTTTTATGCATACATACCTCTGCCCTCTGTTGGCACGGAGGTATATTGTACACATTTTAGACATTTAAGTTTTCCTCTGCTTGCTAAGTGGTCAGAGATTTAGTTTAGAACCATTTACTCTATTCCAGAATCAGCTGTATTTATAGTCTGTGGTTTTCTGATGACCGTTACACTTATGTTCATGCTTATGCATCATTACAATAGATGGACAAAGCTTTCTTGGATGTACAACATAATGTGTATAGAATCATAGAAATGTAGGGCTGGAAGCACCTCAAGAAGTCATCAAGTCCAGCCCCATGCACTGTGGCAGGACCAAGTAAACGTACACCATCTCTGACAGGTTCTTGTCCAATCTGTTTTTAAAAACTTCCAGTGATAGGAATTACACATCCTTCCTTGGAAGCCTATTCCAGAGTTTAACTACCCTTATACTTAGAAAGTTTTTCTTATAATCTAACCTAAATCTCCCCTGCTTCAGATTAAGCCCATTGCTTCTTAGCCTAACAACAGAGGCCATGGAGAACAATTGATCACCATCCTCTTTATAACATCCCTTACCATATTTGAAGGCTAGCAGGTCCCCCCTCAGTCTTCTTTTCTCAAGACTAAACATGCCTAGATTTTTAACCTTTCCTCTTGATCAGGTTTTCTAAACCTCTCATAATTTTTGTTGCTGTCCTCTGGATTCTCTCCAGTTTGCCACATCTTTCCTAAAGTGTGGCACCGAGAAAGGGGGACAGTACTCCAGCTGAGGCCTCACCAGTGCTGAGTAGAGCGGGACAGTTACCTCCTGTGTCTTACGAACGACACTCCTCTTAATACACCCAAGAATGATATTAGTCTTTTTCATAGCAGCATGACATTGTTGACTCATATTCAATTTGTGATCCATTATACTACCCAGATCCTTTTTAGCACTCCTACCACTTAGCCATTTATTCCCTATTTTGTAGTATGTGCATTGATTTTTTGGCTTCCTATGTCTAGTACTTTGCACTTGTCCCTATTGAATTTCATCTTGTTGAATTCACATCAGTTCTCCTATTTGTCAAGGTCATTTTGAATTCTATTTCTGTCCTCCAAACTGCTTGCACCACCTCCCATTGGTGTCATCTGTAAATTTTATAGGCATACTCTCTACTCCATTATCCAAGTCATTAATGAAAATATTGAATAGTACTGGACCCAAGACTGACCCCTGCGGGACTCCTCTAGATACACCCTACCAGTTTGACACCAAACCACAGATAACTGTACAATCAGTCAACCAGTTGTGCGCACACCTTATAGTAATTTCATCTAGACCACATTTCCCTATTTTGCTTATGAGAATGTCATATGGGACTGTGTCAAAAGATTTACTAAAATCAAGATATATTACATCTACTGATTCATCCCTATCCACTAGGCCAGTAACCCTGTCAAAGAAGGAAATTAGGTTGGTTTGGCATGATTTGTTCTTGACAAATCCATGCTGGCTATTCCCTATTATCTTCCAGATGCTTACAAATCAATTGCTTAATAATTTATTCCAGTGTCTTTCTAGGTATTGAAGTTAGGCTGACTAGTCTATAATTCCCAAGTCCTCTTTGTTCCCCTTTTTAAAGATAGGTACTATATTTGCCCTTTTCCAGTCTGCTGGGACCTCACCCATCCTCTAGGAGTTCTCAAAGATAATTGCTTATGGTTCTGAGATTGCTTAAGGAATTAGCTGAAGTACCCTATGATGAATTTCATCAGGCCCTGCCCACCTGAATACAACTAACTTATTTAAATATTCTTTAACCTATTCTTTCCCTATTTTGGCTTGCATTCCTTCCTCCATTTTGGAAACGTTAATTGTGTTGAGTATCTGGTCACCATTAACTTTTTAGTGAAGATTGAAGCAAAATAGGCATTAAACACCTCAGCTTTTATTGATGTCATCACTTATTAACTCTCCTTCCCCACTAAGTAGAGGACCTACACTTTCTTCATCTTTCTTTTGCTTCGAATGTATTTAAAGAACCTCTTTCTATTGCCTTTTATGTCCCTTGCTAGGTGTAGCGCATTTTGTGCCTTAACCTTTCTACATGCTTTTCTAATTTTAGTCCTACATGCTTGTGCTATTCTTTTGTATTCCTCCTTAGCAATTTGTCCATCTAGTTGTGGCTTTAATATTGTCTCCTTGAGAAACTACCAGCTCTTCTGAACTCCTTTTCCCTCTTATATTTTCTTTCCATGGGACCTTACCTACCAGTTCTCTGAATCCGGTAACGTCTGCTTTTTTGAAGTCCATTGTCCTTATTCTGCTGCTCTAACTCCTTCCTTTCCTTATAGTCATGAAATTTATCACTTTCACCCCAATTCCCTTCCACCTTCAGATTCACTACCAATTCCTCACTGTTGGTCATAGGTACACATAGGGAGTGATGGGGTTAACATCTATGCTTATAAAACACTAACTCAACTTTCTTGATGTATAAGAGTCACTAAAAGAAATTATTACTGTGAAGTCTTCTTGGAATATCTAGAATTTTAGTGTGGACAGACAATTTACTGTAGTATGTACAGCTATTGCAACATAAAGAACATTTGCCTACTAAATGGCTCCTTATATTAAAGGAATAGCTTTTACACTTATAATTGTATGTAACAATATAGAAATGAAAGGAATCATAAACAATTAATCTTTCTATTAAGTCAGTGTAAGTGTTGAAGTAGCTTAATCATTAAAATGCAGTGGGGGTATCTCCCCATATAAAGCTACTATGAGGCCAGCAATAAGAAGCAAGTTTTATATCTGCATTAGCCTGAGCTCAGTGAACACAACATGCTGTTCTCTGCATTCCCTGGAGTACTGTCCTATAATACATCTACAAAGAATTGAATTGCCAGTCCAGGTTGGCTGATTCTGTGATTTCATGTGTGGTATCTGTGAGGATGGCTTCAAAGCATGGCAACCCCCCACCAATTTTGAATGCCCATGGATAATTATAGGCATTTTGACAATACCCATGAATATCAAGAGTTCCTGTGCTATGTTATCTCTGATAAACATACCAATGAATTCACATTGTCTTTCGTAAAGTGCAACTCTTGCCTGTTTATATTATTTTTGTATTATTTTTGACATTTTGTATTGACTGGGTGTTACATTATTGATTTTTCTCTTGGTATCTACATCGGATTTAACCATTGATTATCTAATGTGAATTGTGTTTGAAGCTTAACTCCAGGTGTATCTGAAATGTAGCCAGCAATGATGGTCATGAAATAAAGATATATTTCAGCAGGCTGTACACTGAAAGTGAAATATTTATAGCACAACTGCTTCTGAGAGGTCATTGGTAGAGATCAGTACAACATCTAATCCAAAGAGGAGGTACAGCAAACGCCATTGAAATAATAATCAATGGTAAAATATACGGTAGCTTTGTGATGTTTAAACCCTTCAGCTAAAACTGTTATTCTTAGCTTTACTACTCCGTTGCCTGATACACAGGCAATATCTGTATACATAGCTTGACATGTACTGCATTTGTAGGGTCTGATTCTCCTTTCACCCAGATATGAAAATTGGGAGTAATTCTTGTGACGGGTTGGATCACAGAAACCCCCTTGGGAGCTGCCGACTGATGTGCAAAGGCTACCTCTGTTCCTGTTCTCCCTGCCAGCTCGGTGGCTCCAGCACCCTGTCTTGCTGAAGCCAGACACACCCGTCTGCTCCAGACACAGACCCAGGGTCTGAATCACCTGTCCCAAAGCTGCAGGTTTACCTGAAAACAGCTCACAGAAGTGTGCTTGCCCTTAGCACTCAGATGCCCAATTCCCAATGGGGTCTAAACCCAAATAAATCCGTTTTACCCTGTATAAAGCTTATACAGGGTAAACTCATAAATTGTTCGCCCTCTATAACACTGATAGAGAGATATGCACAGCTGTTTGCTCCCCCAGGTATTAATACATACTCTGAGTTAATTAATAAGTAGAAAGTGATTTTATTAAATACAGAAAGTAGGATTTAAGTGATTCCAAGTAGTAACAGACAGAACAAAGTAAGTTACCCAGCAAAATAAAATAAAATGCGCAAATCTATGTCTAATCAAACTGAATACAGATAATCTCACCCTCAGAGATGCTTCAGTAAGTTTTTTCTCAGACTGGACACCTTCCAGGCCTGGGCACAATTCTTTCCCCTGGTACAGCTCTTGTTCCAGCTCAGGTGATAGCTAGGGGATTCTTCATGATGGCTCCTCTCCCTCTCTGTTCTCTTCCACCCCTTTATATATCTTTTGCATAAGGCGGGAATCCTTTGTCCCTCTGGGTTCCCCCACCCCTCACTGGAAAAGCACCAGGTTAAAGATGGATTCCAGTTCAGGTGACATGATCACATGTCACTGCAAGGCTTCATTACTCACTTGCCAGCACACACATATACAGGAAGACTCACAGGTAAATACAGCCATCTGCAGACAATGGCTCTGGTTAATGGGAGTCATCAAGATTCCAAACCACCATTAATGGCCCACACTTTGCATAATTACAATAGGCCCTCAGAGTTATATTTTATATTTCTAGTTTTAGATACAAGAGTGATACATTTATACAAATAGGATGATCATTCTCAGTAGATTATAAGCTTTGTGATGATACCTTTTGCATGAAGCATATTCCAGTTACATTATACTCACTTATTATCATGTTTTTACAAAACTATTCCAATTACATTGTATTCACTTATTATCATGTTTTTACAAAATCATATAGACTGCACAACGTCACAATTCTAATGAAGTCAATGGAATTACACCTGTGTAAAACTTGTGTCCATGGCCACACAATCATTTTTAATTTTAAGGTCCTTGTCAAGTCCATTAACTGACACTTTTTCCATTCGCCATCAGTAATTTATATTTGGTTGATTCTTCTGGGAGTAGCTTCTGTTAGTTTCAATGGGAGTTATACATAAATACGGAGAAGAAAGTACATTTGAAATTGAGTTCAACCACAAACATTGTGAGGCATAAAGCAGCTTTGCAAAAATGAACTTTCTACCATAGAACATAACAAATAGCTAATACCTTTAGCACTTTCAAATTCATATTAATGTGGTGAGCTTAGTAATATGCAGGGATCCTAGCTTTCCATGATAAACCCCCCAAAATTCTCCACAATTTTTCCACAGTTAAAATGAAAAACTGAACTTTAGTTTCCCTAACCACAGTATATATAGGTATCAGTTGAACACAATGTTTTATTGATATACAAGTAGAACCCCATTTAATCAAGCCTCCATTATCTGGCTGTCCATATTAGCCAAACCACCAGCCACGTGGAGCTGACCTCCCAAGCCCCACCGCCCATCTTAAAATAAGGGGTAGAAAGCTCTTTGCCAGTTCTCCTGATTATCTGAATTTTTGATTATCTGATCTGGCCCCAGTCCCAATTAGATTTGATAAAACAGGGTTCCATTGTAAATGTAAAGCACATTCAAAAATCACCTACAACAGGGGGAAGTTGCAAGCATTGAATAAGTGAGACTGATACTTTCAGTAAAAATTAGTTTATAGTTAACATATGTTCTTATTTTTCCACAAAATGTAAAATCTAAAGATTCTCTAAAAATGCAAATTCTGCGTTTTTCTGGGGCAAATGGGTTTCTAGGATCTCTGGTAATCTGTAAGCTCCTTGGGTCATCGTGGATATCATGTTGTGGGCTGTACAGTATTTAGTACATGCAGCACTATTATAATAATTCATAAAAATTGCAGACTAAGTGCCAGAACTCAGATGGTGTAAATTGGTATAGCTCAACTGAATTCAATGGCAATTTATGCCAGCTTGGGGATCTGACGGAAACCAGTGTTGTAACAGTACATATATGGCCCCAAAGTAGATTTCCTCCTTCTCTAAGGCACTTGGTTACTGTGGTAATGGGTACTGTATAAGAACCATCACAGATAGAACAATGGACAACTTCAAAGTGCTTCCTTCCCACCCAAAAATACCATCCTTCCCTACTCACTAACAGCTTTGGCGTCTCTGATGGTCTTAGATTCCCAGCCTCACTCATTGCTGGAATTTCTGCCTTGCTCTCATGCATTCTGGACTGGCCCCCTGGGCTCTCTGGCTGTTGAGCTGGCTCTGCTGGATGAGTTGTTGGGATAGTGAAGCCACTCTCTCAAAGCTGTTCCTGGGGTGGAGAGCTTATTGAACTCCTCTCAGTAGAACACGTCAGTCTCACTGGAATGGAGGGGGCATAGTGTCATTCTCCTCTCTTCTTATGAATTGTGCTTTCATTGTTCTGGTTCTGCAAAAATGTGTACATACCACAATGGAACCTTAGACTCTTGTGCCCCAAGCAGCAGAATGGAATTGATTTAGCCATTTGAAAGATTCCCATATTTGTGACTCCTTTAACAGCTTTGGTGGTTTTTTATGTCCCTTTTGATTAGCTATCAAAATAGGGTACTGAGTAGTTAGGGATAACTGCCTTCTCTATCCAGTGCCACCAGAAACACAGAAGGTAGCAAAGACAAGGGCCACTGCCAGGAAGATGTGTGGGCAAGTGGTGAAATTGGAAGGGATAGAGAGGATGTTATAAAAATCTTGGAAAACCAACACATAGAGTTTTGAATGCCTTGGACTAGATAAAGAGGCCTAGAAGGAAGTAGAGCCCAACAGTAATGGAACAAAGAGGTCACAGCAGAGAGAGAACATGTCCTTGAACATCGAGAGGGGTTTGGATCAGACTTTGAAGAGCCTGTCTTTTACTGAGACAAGTCATCTTGCTGTACTCCTCCAACTCTATCCTAAAAGCTCAGTTCTTTGGCAAACCTTCCACCACTAACCACTCATCCCTGCTTGTCTGCCTTACCTCATAATCTTATAACCTCACCCACATTATGTTACAATTTTAAATTGTTTAAAAAAAACAAATAAACCCAAAGTCATTTGGAAATAACAAGGTACACACCATATTTGCACTACCTCTTTCACTACTTCCCTCCTTTCTTTGTCTAATTTTAGGCTGCAATAATTATAAATAATAATAAATAAACCTACTAGCAGAGGTCAGTGCAGAACTTTAGAAGAAAACATTTTAGCATAGAACTCTGGGCTAAATTCTGACTTGGCTCACCTTGCTGAAGACACAAGGGTAGCAAAAGATGTCAATCAGGGCAGAAATTGCCCTGACAGAAAAGCTTTGAACTATAAGAAATGAAAGAAATGCCTCTGGACAATTCAGGGAGCCCCGTGGGCAGAAAGTTAGGGATGGAGTTTCATTCAAATGTAGAGAATAAGAGAGCGGCTCCTGGATTTGTGGGGGAGTATAGTGGTTATGTCACTCTCCACTTCACAATGATATCTGTGGGGAGTGGGAAATGACTAAGAAAGTGGGAGCATATCATCCATAAGTACCAGCATTTCCCCCATGCATCCGAATTTCAGCACTGAAAGAGAGGCAGGGCCCTTGGAACAGAACTCCTTTACATCAGTTTTGTCCTGTTTTATTTCCACTGAAATGCACTGAGTCACACCATGTAAAACTGATGTAATGGAACAGAGAGAATCGGGGCCAGAATGCGGTGAATGAGGGGAAGAAAAAGAGATTTGAAAAGGTACTGAGAGGCGCATTGTTGATGGATACAATTCTAGAAAGCCAAGTCAGTTAAGATGATTATCAGTCTAAGACAGTTTTAAATTTTCAATGAAGTTGATATTGTTGAGTAGACTATGCAAGAAAAAAAATGCTTGATTACAATCTGCAAAGTATGTCTGCATTTTTAGACTGTTTGATAAACTCTAGAACATTACCGCAGTCAAAGCCATTTTCCAAACCCCAAATACACAAGTATATTCCTTCTCTCAAACTCTAGCAATATCAGTTTTAACTAATCAAATAGCATTACACTCCCTGCAGCTCCATGGACCCCTATAGAATTACCTTCTGTGTAAGTCAGGGAAGAATTCAACCCTTGGGGCCTGATCCAAAATCCATGTAAGTCAATGGGAAGATTCCTAATGGACTCAGATGGAAGTGGATCAGACCCTTAGTGAGCATTGAGACAAACCTAAATGTACAAGTAAAGCACATGCATTGCAATATTTGTGCAAAACAAAAATGCTCATAAATAATGCATGTCCTGTTCTCAGATGAGCATAAGGGCTGAAAAAAACCTCATCACTTCACAGCACTGGACTACTTAAGCAACTTTGGCGTTTAAGCAAGAAACTACAGTTATTACACTTATGATTGAGAGTAACTGGTATTTTCTGGCTGACTTATTCTCCATTCTGTTTTCCCAATATAGGAGAGATCACATATGTTTGTGTGATAAATACGGGATACAAGAAATACAGTAACAGATGGTAAATAACTAAGTGTATTGATAGTACAGTGAGAATCTAGTAAATGCCTGACATATTGTTGGTGCTATATGAATAATTACAATAAATAACAGTTATTGCTTCATGCTACTGATCAGTTTCCTTATGCTAGCATCCTGTATAAATGTGCTCTATGTACAAAGAATAAATTTAAAAATGATACCAAAAGTGAAAATAAATGAGTTGAAGGTTTGCCTTATTTGCAAAGGTCAGGCAAACATTAGCAATCGGCAACTTATTAGGAATAAAACAATCCAACCATCTTTAAGTTATCGTTTTCATAATGTGGTGTTTAGTGATACTGGCACAGCAGAATGAAATGGAGACGTATGGCATATGTTGGCTTGTACTATGGGTATAGAGCACCCTCTGCTTTCTTTTGATTAAATAACACTCCAGGGCTCGGAAATAACCTGGATGCTGTTTTTCTGCAGATTTTTGCACAGAAATCTGAAGAAAGAATTTGTCTATAGGGTTCATTAACTGTTGGCCTCTGCTGGCAGTAACCCATGTTATATAGGCCACTATTGTGACATCCTCAAAAGAACTCCCTGAAGGAGGCAAAGTCTAGAAGGAGAATATCTACTCTGAAGTTTTCCACCTTCCCTGAACTATATCTGCAGAGCCACCCCAGGAGGGGAGAATGTGGCTTTGAAAAATAACACCTTTGTTATTCCAAGTGTTAGAGATGAAGCAGAGTTTTCAGATGGCCCCGAGGTTTTTGCACCCTTCACCAAACACAGATGGAAACTGGACTCTTTGAACTGCTTTGAAAATCTGTTACCATGTATTGCTGTGGGGCCTGTGAAGCAACCATTGCTAACTTCTGTCTGCCTGCAATTTTTATGGCCATGTGATGACAAGGGATTAAATAGCTTCATTTTAGAATCAGACAGCTTTTAAATGTAAAAACAACAAAGAAGGCAACAACAACTACAAAAAAGCCCAATAATTCCCAGCTGAAGACAAACTCTTGATAGATGCCAAAGTAATATCTCAATGAAGGAGACTAAAATATAATTCCAAAATTCTAAGCAGCTCACATTTTATTTCAAAATTAGACTATAGTTGCAAAACCTTTTATAGCATTATGATCTTAAAACATTTGGCTCCTGCAAACTAAAGATTCTTAAATTGGAGATCACAAGGGGCAATCTATTTGAATACAGGAACTGATTTAAATAATTACAGTATATGATACAATTGCTGTTCATTATAGTGCATTATTTCTATTTAGTGCCTATATTATATACTGAGGTATATATAACAGAGATTTTGGAACAAATTGTCCATTTATATATAGGAATGAAACATTCTCTGTGAATCGTATGAACTAACTGTTTAGTTGATAAGTATCATAGAGCTTTCTCTGGCAATGGATCGCCTTGTTTATGTGTAATTTATACTAGCAGTATTTACTGTGCCTGATAGTAAACAACTGCTCAGTCCTTTTATATGGACAACATAGAACCACTTATGAGTTTTTTCCTCATTTCAGTAGAACTGAATGCAGATGTATGAATCAAAAGATTATAACACTCTTGAAAGCTCAGGGAATTTTGGTTATAATGCCTAATCTGGGTAGATCCAAGTCTCATCAGTTCAACTAAATGATATCAGTGGAGCTGTATACTTAGTACTGTACTCTGTCATATACCTTTGTGAGCAATATTATGGTTTTATGTAAACACACCCACCACATTTTTCAAGGGACACCTTTAAAAATGATAGAATCAAAGCCTGACTTGAAAAAAAAAATCTGTTTTAAAATGAGCTCCTCGTACTAACGATGAGTGAACTGATTTGGATACAGTAAGAACCTGACTAAACCTTTGCCTATGTTTAAAACATAATCTGAACTGAAACATTCCGAAGGTTCCACAAAGTCCCTTGGCTCCAACCCCCATTGCTTACCTCCAGTAGCAGGCCTTCTGTTCAAGGATTGCAAATTGGCCCACTTCCCTCTCCCACCAAAGGTCCTCTTCAGTCAGAAGGTGGCCAGATGGCTTGCTCCTTTCTTCATTATAGCAGATAGGTCTCAGCAGGACACATCATGTCAAAATAAAAGGATGCAATAGTCCAAAATACTGTGGTATCACTTTATGAGCTGTAGTGCCTGGGATATTACAGTAAAATACTGTAGATGTATATGAACAATGGTCCCTTCACTACATCCTACTAAATTGTCTTTTAAAATGTTTAATTTTATTGAGCTTCCTTGCAATTTTGTGCACTAAGAGTGCACCATGGGGTTGGAAAATCTTGGTACACAGGATCAAAAGTTCTGGAGGTTTCAGACAAGTCCTGGAAAGTGAACTTGCTTATCTGAATTTAGCTGTAACTTTCAAATCTGTTGCAGAGGTGAATAGCTCTTCCAGTTTCTGTATACTGCCCTGATTAATGTTGAATTGCGATCAAGTTGCAGTGAAATACTATATAATACAAGGTATAGATGTGAAGCAAGGAGGAGGAAAGGGAAACTTTCCCAATGGAGCTTTAATCATGCAGCTCCCACTAACACTGCTGAAACCTCTGGGCCCAGATATTAAAATATAGCTCCTTTGATAATTCAGAGAGTTCTGCACATTTTGGCAAAAGCCATTTCAAATCTGAGGCCAGGAACAGATCGGCACTCTGCTTTACTGCTAATTCAAGAGTCATTTTGAAATAAAACATCTGGGGCTAAATTCCCCTTGGCAGAAAGTCCTGTAGAAATTAATAGCAAATTAATAACCTTCCTAAAGGTTCTTTCAGTTATCCTACAGATTTTCAATGGAGATTTATATTCCTTCTGTAGAATTCTACAAGACAATTAAAACAAAACAAAAAACATAGAAGGGTATAATTTTCTATCAACTTTTATAGGTCTTTAAAGTAACCATTATGGACCATTATTAATGTCAATAGAGTCCTACAAAAATATTTCTACTATAGGATTTTTCCATAAGTATTGCTCTAAGTCATGCTTCATTAAAATCAGTACAGCCATACAACTATAACTGGCAGCATATTTTGGACCCTTTGATCTCGCAACTTCATTTTTAATATCTGCAGTGAAGTTCTCAGAATCTACAGATAATGGGTCTGACCTCTCACACCAGTTAATAGCACTGGCCGGATGTCCTTTATGCTCCCTTGAATGTGGGGCCTGCCAGGGGATAGGTTGGCCTTTGGCACTAGTTATAGCAGCATTATGTTTAGGCTATATGTGCCAGGCTGGAATGGCCACCTACAGGGGTTGCTCTAGAAGCTGAAGATCATCAGCACAGCAACCTTTCAGCCACAACATGTTCACCAGCCAAGTCCTGGGTCACTCCCCTCAACCCAGACAGGGGGACAGAAGTGGCAAAGAGCCTTGTGCCACCCAGAGGTTTTTCTATGCTGGGAAGATACTTGGATAGCCTACAAAGCTATATGAAAGATGTGGGTTTTGTTTTAAAACCTTCTGGAACACATATGAGTCCAGTCCTACCAGTGTTCTAACACATGCAACTTCTGTTGCAGGAGTGGGCCATCTATAATTTTTTTTTAAATTGGAGAATGGCTTTTTTCCCCTTTCCATTTGTTCCCTAGTTATTTAGCTCCATGAGTTCTTTTTCATTTATGCCTTTGGGACATGCACAGACCTTTATGCAGTTAAACCTTCTGAAAATGATAAGTCCTAAATTGCAAAGAAGAGAATATCAACATCATGTGACATCTGTGAAAGAGTTATGTTATATTTTGTTTAAATTATGCTAAATTCTAAGGTATGCACAGTGTGAGTAAGGGCAAAACAGGGCCCTTGGTTTTGTTTGGGCATAGATGAGGTATTAACTATGAATTACACATTTTGTATTGGAGGAGAGGATACGTTTCTGGAGCCTGAGGCCGCCTGTTGTTGCCTAGCTCTGTTTCTACTTAAACTTGTAATACACAGGAAAGTGGATACTTGCCAAGCACACAGCTAACATGGGATCTCCAGTTTCTCAGCTAACCAGGATTGATTACTGTCCTTAGGAACTGAATTTTTTTGATGTTTTAAAAATATTCTATAGTGGACCAAAAGACAGGCAGCTATGTTGAATGGTCACATATCACTTCTTCTCTCTTTTGGGACCTTGCTTTTGATTTAGCCTTGCAAAATCAAAAGCCAATAAAAAGAGAGAAAGAGAGTCATCAATCAGCAAAAGTGGAAGTAACAGGAAAACATAACATGAAAAATATTTTATCCTCTTGTGTGCATCACTGTTATATCCAATTGGGCAGTTTTCCAAAAGAAAAACAAATGGGTAATCTTGTTCTTATTTAAAAGAATAATTTCTATCTTTGTGAAATCATAATTATTTCTACCATTTTTCAGAACTTTATTTTATTGTTGCTGCTCCAGCACATAATCAACTTTTTATGCAATCTGGGCCAGATTCACTACTGTATTACTCCAGTTTTATCCCCAGTGTTTTCTTTGGGCTCAACTGATACCTTTCTTCATAATGTATATTCCCTGTCTCGCTGAGTATTCCCAGGGCTTTCAACTGAGGATTTGCTGAGTAAGGTACTATTCTGTATGCATAAGGGTATCAGTGGACCCTAGTATAGAGCAACACAATGGAAAGTGATCCTGCAATGTGTTAAAGGGCTGACAGATCTGTTCTTTCAGGATCCAAATCTTGCAAACAGTTCTCACGTGAGCAGTTCTCACACAGATAGTGTCAATTATACCAATAGGAATACTTGCATGAATAAAGACTATTAATGTGAGGAAGGGTTTCCATGATCTAGTCCTCGACTCACAGATAACGCCCTCTGACATAAATGAGGGATATGCATCTGCATCAAGGAAAAGATGTATCCCAAAACATAAGGATCCATTCAGCAGAAGTTTTACTAAGGGAGAAATCACTAGCAAAATAAGCTATTTAAATACACAATTTTAGCTATAATTTTCTGTAACTCATTGTGCCCAATTATAGAAGATTTTATTTCACTCCATAAATGGTATGTGTTTTCCTACAGGAAACCAAAGCAAGGATTTTTACACAGAAAGACACTTGGTGGAATGGGTCAGCAGGAATAGTCCAGCTTATGCTAAGGACTGGAAATATTGTTTTAAAAAAATCTGGAAATAGCAGGTAATTCTATCAGAGCCTAGCATAAGTGCTGACTACAACTGATCATTAAAAATGATGGGCTGACTCTCAAAAAGAGCTTTTTAAATAGTCATGCCTATAGGCCCAACCACTGAAGTGGGCATCCTCAGTAACTTTTGACAAATTAGTAGTTCCACTGACGTCACTGGGATCACTCATGGGAATAACATTGTTCATGTGCATGTTTGCAGCATTGGCTCCTATAGTTTAGGGAAGGTACTACAGAAGTTGAGGATGATGAGAAAAAGTGCTAATGCCCGTGTATTATGAAAATATTCCATTCTTATATCTGACATCTTTGCAACACAAAAAACAATCAAATAAAACTGTAATACCATAATTAATTCCAACTATTACATAGATATGTTTGGGGTTTTCCCCATTTTAAACTATACTTTCGTAGAAGAACTTTCCAATTTTACATTGGACTCACTGCAGTATGATATGGTGTGAGAGGTTTCAGTATACTGAAAATTAGATAAGTGTTCAAAAATGTGTTGTATAGGTTGATTCACGAGATGATCGTTATCTCCAAAAATGATTTTGGGCTCTTTACCCAAATATGCATTTCCAGATAATGATTAGGTAATTGTACAAAGAAAATGCATTGGGCTACATGCTGTTCCTTTGCCAGGGACCAGGAAACTGAATTTCCTCCACTCATTGATCTTTTCCCCTCATTCACTTCTGTTGTTGGCTTGGTCCACCAACTGCATCGAATGAATAGGGGGTTCAGCCTACAAAAAGGTAAATAATCTAAATTTCCTGTCTTTGCTGCACAAATCACTTTCCATTATGGGAACTGTAGCTGTATGACCAGCAGTAACTCTAAAATTGATTTCAGATCTAAAACAATCCTGTGCCCCACACATTTTGGCCCATTGTGCTTAGCAGATAATAAACTGACTGCTGCTATAACAGGAATATGACTTGTATCATTCTGATGGCAAAGAGGACAAGAAAGTGTAGAACACGTGCCAAAGTGCAGCTTCTATATTACAAGGTCTCTAAGAATTGTTACTACTTTTAAACTAGCACGGGACAAACATCATAGTAACATTTCCACAAGAATTTTAAAATAAATAAAATAAAAATAAATTCAGTGTATTCACCCCCCTTTTTGTGATTGTACAGTCCACATGTAATTCACTCTAGGACCGTGTGGCTCTCTGTCTTACTCTTGTGGCTGCTGTACATGAGAGATTTATACATTTTATTACTACTTCTAGCTAACGGACTTAGCTCTCACTTCAGCAAAACAAGAGGTTTAGTCCTTTGCTCAAACAGTAGAGGGAGGATAGTATTCTGGATAGGGCACTGGCTTTAGCCAGGGAGACCTGGGTTTAGGTCCTAGTTTAGTGACAGACTTCCTGCATGACCTGGAAAATCACGTAATTTACTCTGTCTTTTCACTTCCCCGTCTGCAAAATGGGGACGATAACTTACAGGAGGTGATGGGGTTTTTGAGGTCTCAAATAGTAGGGATGATGGGCAGATAAAAGTACCAAGATATAGTTTTAATGCTGAAGGTCCCAGATTCAAACACTACTGTCAGTCCCAGGGGGATTAGTCACACTTACATAAATACTTGTGGAAAGGGTCTTTTCAACTCTTACTATAGTGTGCTCATAAACAGAGCTGGGTGAGAACCAGATTTTCTGTTTCATGTGATTCATGTGATTCAAAATGTTGTGATTTTGAATATTTTCCATTCCAAAATGAAACATAATTTCAAAATTTCAAAAGTTCCTGCAAAATGGAATTTTGAAAAAAAAGTAATCTCAGGCTGAGTGAAATGTTTTGTTTTGATTTTGAGCTTTTATCACTTTTTAACTATTTTAATATAAAAATGAATTTATTTTCAAAAAGTCATTTTGAAACAAAAATTCTAAATTTTCCATATTGAAAATTTTGAAGTGGGATGTTTCAAGATTATCAAAGTGCTTTATGTCTTTTTTTCTAAATGATCTTTTATCAAAATGAAAACATTTGTCAGTGTGTTGATTTTAACAAAAATGTCTTTTGTTGTTGTTGGGGGAAAAATGACAATTTCTGACTAGCTCTATTCATGACTAGCATATTTACATTTGCATTAGAAGTACTCAAGTGGCCTTGACACAGGACAACGCAGGCCTTTAAGAGAAATCCTGGCTCTGCTCTGTGTTTGGCTTCCTCCCAGATCAAAGGAATTTTGGGACTTGTAGTTCGCAGAGATCACTATGACCATAGGTTAAGAGCAAATCCTACTAAGAAGCCAAGCCACAATCTCAGTGTGAGTAGATCTAGCTAGACCAGCAGCTTGTTGGTAGGGGACTGGGCAAGACCTGCCCTGGGGTTTCCTCATAAGCAGGTGCTGGAAAAGAATCTTGGGAAAAAAGACCATAGAGGGAAGTCAGTTAGCGTGGATAGGAGGTAATCCTGGGGGAAGGCTAAAGCAAAGTTTGAGGCTGAAGCAGATGGCTGCTTTGTTGTTTAGGGCTTTGGGCCTAGAGTCTGTGGTAGATAAGGGAGCTAATGTGCTCTCCACTTTGGTTGTGTCCTTTGGGGGGATGAGTAGATACTCCTGCAACCAATGGGTACAGGACTGCTGTGACCAACGAAGGATGAGATTACACAGATCCTAGAGAGAGGACTATGATCTGGGGAAGGTGAATGATTCTTTGTGGAATCCCTGAACTGAAGAGTAAAAAGAATTGGACTCTTGTTTACCCTTGAGGGGACTGAGGGAGCTTATGGTTTGGCTGAAGGGCTAAACTACTCAAGACCAGGAGAAAACTGAGACACAGGCAGATCCTGTCCTGCTAATTGGGAGGAAATGGAGGCATGGCCACACTTGCTGTCAGTAAGGTAAGCAACCTTTTCATAACATACTTCAAATAAAAACTCTATGGATGTGCGAGTGTGAGGCAGACACAGAGAGAGGTGGAAAGAGAAATAAACCAACTGTTGGTGCTCCAAGTCTTTCATGTTATCCCCTTCATTATCCCTGTTTGTGTCCTGTGCATCTGCTTCCCTGCTTCTAGCCATATGTTCTGGTAGTCTGTATGCCTGTGGAAGCCGTGGTTTGTTCATTTTTATGATGTCAAAGCCCCTGCATATTTTCTGTGAAGAGGCAAGTTCACCTGTTGGTGACTACAGCATCTGCTGTACTCAGAAGGCATTTAGAGGAAAGGCTCAGCTTACCAGTGGGATTTGTACAGCTGAACGTTAAACAAGGCCAGCTACGGATCCCTGTACTGCTACCAATACAGTCGAGGTTCTATATTGGCAGATATAACAATAGTATACTGGCCATATGTGCAGCCTTTCTCTTGGATGAAGTCTGCAGCTTGGCAGCAATAAAATCAAAGTATTCCAGGATTTCCCACAGAGCGCTCCCCTCACTCAACTACTACTTTCACACTAGTCCTGCCTGGCATTTCCATTATGGTCATTCCTGTCACATACACAGCCACTAGGTCAGTTGATCTTTTCTTCCTCTCTTTCAAGTAGGAAAGAAGACCTAGTATTTCAAGCGGGAGTTTTTAAGCAGGAGTGGGGGAGGCATGGGCCACTTGTAGATCTATCTTTCAGAGCCTTCCTGCTTATGTAGCTTTTTGTTTTGTTTTGTTTTGGTATCCCATCAGGCAGTTGTATATGGATTTCAATATGTATCACTAACCATGTCTGTGGACTGGAGGTGTCACAGAGTCATTATTAATGACCACTCTGCTGGTGTTAAGTGCAGACTGCTGAATCTGAGTGGAGCATGGATGGTATGTAGCTAATTGATGCTCCTAGAGCTAATCCAGGATGTGAAATTTCACTATGTTACTGCCTTCTCCTTCATCGAGTGGCATGGAATTTGATTCTCCACATGAAGTTCCTGGAGAATGTTGTACAGCATGAGATCAGCTGAAGCGTTCACAGTTCTTCCTGGTTGTGATAAGAATCCCACAAAGTTCTCATTGAGTGATGAGGGAGCAATTGAAACAGTGTACATTGCAGGATGCATATAGAAAACTGCCATCATGCACTGCCTTCCTTGTGTTTTGCCACTTGTCAGAGACTACAGACCTGAATGAGAGACTATATCACCATCCACTGTTCTAGCACAGCCTGGAAGTGTGCAGTGTGACATGCTGATTGCTACTGCTGAATTTCAGCTCATTGTGTACTGTCAATGCAGTTAGTGGCTTGTCCGTGTGTTTGCAGATAGGTGGATCCTCTCATGGTGACATGAGTATGCCTTGCTACCTCGCTGATCAGCGGAGCCCTGATACAGCCTGTTTTGTGGGGAGCAGGAAGGGAAAGGAAGTATATGCTATCATGAAGAGGTAGCAACTATCATTTAAAAAAAAACACCTCTGGCCACATGTAATAAGTGCCAGCATCTTTGCATAGGCAGCGTTCACTAAATACGACTGAGGTTGTTCATGGTGGTACGTTTTGCCCATTTTACCCTAGGCTAAATTCAGCTAGTGTAGGAAAACACTGAGGCTCTTAGGAGCAACTGAGTCCATTGCTGGTTCTGCTGCCCTCTCTCTGCATCGGAAAAGGCATTTTCCTGGGTCATTGTTTAGTGATGAGAGAGGCACCCCTTCACCTAAGCCAAGATGCTGCTGACCCTGGCTCTTCCAATGAGCGTATACATTGCTATCATTATGTTTTATATGGTTACTGAGAAATGAAATACCCAGCTCTTAGGGGTCAGTCTGCATGTAACTGTTCCCTGACATACTGCACCAATTATATGAGTTGGATCACTGGGGAAAATACTCACAGCTATAATTTGTTTTTGGTGTTTCCAATGAGAGTGCCTGTGTGTAGCATTAGAAACATAAATGGGGCTGCAGGGACTTGCACCACCTCTTGTGTTTGGTCTCTTATTCCAGCTCCAATTTCTTCCCTACAACCCACCACAGAAGGTATATGTACTTTGCTAATACCTTACTTAACAGTGTCCATAACAATGTTCTTTAAGAGCTCCTCTTCTAGTACCTTCTCTATGACTCAGTTTCATCACCTTTCTGCTTCTTCATTCCCAAATCATCATGAGTAATGAGTTCCACGGTAGCATTGTCATTTATCTTGATATACCCCAGAAATATGTCACTCTCTGCTAAACGGTCTTCTCCAGACACCATAACAGTACACTGAACTAGTCAGACTACAACTGAACAATATGCACCCCATCCCCCTGGAGTCTGAACTCAAAGTCCTTGACTGCTTTCTCTATCACATTGAACAAACTGGCCTGATATTTCCTTGCAGTAGCCCATTGTCATCTGAAGCTGACAGAAGTCGTGTGTTATGACAAAACTGTGCTGGTTCCCATGTTAGGGCTGATGCTTGCCTCATGCTAGGACCTAAATATACCAACTCTGCAGAGCAGTTTCTTCATCCTCTGCGGTTATGACTCCTTTTCTTCTATCCATTCAATGACCAGGAATGGCAGTTATTATATAGTACAATAAAGATACTAACCCAGGAGGAGGACACTAATCCCGAGGCACAGAGACAACTAAATAAACCATTCAAGCATCTGTCTACACCCTCCACTGCATGCTCACACATAAATACCTTATGACTATGATAGTGCTGGCAGAAAACTCCAGGCCAGAAAATGCTATAAAGAACCTGGTATATTATGTATAGGATGGGACATTCTTAATACACCAGGGTAGAGTGTTCCCAAATTCCATGTCCGGACCCCTAGCCTGAGGCCAGGACTACACAGGCTAGAAAGAAAAAGATCATTGGGGAACAGCTACAGTTCCATTAAACTCTTGTGACCAGTCAAAATTAACCAAAACAGCTTGTTTTAAGACATATAGGAACAAGCCATAGAAAAAATTAAATTTGTAAAATAATTCAGAGTAAATTCATAGAGTACCAGTAATTTAAAATGAAGGAAATCTCTCTCCTCACAAATATGCCTGATAAAGAATGTTGAGCAGATAAAGAGGCTGAATCTGATGTGATTTATACTCTGTTCTTCTTCAACCCTTTAACTTTTATTGTTTCCATATTTGTTTCCAGTACAGCTATGGTTCACCATCTCATTTGTGTCAAATGAGGATCTGGCCCTGAGTCTTTTTGTATTAACTTAGTATGTAAATTTTCTGGCATATTTAATGCTAAAGGTCACCTGCTTGATTTTGTTCTTTCTTTGGATTGTAGCAACCCTTGGAAGGTTGTTAATTGATTGTAATTATTTTAGTTAATCAATTTCGGGGTATGAGGAACCTGTTTTACATGCAAGAGTTGTTCATTCTCAGACAGTTTCCTGCAGAAGTAAACTAGCACAGGTCAGATTGCTTTGTTGTAGAAGATACTTTGATATTTTGAACCAGCTGAATCACACTTTTTTGGAATATGTGTGACTGCAGCTATGAGAACTGTATTGTCTCCTTGCTTATGAATGAAAGTGGAATTTTATTTCCTGGGTCAGGATTACAGGTGAGCAGGATACAGTTTTCCCACCCTGTGAAAATTGCAATGCTTTCAAAGTGTCCTGTTCTGCATTGGGATGAATGTGAGACTTTTTTGAATTTTTGCCCAAAAAATTAGAGAGATTCAGATCTTTGTTCTGAATCAAACAGGTCAGTCTCTATCTCTATCTCTCACTGGTTTTGACCTGAGAAACCTTATCCAAGAAAAGTTAATCAAAAGTGATATGTTCCGGTGAAAAGTTTTGATATCAACCAACCAGCATTTTCTGATGAAAAAACACTTCATCAAAAAATTCCAGAGAAACTGTAGTCAGGGTTGTTGAAGCACTTTTATGTTGTTGTTTAAAGGAGGGTAGAGTTTGGTTTGAGAAGATGCTCTGTAGTGATAGGATTACTCGGCTTTTGCATAGATAGGGAAAATCTTTGGGCTCAGGTTTGGTGAACTGAGTTCTGTTTATCCCTTGTTCATTAAAGGTGATGAGAGAAGCAGCTACAGGATGTTTCAGTTTTAAATCTCATATCCACATGTATGAATTTTTTTGTTGCCTTTCTTGTCTCATCTTTTTCCTCTCTCATTTTTCTCTCATTCATTATTTTCAATCCTGCCCTTGTCAAATATTATTCCTTCATCACTTACTCAACTCATTCTTCTTTGTGTTTTAAATCCTATCCAGGTTGATATTTATAACCTCAATTAAGGCTGCATTATTGATGCAACCACCTTCTCCTTATCAACTATGAATGATTAAGTCCAGTCATGCCATTACCTGATGTTTTGATGACATCAGGGACATGAAAGTGAATAGTTACAGCTTGGAGTGCCTCACTTGACTTTCACATTTGAAAGAGGTTAAGGTATAAGGTATGTGAAACAGGAAGTGTCTTTATGCAAAAACTCTGATTTCTGCATTTGCCAAGATTTGCTGATTTCCACAAGGGTAAATTGTCAATGTTTTTACAGTGAGAAATGCTGAAGTTCAGCCATATAACAAGTGGCAAATTTTCACCCATTTGCAAAAAGTGTTTTTTCACAGAGGTTTTGTGATGAGCTCCCTTCGTCATCTGCACAAAGGTTTTGGACAAGGAAAGTCTGTTTCCCATCTCACCTCCCCATGGCTTAGTGCAGTGTAATTATTTTTTTCACAGATGAAATGTGGAAATAGTACTTCACCCCAGTGCCTGAGCAAGTAACATTTTAATTTTTAATTTATTAAAAATATATTGGTTTATTTGCTACGTATTTTTGAACACCCTTTAAATCTTAAAGGATTGACTTTTCTTGTAGAGGTAGTGAAAACTAGAGGTTTTTCCTGTCACCTTCATAGTCAATCTGAAACTATTATTTAATGTTTTGCATGTCCTAATAGGAGACTAGGTCTCTTAGAAGTAGTTTCTAAATCATGAAAGGGTTTTTTAAAAAAAATTTCATAAATGTAGCTGAATATCATGTTCAGAATCTTCAAATAAACTACAACAGCAAATCCTGTCCTCCCAAAACTTGTATGTTTTTGGGTTGCATATTTGTTTTTGCATAATTCTTCTTACATGTACAATAATTTGGCAAAGACCTAGGCTCAGATCAATTACATACCAAAATTCTGAAGGGATTGGGAAACAGGAAAGCCTTCTGAGAAAGAAGAATGACTTGCTTCATAAGGGTAATTAGCAGAGGACTAGATTGAGGGTAGCTAATGTAATTCCCGTATTTAAGGTATCAAAGTCAAAACAAAGGAGCATCCACAACACTACATGCCAATAAACTGATCTTCACTTGTGGGTTAAATAATATAAATTCAATAAGTGTCAAGATTACAAAGCATTTAGGACTTTGAGCATGGATTCTTTCTTAGACTGTAAGGTCTCTGGGACAAGGACCATGTCTTTGCATGTTTCTTGTAAAGTTCCCAGAACAATGGGATCTCAGTCCAAAGAAGTGAAAGGCATTCTGGCCTCTTCAAAATCTGAAATTTTGAAAGGACTTGTACAAAGACACACAATAGAACCGGGATTAGAACTTCTCTGGACTCCCAACCCTGTGCTCATTCCTCCAAATTACCTCCTAAAAGTACGCCTCTGACTATAGTGTGTTTCCAATCACATATACTAATTATGGACAAGATGTCCCCAGCCGTATATACAAGGAGTCTCTCACCCTTGCAGAACTGGTGCTACTGCTGATGCTAGAGTCACCAAAACAGATAGGAAGGGGGTAGTCACTGCACCTCTTTCAGGGTGGCATAGTAATGGGGCTCCATCCAGTTCCATAAGGCACTGTGCCAGTGGCGTGGTGCAGCTCTGCATTGGCTCCAATTCTCACCTGTGCCTTAAGGGCACAGAAAATTATTTTATTATTTGTATTTCAGTAGCATTTAGGGCCCAGATTAGAGACTGAGGTCCCATCATGCTAGGTTCGGTACAAACATAAATAAGACAGTCTCAGCTTGAAGAGCTGGCTATCTAAACAGACAAGACAGATGGGGTGGGACGTTAAAAAAAGATATAACATATATACAGCGATCAGGATGATGAGTGGCAAATCTCTTGTTAAACCGTATGATTTCTTCTTGTTTCTTTAGAATTTGGGCTAAATCTTACTCACCTGACTCTTGAAACTAATCCCACTGACCATCTGGGACTGTTTGTGTAAGCACAAGACTCACAATTTAGCCCTTTATGATGTGCAGAAAAATCTGTTATATTTCTGTTCATTGACTTCCAGAAACAAACAGGAGTTATGGTAAATTACAGTATATTACTTCCAAACAGTGTGCCTTACAAAATCACAGGTGCCTGATTCATTTTATGTACCTTTCTATTGGGAAGACAGGCAGGAAATTCAAGTACAATATAATTGTCAGTATAATAAATGCCAGAGCAAAATACAGTTGAGCAGTAGAGGACACTGAGTGTTATTATGGCCTATTGTTGCTATGAATAGAACCACCCAGACACCAATTAACATCTCATTGCTATGATTACTTGCTACAGTATCTGTTCCACTAATCAGACTTGCCCCTTTTTAGTCCATATTTTGATTTCAAAAAGTTATACTAAAAACAGATTACATTTATCTCAAATGCAAATAAATGTGAAGTTTAAGAAGCTAATTAAGTTTATAACCACTGAGAATAACATTAGAAAGAAAATTAAATTTCTTGGTTTGGAGGAAAACCTTTTAGGAAACATTTGTTGAATAAACATAAAAGAAATTCTCTTAATGTACTGTAATGCAAATAGTGTTCTGTTTATATTTTTCCATTGCCAATCATATGTAATTCTTATAATTTCTCTTCCATTGAACACCCCTCTTTATAATCTAGCACAGCTTTGAGAAAAATATTTACTCCCAAGCACACTGTATGTATTAAGTACGTAGTAGATCTGACTGGGGAGCAATAAATATAGCTAACCAAACTTTGTAAGAACACAGGTTCAGCTGTGTAAAAATGATAACACCATTAAAAACATATCAAATAAATGCTGCAGCCAAAGGAGCTGAAAATCAAGAAAGACATCTCAAAGATTCCTTATGCCAAACTTTTAGTGCTCATGAAATGTGCCAGACTGAAAGCCCTGGAGAGTGAAGTTTTCTGTTTATGCATGATGTAGGCAACAATTGTGCAAGATTCCTTAATATGGGCTTGATCCGACAAATTGCTTTGTGTGCTGCCTCCAATCCAGCTAAGCACTTAGCCATATGGGCCCAGATTTTTGCTGTGCTTAGTGTTGCAATGCCTAACTGATTTAGGGGTCTAAATCTTATTTTTAAAAGTGATCTAGGTACCTTAAATGCAATTTAGGCTCCTAAATCAATTAGTCGTTGCAACACTGAGTGCAGCAGTGCCCAAATATCTTTAGAAATCTGGGCCATGCTTAACTTTAAACATATGATCCATCCCATTGAAGTAAAAGGGAATACCTGCATAATCAGTTAAGTAAATGCTTAAGTGCTTGGTTGGATTCAGGGCCAGAGCTCTATTCATCTTGAAGGATTTAATCCATTGCCTCTGTGTGCCTCAGCTTGATTTGGTAGGGACAACTTCTAAGGGGACATTCAATCTGCATACTGAATCATATGTAGAGATGGGAGGCTTGCTCGGGACCTGGGATGGCATGTAATTGCTCCTCCCCAGGAAGAAGTTGTGACTCAGTCACAATACCATCTCCTGCTCCCCTCTTGCTTTGTAGTGGGGAGGGAGGAAATTAAGTTACTACAGCCCTGAAAGGATGCACCCCACACCTTGTGCCTCGCTACTCTGGCCAGCAAGTAGGAATAAGCAGAGTCAAGGCTCTGTCTCCTCCATATCTCTTGTCCAAGACTTGAGTAGTCTAGATAGGGGTGCAGGGCCTTAGTCCCCTGTTTGGCCAAGCAACAGAAAAGCACAATCCAGTCTTCAGTTATTGGACACTGTCCTGAGACCGCGAGCAAGGGTGTTGGTTATAGAATCATGGAATGATAGGACTGGAAGGGACCTTGGGAGGTCTTCTAGTCCAATCCACTGCATTCAAGGTTTGACTATGTGTTATATAGACCATCCCTGACAGATGTTTGTCTAAACTACTCTTAAAAATCTTCAATGACAGAGATTCCACAACTTCCTTAGGTAATTTAGTCCAGTGCTTAACTATTCTGAAGTTTTTCCTAATGTCCAACCTGAACCACCATTGCTGCAATTTAAGCCCATTACTTCTTGTCCTATTCTCAAAAATTAAGGAGAACAATTTTTCTCCCTCCTCCTTGTAACAACCTTTTATGTACTTGAAAACTGTTATCATTGTCACAGATTGAAATGTCACTAGATTAGGTTTTGAACTTAATTGATAAACTTAACAGTAACAAGTCACCGGGACCAGATGGCATTCATCCAAGAGTTCTGAAAGAACTCAAATGTGAAATTGCGGAACTATTAACTATGGTTTGTAACCTGTCCTTTAAATCAGCTTCTGTACCCAATGACTGGAAGATAGCTAATGTAATGCCAATATTTAAAAAGGGCTCTAGAGGTGATTCCAGCAATTACAGGCCAGTAAGTCTAACGTCAGTACCGGGCAAATTAGTTGAAACAATAGTAAAGAATAAAATTGTCAGACACATAGAAGAACAAAAATTCTAGGGCAAGTCAACACGGTTTCTGTAAAGGGAAATCATGCCTTACTAATCTATTAGAGTTCTTTGAAGGGGTCAACAAACATGTGGACAAGGTGGATCATAGTGTACTTAGATTTCCAGAAAGCCTTTGACAAGGTCCCTCACCAAAGGCTCTTACATAAATTAAGTTGTCATGGGATAAGAGGGAAGATCCTTTCATGGATTGAGAACTGGTTAAAAGACAGGGAACAAATGGTAGGAATAAATGATAAATTTTCAGAATGGAGAGGGGTAACTAGTGGTGTTCCCCAAGGTCAGTTCTAGGACCAATCCTATTCAACTTATTCATAAATGATCTGGAGAAAGGGGTAAACAGTGAAGTGGCAAAGTTTGCAGATGATACTAAACTGCTCAAGATAGTTAAGACCAAAGCAGACTGTGAAGAACTTCAAAAAGATCTCACAAAACTAAGTGATTGGGCAACAAAATGGCAAATGAAATTTAATGTGGATAAATGTAAAGTAATGCACATTGGAAAAAATAACCCCAACTATACATACAATATGATGGGGGCTAATTTAGCTACAACGAATCAGGAAAAAGATCTTGGAGTCATCGTGGATAGTTCTCTGAAGACGTCCACGCAGTGTGCAGCGGCAGTCAAAAAAGCAAACAGGATGTTAGGAATCATTAAAAAAGGGATAGAGAATAAGACGGAGAATATCTTATTGCCCTTATATAAATCCATGGTACGCCCACATCTTGAATACTGCGTACAGATGTGGTCTCCTCATCTCAAAAAAGATATACTGGCATTAGAAAAGGTTCAGAGAAGGGCAACTAAAATGATTAGGGGTTTGGAACGGGTCCCATATGAGGAGAGATTAAAGAGGCTAGGACTTTTCAGCTTGGAAAAGAGGAGACTAAGGGGGGATATGATAGAGGTATATAAAATCATGAGTGGTGTGGAGAAAGTGAATAAGGAAAAGTTATTTACTTGTTCCCATAATATAAGAACTAGGGGCCACCAAATGAAATTAATGGGCAGCAGGTTTAAAACAAATAAAAGGAAGTTCTTCACACAGCGCACAGTCAACCTGTGGAACTCCTTGCCTGAGGAGGTTGTGAAGGCTAGGACTATAACAGGGTTTAAAAGAGAACTAGATAAATTCATGGAGGTTAAGTCCATTAATGGCTATTAGCCAGGATGGGTAAGGAATGGTGTCCCTAGCCTCTGTTTGTCAGAGGGTGGAGATGGATGGCAGGAGAGAGATCACTTGATCATTACCTGTTAGGTTCACTCCCTCTGGGGCACCTGGCATTGTCCACTGTCGGTAGACAGGATACTGGGCTGGATGGACCTTTGGTCTGACGCAGTATGGCCATTCTTATGTTCTTAACTGTCTGGCCAGGTGGTTGCTGAGAAAACTTGCATGGTAACTTTTTAGTAAAAGTCAAGGACAGGACAGGTCATGGGCAATAAAACAAGAATTCTGGGAAGCCCATGACCTGTCTATGACTTTTACTAAAAATAACTGTGACAAAATGGGGATGGGGTGGTGGGGTCCAGCACTCACCATGGCACCAAGCAGCTGGAAGCTCCATCCTTGCCACCCTGGGACTGAAGCAGAAAATGTCACAGAGGTCTCTGGAAGTCACGGATTCTGTGACCTCCATGATATAATCTTATCCTTACTCATGGGTGATGGAAAGTTTGTCCTCTGCCCCTAGTGGGGGTGAGGCCCTCATGTCCAGAGTGGCCTCCCAGAGTCTGCTTCAAAGCATGCTAAAGTCAAGGGAAAGATGTTCTTATGTTCCAGACAAACCCATTTTTTTCAATCTTCCCTGATAGGTCATGTTTTCTAGACCTTTAATCATTTTTGTTGCTCTCCTCTGGACTTTCTCCAATTTGTCCACATTGTTCCTGAAATGTGGCACTCAGAACTGGACACAATACTCCAGTTGATGCCTAATCAGCACAGAGTAGAGCGAAAGAATTACTTCTTGTGTCTTGCTTACAACATGCCTGCTAATACATCGCAGAATGATGTTTGGGTTTTTTTGCAACAGTGCTACACTGTTGACTCATATTTAGCTTGTAATCCACTATGACCCCCAGGTCCCTTTCTGCAGTACTCCTTCCTAGGCAGTCATTTCCCATTTTGTATGTGTGCAACTAATTGCTCCTTCCAAAGTGGAGCATTTGTCCACATTGAATTTCATTCTATTTACTTCAGACCATTTCTCCAGTTTGTCCAGATCATATTGAAGTTTAATCCTATCCTCCAAAGCACCTGAAAGCCCTCCCAGTTCAGTATCATCCGCAATATTTATAAGTGTACTCTCTATGCCATTATGTAAATCATTGATGAAGATATTGAACTGAACCGGACCCAGAACTGATCTGTGTGAGACCTCACTTAATATGCCTTTCCAGCTTGACTGTGCATCAACCAGTAATGCACCCCCCCTTATTGTAGCTTCATCTGGGCTGTATTTCCCTAGTTTATGAGAAGGTCATGCAAGACAGTATCAAAAGTCAAGATATTCTACATCTACTACTTCCCCCCATCCACAAGGCTTGTTACCCTGTTAAAAGAAAGCTATTAGATTGATTTGACAATTTGTTCTTGACAAATCCCAGCAGACTGTAACTTATCAGCTTATTATCTTCTAGGTGTTTGAAAATTAATTGTTTAATTATTTGCTCCATTATCTTTCTGGGTACTGAAGTTAAGCTGACTGGTCTGTAAATCTCTGGGTTGTCCTTGTTCACTTTTTTATAGATTGGCACTATATTTGCCCTTTTCCAGTCCTCTGGAATCTCTCCCATCTTCCATGACTTTTTGAAGATAATCGCTAATGGAGTAATCTAGTATGTATTTCATCAGGCCCTGGTGATTTGAAGACATCTAACTTGTCTAAGTAATTTTTAAATTGTTCTTTCCCTATTTTAGCCTCTGATCCTACTTCATTTTCACTGTCAGTCACTATGTTAGATGTCGAATCACTACTAAACTTTTTGGTTAAAACTGAAACGAAAAAGTCATTTAGCACGTCTGCCATTTCCACATTTTCTGTTATTGTTTTCCCCCTCATTGAGCAACAGACCTACCCTGTCCTTTGTCTTACTCCTGCTTATAATGTATTTGTAGAATGTTTTCTTGTTACCTTTTATGTCTCTAGCTAGTTTAATCTCATTTTGTGCCTTGGCCTTTCTAATTTTGTCCCTACATACTTGTGTTATTTGTTTACATTCATCCTTTGTAATTTGACCTAGTTTCCACTTTTTGTAGGACTCTTTTTTGAATTTCAACAATTTAAGATCTCCTGGTTAAGCCATTGTCTCTTGTCATACTTCCTATCTTTCCTATGCAGTGGAGTAATTTTCCCTTGCCTTTAATAATGTCTCTTTGAAAAACTACCAACTCTCTTGAACTGTTTTTCCCCTTAGACTTGTTTCCCATGGGATCTTACCTACCAACTCCCTGAGTTTGCTAAAGTCTGACTCTTGAAATCCATTATCTTTATTGTGCTCTTTTCCCTACTAGCATTCCTTAGAATCATGAACTCTATCATTTCATGATCAGTTTCACCCATTTGCCTTCCACTTTCAAATTCTCAACCAGTTCCTCCCTATTTGTCAAAATCAAATCTAAAAGAGCCTCTCCCCTAGTAGCTTTCTTCACCTTCTGAAATAAAAAAAATGTCTTCAATACATTCCAAGAACTTGTTGGATAATAATTATTGGCAATTGTGATGGTGAATTTGTAATTGAGACATTTGTCCAGGAGGAAATGTATTGAGAACACCCAGTCATTTCACATAGGCCACTGAACAGTTGGATGGTAATAATTTTCAGTTATTACCGACACTAGGATTGAATTAAAAAAGGGGAATTAGCTGGGAAAGTCTCTTAAATTCCATTATCAATGCCCTGAGCCATCTAGTGCCTCAGCAAACATATTTTGATGGAATCTGTTGTGTTGTGATGGTGTCATCTCTGAGGCCTTGATTTTTTTTCATATTTATCACATGCTTTTGGCTTGCTGATATGCAGAAAGCATCCCTTTAACTGCAACAGTTTCAATTATTATGAGCAGAGTATTTTGAAATTCGAGATGTGTCCCTGATGATGCACCATATTTTTTTATGCCTTGAATAAGGAGGAGTAGTGTTGGACTTGAAGCTTGGATTTAAAAATAATTTTTTATACAGCAGCTGACAGGTTTGCTGGATTAGTGTTTATAGTACTTATTGACATCCCATGATACCTTTCCAAAGCTGAACTGAGTTTAGATTGACTCTGGAGTATTAGCACTTGATGAAGGTAATCTGTTTTCTTGGCTGAAGCTCACAAACAAAGCAGTTAAATCCCCATTACAAATGGCTAAACAGGGACCCATTAAACTTCTTATAGGCCTGTCTCATTTCTATAGCCCCTGAAACATTTATAAAGGGCAATGTTAAAAATTTACAGAACATTGAGATAATTCCTTAAGCAGAGCATAATGTGTGTGTGTGTGTGTGTGTGTGTACATATACAGTATTAAAAATCTGCACTCTTTCTTTAAAGGGCAAATTTAAAATAGCATCAGAATAAAAATAACTTTTTTAGCAGTTTGACCTACAATAACTGCTTTGGTTTTGCACATTTTATTTTCAAAGTATCCTAGCAAAAGAAATTTGACAGCTGGAAAATAGTAATTTACACTGTAACTATCAAAGGTAATATTGATGTAAGTTATTCATAATAAAGCTGTCTTTGTTAATGTCTGTTTCAATTATTAGTTCTTCAACCACCCTGTTTGTAAAGGAAATCAATTTGTGATTAATATGGTAATAGTGGATATATCATGTTAATGAGCAATCCCATATTAAGAAATATGATTCTACTGGCATCAGACTATAGAAGCCACAGTCAAATTATGTATATAGATATTTTAAGAATCAATCCCCATAGGCCTAAAACAATTTCGCAAAACTGTGGTTTTTTTCCTCCATTATAGTGAAATGTATCCTCTAATAGAAACTACATTTTTCACCATGTTGTCGAAAGTTTTGCTTTGATAAATACAGGTATTTTGTAAACTTCAGAGTGAAAATATATAGCACTGAACTAGAGTAGCATAACTTCATGTCTGCCAGGATTTCTTTAAATATTACCTCTTTTATCAGATGACTCTATGGGTTGGCTATATACACTGCAAGTAATACCATCTATGATTGCTTGGTTCAGGCCAGTACTTTGGTGATATTTAGCAACACAGGCTGTGCTTAATCTGAGAACTACAGCCTCAGGGAGAATTACAGAAACTATTTGCATTTGGTATCCTCATTATAGAGTCCACTTTATATTCACTACAGCTAAGTCTTGTCTCTCCTCTACTATGAGTGTTCTCTTCCTGGCTCTCTCACTAACCTGCTGTTGGACCTGAAGCAAGTTATTTAATCCTTCTTTGCCTCAGTTAGCGCAATTGTAAAGCAATTTTAAATATATAGATGAGAAGGGCTATATACCTTATAAAGCACAGCCAAGAGGAAGACCTAAATTTGAATCCCAGATTGTGATCTATGGAGTTGCACCAGTGCAATCAAAAAGGACACTTGGCTCTTAAGTCTTCTCTTGCCAGTCAGTGAGAGCTAAGCTCAACTCTTGTACTGACACATTGAAAACTATTGGAGCTTTCTTATTTTTTACTTTTCCTCAGTAAGGACCTGAACCAACTTCCCTGAAGTTAATGGGAGCCTTTCCATTGGCTTCAATCAAATTTAATCTGGCCTCCCAAAGAATGTCAACAAGGAGATGATAATTAGAGCGAGAGAATCAGCAATGCCTTTATTAGGCCATAGATGGTTTGATGGCTCATGGACACTCATAATTGTCTCCTTCCTAAGAGGGCCCTAAATACAATGCCTAACTCAAGTTGCCCTTGCCAGTGATGGCTATATCCCAGGAGAGTCACTTCAGTGACTGGGGACAGTGGTATTTGTGTATAATAGGGAGACCTAGCATTGTAGGAGTTGACCAAGAATAGGAAGGCTATATTGTCTGGACCTTTGGTTCAGTCTTATGCAAGTCTTCCTTCCAAGAACCTACTCTCCTGCTCAGGAATTTTTAAAATGAATAAGAGAGACAAAGTGGATGAAGTAATCTCTGTAGGTGAAAGAGACAATACAACTTCTGTAGGTGAAAGAGACAATACAAGATATTACCTCACCCACCTTGTCTAACACCCTGCGACCAACATGGCTCCAATACTCTGCAAACGTTAAATAAATAAATAAATAAAACAAATGAGTTATTCTGTCTTTATGAACGTGGGAGTGTAGGGATTAATCAGACCATACTGTTTATACATTTTCTAGTTCCTGGGCATCTTGATAATTTCCAGATGGTGACTTGTAAGAAAAGGCCTCAGATGTGAAGAATGGTTTGATAGAGTGTAATTCATATTCTACAGTTGCCTCAAAATATCCAGGGAATTTGAATCACAATTATTTTTAGGTATTGCTTTTCTTCCTAACCAGTCATTGATGCCACAAAGAGTAATAGTAAAGATAGCATGTTTTTTTTTATCTTACATGGATCCTGAAAATATATGCTAAGCCATCTATCTACACCATCTGCTGAGGAAGGGTCAAAGCCCCCAGCTGTACAAACTAGGAATAAGCATTGTAAAGCTGATATTTTATATGGGCTGAAGCTGGTGTTTAAAATGGTTTTAAGCAAATCTTTGATATAGCTCATGGATGCAGCTGACACTTGTTAGCATATTCCTTCCTGTGCATTCTTTGTAGAAAAATAACAAACCTATTTCCCAGCTACATTAAGCGAGGGCAAAAAAGTAATCTCTTGCTTGACCTCAAACAAGTAGAGGGTTGTCTTATTTGCTTCACAATAGATATGGGACCCACTGGTCAAACAGTCAATTAAATGTCCATCGTAGGATGGTAGGCAATCTTCTAGTCTGACAATTTCTGCCCTGCCCAGCTCCAAAACATGTATCAGCCATAAATATTCAATCCTGTGTATTTTCAAAGGGACATCACTATGATCATTGTACTGTCAAGAATTACAGCACCAATTTGAAGCATGACTGACCCCAGCCTCATAACTTGGCAAACAAAAGTAAGTAAACTGAAGAGGAGCTGTGAAAAGAAACAAATTTAACGGGGCAAATTTTGAAATAAAAGTGCGATCCCTGGCTTTTTAGAAAATTTCAGACCAATATCCTTAAAAGAAAGAAGTGAGTGGATCCTAAGAAGCCTACTGGATATTTATTTGGGATTCTAAAATAAGTTGTCAGTGGCAAATTATGTTCTATTAAAAGACCCAACACATGTGAACCAGAAGCCCTGAGCTCCAGCACACTCATAAGTATTATGGGAAATACAAGACATTCTAAAGAAATCAGTGTCCATATTAGTTTCATATGTTCAACAATTTTTGTTGCTTCTATTTATTTTATTTATTTAATAAATCAGACTGTCTCAGATTGTAATAATGTTAGATTCCAATGCCTGGTTCTCAAAGCAGATCTCACAAGAACCATTTATTTTGCACACCAAGGTACTGTGCACACAAATATTTTGATATTTTGCAAACAAATAATATAAATTTCAAACTAACTGTGAACCTTGTTTTTGTTCTCTTAAAAAAAGCCCCAAAAGCGCAAAATAAATTTCAACTTTATTTCCATCCCAGACTGCCTGTTATTTCTTCCTCTATTCAGTTTTCCCAGTCTTTGGACCCCTGGCATATTGTGCCTTCCTGTCCTCATCTACCACCAGCTCGCACTCCTAACTCATATTTTCTTCCTTCCATGTTACTTTATTTAGCTAAAGACAAGAGACCTTTATGTCAAGGTCTAGACATGGCTTATTGGAACTGTAACAGGGGTCTGGGGTTTGCGTGCATGTGCATGTTCCAACATGCTTGCTATAATCCTTAGGCCTCTTAAAACTGGAAGGAGTAGCTGTAGGGCACAGAATCGGGAGCAAGTGTGTGTGACCTTCATTAAGCCAAGAAGAGCAGACAGGAGAGAGGCAGTGTCCGGGAAGTACCTCCATAGAATTCGGAAAAGTTACCTGCGGGGAAATATTCTTCCCCCCACACCCAACTTGTAGAAAGCAGTAGAGTCTTTGTTGCTAAGCAATTTGTATTAACTTGAACCTATTGTATCTTCTATTGTTAAATAAAATCTGCCCTAAGGAAAGGGACTAGACTCAAGCATTTGGGTTTTGTTTGGACTGCTCTGGCTGGTGAGTCTGGTGAATCTATTACTAGGAGCCCAAGTTCAAGTTCCATTAATCTTCAAAGGCATGCAGTCAAAACAAGCCATTCACCCCAATGGGAAAATGAATCCCTACCTCCGACAACAGGGGCCATTGATAGGTATGTGACAAAGTGTAAAATATCCAACTTTCTAGCCTATAATCTACACTAAATGGAAGGTTGCGAGTGTGACTAGCAGTGTGAGTTGAACCTGCAACGACCTGAACTAATACTATGGTAGTCAGGGGGCTACAAAATCCTGAAGAAATTCAAAAGAATAGTCTGTGACCCTTCAACTCCCCTCTTCCTCCAACTTATTTTATCCTTCCCAAATCTCAAGGGCTAGATTCACAAGGGAATTTGTGTGTGGTGATTGTGAGCAGAAGCATGCCTAACTTTTTGGTGCCTAGAAAATCTCTGGGATTCAGAAAGTTAGGCGCTCAAGCTTCCCATACAATAAATGGAGGGAGACTCTTTCCATTGATGTGGAATGAATTTTAGATTAAGGCCCTTACTTAGCACATTCCTTGGCTCCCAAACCATACCACCTCTCCAGTAAGATGCCAACTTTTGGCCCGGCTGGTGGAGGATGGTCTGTGGTGCCTTGCACTGTGGCATCCCCTTCTGCATAGACATTCTCCAGCTGGAGTCCTGCATTATCCAAAAATCAGCATAATCTAGGGCTGAATCTAGTCCACTAATTGAAGACTATGGTATCTCATAATTGCCAATATTCCTGTGCCCACAGCAGTTCTCACATTACAAGAGACTGGGCCAATCCTGAGCACAGATACAAACATAGATCCTACTGAACTTAGTGCAAGCTGCAAGTATGCACCTGAGGTCTGAATTTGGTCCATTTATATTAATCACTGCATTTTGTTGATAACAAGTGTACCTAGCACAGGGTTCGAGTCGTTCCGGCATTTTTCTGGGGAGCTGGAACAGTATTGCAGTACTTCTGGTACTGTCATTTATGAGTATTAATATGTTACAGAAGTGCATTCTGGCACTTCTTCTTTTAGGATGTGAGCTCCAACCTGGAGTACAAAAATACTAAAACAAATCATACAGCAATATCTTTTTACATGGTCACAACCTATAGGTCCAGACTCACATGACACATCCTTAGCCTCCCAACCTGTGGATTTTGGTTTTACTCACAGATTCTCTTTGCATAGATAGCAAGGGCCAAACCCTTTCAGGAGCTTGGTTAGGCTTGTTTTGATTGGACAGAGTCAATAAATACTACAGACAGATAAATAGTACAGTCCTGATATTTCTGAACTCTTCAAAATGGGAATAGTTTTTTCTTTGTTGCAAAAAGGTGATACAAAGTACTTCTAAGATATACTTGGTGGCTGCTGCTGGTCCCTAATAGCTATTTGTATGAGAAATATGTGTATCTTTGGCAGACTGCTAAATATTACTGCTTAAATCTATTACTAGGAAGCACAATTTTCTGTAACTTAATTTCCTAAGCCTAATGAGCCTAGTAAATTTGCTCTGATGTCTTCCCAAGTTAATATGTTAAATCTAATTTATTTGGCAAAAAATCGGACAAATTTCCTCTTAATTGAATTAATCTAGAAGGGAAAAATACGTATTATTGTGGAAATCTGTGATTTATAATCCACAGATGTGAAAGTCTTATTTTGGTTCCATTCATTTACTAGGTTAAATTGCTGCTTTTTTGTTTGTTTAGTCTACCTGGAAAAATAGAAAACTGACTGATCTAATTTCTCCTTAGTCTTATATGACAAGTTTGCTAAACTGTACACTATTTTTTTAGCACTTTAAGGTATATGGAACCTCTTGTTCTATATGATTATTTGAATATTTGCCTGGCTGTGCCACATCACATTTCAATCACCTGGTACAAATTCAGTATAATGCTGTAATATTGATATTTTGGATTTGCCCATAGTCTTTAATGGGTTTTGGATCAGGCTGTTGAAGCAGTTGTTTTTAGGTTCTATGGATAATAATAATTCTTAGAACTTTTCAGCCATAGATCTCAAAATGATTTACAAAGAAGGGTCAGATTTGTCCCCAGTATTCAGATATGGAAACTGAAGCCTTGTGAGTCTTGCCGAAAAACATACATCTAGTCACTCTCTAGAATAGAAAACACTTCTCTTGATTCCCAGTTGTGAGTTCAACCCACTGAACCACTTTAACAGTGATACACAAGGCAGGAATTGGGCCCAGTGTACTTTCTGTATCATTTTCTGCTTGTAAGTGAACAATTTAATAATTAGCAATAGCAGGTCAGCCGTTAGAGAGCAACATCACACACACATTACATACTTCTTCCGGTAAGGCAATGCTAGGCAGTACATTGCATCTGGCTTATGGCTGGAAAGCTATGAGATGAGAAGTATTACTGCCATTGTGCAAAGTATTGGTAAAACCTCATCTGGAATAACGTGTACAGTTCTGGTCACTCATGTTCAAGGAAAGTGAATTCAAACTGAAACAGTTGCCGAGAAGAGCTACTAGGATGATCAGGGGAATGGAGGGCCTATCTTACCAGAGAAGACTACAAGACCTTGGCTTGTTTAGCCTAGCAAAGAAAATTCAGGCAGGAGATATGTTTGCTCTTTATAAACACATCATGATGGTAAACACTGGGGAGGGTGAAGAGTAGGGTGACCAGATGTCCTGATTTTATAGGGACAGTCCTGATATTTGGGACTTTGTCTTATATAGGTGCCTATTATCCCCCACCCCCTGTCCCAGTTTTTCACACTTGCTGTCTGGTCACCCTAGTGAAGAGCTATTTAAGCTGAAGGATAATGGGTATAAACTAGCCAGGAACAAATTCAGGCTGGAAATCAGAAGAAGGTTTCTAACCATCAGAGGAGTGAGGTTCAGGAATAGCCTCCTAACAGGAATTGTGGGGGCAAACAACTTAATTAGTTTTAAGAGAAAGCTGAACAAATTTATGAGTGGAATTGTATTGCTGGTGGAATTGTATTGCTGGTGGCCTGTAATATACAGGAGGTCAGACTAGATGATCTGATGCTCCCTTCTGGCCTTAAACTCTATAATTCTGCGATCTTTGACAAAAAATATGTCAAGGGTCACTAGTGAGCATGATCCTTCACAGTGCAGCTGGAGTCCATTATGCCCATTTCTGATCTCTGCAATGATAATGTAGACATACCCACATCTCAACAAGCCTTTTTGCTCAAAGAGCAATAATTGAGTGACCTACAATTTTAAAATAACCTTGCAAATTTAAATGATAGGGCTGGATTCTGTGCTGATCTGCAACTCATGCATTCCCTATTGGTTTCAATGGAACTGCAGAGAGAGTAAATCAGTCAAGATTTTGGCCCTTGATATTTAGACCAAAAATAATTGTAAAAGTCTTGCATTTTAAAACTGTTATCAGCAATACCTAAGGTCATTTATCAATGTACCTGGAGTTTCCTGCTATAAATATTTCCCTTGATTTTATATCTTTCCAGTACAACAGCAGTAATGTGAAAAAAATAGTCAATAAACTGCAATTGTAAGGTCAACAGTTTTAGTATTAAAATCAATTTACAGTATGTTTGCTTGAAGTGAACATAAATTCAAAGAGGCAATAAGTATAAACAGAATAGCTGATTTCTTGGATGCACTCCAATATAATTATAGCTATCCACCCTTGTGACTATTTGTGAGTGTAGCTTAAAGCTATTTGCCTGCCCTGAGGTACAGTAGCAGTATTTTATACAAGTCTGCATCTGACTGAAATGCAAAACTCAGTAAACCTGGAAAAGATGCTAACAAGCTTAAAGAACTGCCTGCGTAAAATCAAACAGCAGACTAAATGTACATTTTGATCTTTGTTAGCAGAACCACCCACCTCTTAGTACAGATAACCTCTCTTATTCTGTTTGGATTTGAAACTGAGTTATTCCTAAAGGATTTGTCACAAAATAGTGTATTTCTAATAGGCAATTATAAAAAAAAATTATCATCAATCACATTTATTGCAAACATCTCATAAAACAGTAAAACATTTATGTGGCTTTGGAAAGCAAGTATGTTACCATGTAATATACCAAGATTTGCATATAAAGAACAGCAGGCAGCAAGCAAGTATATTTTCTTTCTTTTCTCTCCCCCACCTCCATTTATAGAAATGTAGCTGATATAATGTATCTATTTAATTTACATCAAATACAGCTGTAACACATGAGTGATATTAATTGGCATTAGGTCCCAAAAGCAATCCATCCTTAGGTAACCAACAATTCCTTCTTCAGGTAAGGCACATTAGACAGGTCATACCTTGTCCAAACCCATTTGTCAACAAGGAGGCAGACTTTTGTTTCAAGCTGATGTACACCTGTCAAGGATTTTTACTCTCTCTCTTCTCATATTTGTTTTCCCTGATTATCAAATTCACCTAAGGATTTTGTTTTCAAACTAACCAGTAATATTGGGTCTCTCTATTGTTTCCATTGTTTCACTTATGAATGAGAATAAAATGTAATTTTATGGATAGAAATACAGCTCTTTTTGTATGCTGCCTTATGGCAGCTGACCATCAATACCTAAATCCACTAATCCTCTCTGTAATCATATGTTCACGTGCTGTGCAAACACTCAGAAATCATTTTCCAGAAACATTATTTTTATGGCACAGAGTGCGCATAGCATGGGCTGTATGATACAAAATGACTAACAAAATGTTGGGTTATTTATATGTCAGAGCTGGTAACAACTGTCTTTAGCTGGGTTTTGCACAAGCTTCATGGCAGTGAAGAGAAAAAAATGAATGACATCATATAGAACAAATCTGTGGGGTTTTTTGACATTTGACTTCCAGCTATCATTTTAAAAAGTTTCTGCTATCTATTTACTTGTCAGGGCTGGATTTAATTCTTATATGCTGCAAAGAGTTCTCCATGTTAAGATATTGATATAACAAATTGCTGAATGTTTTAGAGATTGATTCTAGCTGACCAAAATGGGCTTTCAGATTAGAAGTCTTTCCCCCCTCCCCTAGAAAACACCTGCTGAGATAGAAGTCTGACTGCTACACAAAAGAAATATATGGTTTCTTAGTCTGCTTCTATCTAGCAATTTGCAGATGCTATCAAAAATTGTATTTTTAATTAAAATTACCTAAGGATTTGGAAGAAGAACCTTGGCTAAAATGGACTAACTATTCACTGTCAGGCAGAGTATTAGCATACTGATTGGTTGTTACTTCTGTCAGTCTTCTTTCTGCAAAACTATGACAGGCTACACAGCAGGGAGCAAATGATCATTAATACCCTATCCTCTGGGACACAATAAACTGCCATTCACTTGCATACAAATAAAATACATAAAGCTTGTCAGACAAGGTGACAGAAAGAGAGATGCTTTTTCAAAATGGTTTTATACTGCATTGGGATGTGATCATTTAAGAGATGTTTTTGTTTCCTGGAGTATATCATCTTGACAGTAGCCTTTAGAAATAGAGCTAGAAGCTTTAAAAAGAAAGTCTTTCTTCATATATATTTTTAAAACAGCAGTAGGTACTGACAAGTGTTCTCTGATTTTAAGCTGAATTTTTAGTCTATTTATTAAGTGCAGGAAAAAACCAACCACATTTGCCCATTCATGTAATGCGCAAAGGTTCAGGTTTTACGTGTACACACACAAACTCACACTTACACACACTGGTTCTTTAGGTACAAACAATGCAAAACTAAGATTCTAAAAATTCTTTTGGAAGTTAAACAAACATGCCCAAACCAGAAAACAGCCATCCTGAGCTTTAACAGGATACTCCTTGTAAGATCCATTTACAAAGCTAAAAGTTGACAATCTGCCAAAAATAAATCTTGCATTCTACCTTACTTTTGGTAAGGTCAGGTACAGGTTAGGATCTGAAGTATTTGCTTCACATAATGCTATTCTGTTCTGGGAAGTACATGATGAGGATAATTACTGATTTATGAGGGGGTTTTGCATATTCTGGTTGCAGTGTATTTAACACATCAATCAATGAATTATTAGATGATTACTTCAGTGGAGTTTTGGGTGGGAGTTTAGGGTTGCATTAACCAGTCAGTAATGAACCACACAGTCTTACAATGCTAAGAGTGAAACTGGGGCAGCACCTTGTAAAAACAAATGGCAATTAATTAATTCCTTTGACATTTATTATGAGCACAATTATCCTGATGCACTCTCAATTCTTCAGTTCCCATCTCTACTTAAGACACATTCAGGATGCAGTGTATGGCATTGCAGCATATCTCATTGAAGCCACATAAGTACTCCTTTGCTGGATAAATATGTTCAACATTCTAATACATAGTAAAAGATCATATTATGACCAAGGTGCCCATGTAAATATAGGTATAGCAGCTTTTAAGAAAAATGGAGCAGGTAACGAGAGACCGTTACACTTCTGCTTTCTAGATCCTTATGCAGAATGTGTGGTTTTCTGCAAATGCTTCTTTTCTTTTTAGGTCCTTACAAGATAAGGGAGAGGTCAGGATCTTGTGAGAGTGAAGATTTTACCATCTTTCAGTTTACTCTGGGATATAGGCATCAGAAAGACCAGCGGAGTAGCTCTGCACAAGTAAAAAACACATTCTATCAGATAAATTAGTGTTGTATCATACTTGGGTTTCCTACCGGCTATCAGACCACATTGTTTAGGATAAACTGGAATTTAGATATTATGTATTTTCCAGAAGAAATATTTTTAAATGAGAAAAATCTTTAAAATGCAGTGGATGTGCACTTTGATTTAGTGGGCACTTCGGGCACTTTGATTTAGTGGGCTGTTTAGATTGCTGCACATTCTCAAGGCCCATACTTACATAAAAATGTCCATAATAGAAAGTATGAAATCCTTTACATGACAATACTAAAAACCTATGCTAACTAGACCTTTACAGTGCCTAATTAAGAAGATAAGAACATAAGAACGGCTATACTGGGTCAGACCAAAGGTCCATCTAGCCCAGTATCCTGTCTTCCAACAGTGGCCAATGCCAGCTGCTTCAGAAGGAATGAACAGAACAGGTAATCATCAAGTGATCCATCCCCTGTTGCCCATTCCCAGTAATTAAAGATTGCTTAGAGTATGGTTCTAAACTTTAATATACAATAATTGAGCCTTAAAATTCCACCTGTACACTAAAGTGAATTCCACTGTATGTCATTAAATCCCTGAATCCTTCTAAAAAAGACATTGCTTTCCTGCATAACAGGTGGGCCCAGGTCACCAGCTGGCTTAGCTCAGTGTAGCACCATGAAAGTTAATGTAGCTACTAGAGATGGATGGAGAAAAACAATTCCATTTTGCGACAACTTTGAAGGTTTCAGAATTTGGTTTTGGTCCACACTGGAATGAAAACAAAACCATTTTGTGAAACTGAATTATGTTAAAATGGGTTGGTTTTTCTCCCTCTCTGTAAGTGATTGGAGAGTCCACTTGAACCTCAGGAATTTTGCCATTGAAAACTTCATCATAATTTATGTTTCTGATAAATGTTTTGGCTTTCGCAAAAGAAAACGTTTCAGTGAAAAGATGTTCAGTTGAAAATGTTTCAACCAACTCTAATAGTTACACTGATTTATATCAGCTGAGGGACTTGGAGCATAGAGTTTTAAGGGATCCAGTATTACATTCTACCTTTTCCTAATTCCTAAAAGGGATGGATGAAGCAGTCCAGAACTTGCTTTCACCAAAACTATACATGGACCAAATCTGTTTCTGAAGTTTTAGAAGTTTCTTCTGGATCCTGACTAGAAAAAGAAGTGTCAAAACACTGATACAGAGGATGTTTGATATTTTTGATCCAGCTGAAGTAAGAAGCATTGGGAATTTCACAAGGCAGCTCAGTACTTACAGCCCATTTTTGCAGAACCAAGAAGTTTAATTGGTTTATATAAGCATCCACATTTTTGGTTCCAAACTACACTTAACCTTATAAACTTTTGAGTTCACCCCTCACTGTGATCTCAAATTTACCTCAGAGTTCATTGTCATGTTGTCCTGATCCTCAAATGTTACAATGTCATTATGTTATATCAAATATGCCAGAGCTTAAGTATAGCAGCACATCTACAAATGTTGTATAATCATGTAACAACTGAAGATCAGCATTTCTAGCAATATTGGATCATTTGCAGAAGTGCTAATGAGGAATCTGACATTATTTGTGCAGGTAGACAAAGGCCCAAGTAATTGTGTACTTGAAATGACATCATGTGGGCAGCTGACTCAAAAAGAAAAGGACAATTAGAATATAAAAATCTCCTTTCCCATAGGAATGATGGTTCTTTTCTCTGGAATCCTGCTCACCCCGCGTGCATTGAATTACCACGAATGACACTGGGAAATCTATATATGAAGGGAAGCAGAGAACCAGAATTTAAGAAGGTGACGAATTTTGCCCTTAAGTGTGTTTTTCTTTGATTTTTTTTCTTACAAAAGAGCATTGAGAATTTGTTCCAAAGCCCATTGAAGTCAACAGAAAGACACCTGTTGATTTCAATGGACTTTGGATAAGCTCTTAAATAAAAAGGTGAACTGTTTCTTTAAGATATGGCTTTTATTTTGGCATCCGTTGATAGAGTTTGGAACTGTTGATAGAGTAGGTAAGATGATGCTTTCCTTCAATTTTGCACTATGAGTTGTTAAATACCATGGTAGGCATTGCTTGGGCTATGCAAAATTTGGTGATAAGATCAGTATTTTTTAGCATGGTAATTTCCCTTTGCTTGCCTTCAGTCCTATTCCTTCTGGTTTGTGCATGCACAAGCATGAAAGTTAGGAATGATTAGAAGGCAATGGCATTGCAAAATCCCCCCAAAAATACTACTGTTAATGAGAATTGTGCATGTAACCCCCTGCTCACTTCAATGACAATTCTGTACTATGATACTGTCAATTATAAAAAATAAACCAGATAGCTGAATAATAAGTAAGTTCACTTAAAACACACATATTTGAATCTTAAGGACACAATGGGTCAAAACCTCAGCAGGAGTAAATCAGCATATTTCCATTGACTTCAATGCAGCTGCTACATTGATTTACACCAGTTGAGGATCTAGCCGAATATGACTTAACCTGTAAGATATGCAAAGATTTTTACAAATTTTGTGGAAGTATTGTCACAGATTTGCATTGGGGTTTAAGATGTTAAAAATGAAGCAGTGGTTAAAACAAAACAAAAAAAATGTAAACCACTGCTTGAAAATCCTTCACTGCAACCACTGTCCAAAGAATACTGCATATGTTCCAATAATCTGCTGAGCAATACAGTCCATTGTATTCTGAGAAAGAAGAAAACTTCTCATGAGAATGTTTGAAATGTCACTGGGGTTCAGTTTACATCAGGGTGCAGGTGGCTCTACAAAGCGTTTGCTGAAGAGATGTGTGTTTATACAGTTGCTGTTGCAAGATGGTATTGATTGGTTAGGCAACTAATAAAACAAGCAATCCCACTTTCATCTTTGTGGTTTCTGTTCCTCCAGAAGATGGAAAAGTGGTTTTAATTATACACTCCATGCACTTTACTTATTTTTAATATCTCTTTCCTTACTCTCCTCCACTTTTGTTCTAACCAAATCAACTCCCCTTTTGTAGTCATGACACAAACCCTGCAGGCACCAGGGTGGAAGATAAGTTTTTACAAAATGAAAAATTGAAGCTATTCTATGGGCCATGACTGATCAGCAGAAGCCAGGGTGCTCTGAAATCTCATTCCTGGGAGACTGTGTCACCTTTGTAATATCAGAGTCTTTGGCAGCTTGAGCCAGTGTTTTCATGCATTGCCACGATGTCACCAATGTATGATCATATTTTTTTGCAGGGAAAATTTTTACCAATGGGCAGTGCGAGCAGCGGCACAGGAGCAGGCGAACAGGGCTGCTAACAGGGGAGTTTGAGTGGGAGTTCCCATTGGAGGAGAAGGTATTTGTATTTGCGTCTGTATTTGCGTCTGTCTTTGTAGTGTGTGTTCTATAGAGGCCAGTAGGGGCAGACTGCTGACTGCCTGACTGCCGACCGAGAGGGCAGCAGAGCCCTAATTAGGGGGCGGAGCTTGGCTGAGGAGGGGGCCTATAAAAGCGGCCGCCCAGCCAGGCAGCGGCATAGCTGCGAGCAGCGGCACAGGAGCAGGCGAACAGGGCTGCTAACAGGGGAGTTTGAGTGGGAGTTCCCATTGGAGGAGAAGGTATTTGTATTTGCGTCTGTATTTGCGTCTGTCTTTGTAGTGTGTGTTCTATAGAGGCCAGTAGGGGCAGACTGCTGACTGCCTGACTGCCGACCGAGAGGGCAGCAGAGCCCTAATTAGGGGGCGGAGCTTGGCTGAGGAGGGGGCCTATAAAAGCGGCCGCCCAGCCAGGCAGCGGCATAGCTGCGAGCAGCGGCACAGGAGCAGGCGAACAGGGCTGCTAACAGGGGAGTTTGAGTGGGAGTTCCCATTGGAGGAGAAGGTATTTGTATTTGCGTCTGTATTTGCGTCTGTCTTTGTAGTGTGTGTTCTATAGAGGCCAGTAGGGGCAGACTGCTGACTGCCTGACTGCCGACCGAGAGGGCAGCAGAGCCCTAATTAGGGGGCGGAGCTTGGCTGAGGAGGGGGCCTATAAAAGCGGCCGCCCAGCCAGGCAGCGGCATAGCTGCGAGCAGCGGCACAGGAGCAGGCGAACAGGGCTGCTAACAGGGGAGTTTGAGTGGGAGTTCCCATTGGAGGAGAAGGTATTTGTATTTGCGTCTGTATTTGCGTCTGTCTTTGTAGTGTGTGTTCTATAGAGGCCAGTAGGGGCAGACTGCTGACTGCCTGACTGCCGACCGAGAGGGCAGCAGAGCCCTAATTAGGGGGCGGAGCTTGGCTGAGGAGGGGGCCTATAAAAGCGGCCGCCCAGCCAGGCAGCGGCATAGCTGCGAGCAGCGGCACAGGAGCAGGCGAACAGGGCTGCTAACAGGGGAGTTTGAGTGGGAGTTCCCATTGGAGGAGAAGGTATTTGTATTTGCGTCTGTATTTGCGTCTGTCTTTGTAGTGTGTGTTCTATAGAGGCCAGTAGGGGCAGACTGCTGACTGCCTGACTGCCGACCGAGAGGGCAGCAGAGCCCTAATTNAAATGGGGTGCGTTCAAGGGTTGGTATAAGTAGTTATACCATAATGCTCAGATGGGAAAATATAAAGGGGTAGGGAGGTAACGGCTAAAATGGCAAGGGGAAAGAATGCAAAAAAGTCAGAGCAGACCCTAACATTTCCCCTTAATTCAAGCACTGATTCACATACAGTAGATGTTAAAATGGGATTTCTGATCTGACCAAAACAATAGAATAAAAATAAGCATGAAGAGGAGAAGGTTGTTTTCATTTTTAAATAATTCCTCAAGCTGTGGAAAAGATGTAAGGATATTAGAGAGACAAGGTGGGTGAGGTAATATCTTTTATTGGACCAACTTTTGAGAGACAAGCTTTTGAGCTTACACAGAGCTGTTCTTCAGGTCACCAACAAAAGATGATCCAATAAAAGATATTTCCTCACTCACCTTGTCTCTCAAAAAAAACCAAAAAATTTGAGAAATTTGAAAGCATCTTAAGTAAAAAATCTAGGTGATCACAAAACTACTATCAGATTTTGTGTCCTAGGTTGGAAGAATGTTGGTATTGACTGATGGCTATAGTATTTAACTAACTGCAGCCTTTCAAAGGTGTGAACAGGACAGAACATTGCATGACTCATGGCTGGTGAGTCTTGCCCACATGCTCAGGGTTTAACTGATCGCCATATTTGGGGTCGGGAAGGAATTTCCCTCCGGGGTCGATTGGCAGAGGCCCTGGAGGTTTTTCGCCTTCCTCTGCAGCGTGGGGCACGGGTCACTTGCTGGAGGATTCTCTGCACCTTGAGGTCTTTATACCACGATTTGAGGACTTCAATAACTCGGGCATAGGTTAGGGGTTTGTTACAGGAGTGGGTGGGTGAGATTCTGTGGCCTGCGTTGTGCAGGAGGTCAGACTAGATGATCATAATGGTCCCTTCTGACCTTAAAGTCTATGAGTCTATGAGTCCATGAGTATGTTCACACAAAACATCTGCAAACATCCATATGCCAAATTAGGACTTCAGCCAAGTGATTGAAACCAATGGAAGGACCCCTAATGAATTCATTGGAATAGGCCCTTAATGCTTATGGTAATAGCGACAAATTAATATTTAATTGGAAGATAGAGTCTCTTTCTGCTAAAAGCTCTCTAAATTTACTATTTTTATAGTTTGCTTTTTAAAGTGTACCTGTCTCTAATGTTTGCAGATATATTTGTAGGCTGGAACCCCTTCACTTCACACAGCAGTAGAAGAGCTATGAAAGCCCTCCCTTTTCCAGAGCCCTGACTGGTTAGAGGCTAGACACAAAGGGGGAGGAGCTGACCTCTCCATTCCCCCTTAGAGCCCTGGCTGGCCAGATAGCTGGCAAGAAATCCCACACCTGACTTCCAGATGCCTGGTCGTCTCTTGTTGGAGAATAGGAATGCCACTTAGAGGGAAAGATCACAGCCTGGCACACATGCTGCTGCTGGAACATACACAGCAGCTCCAGACAGAGTGAGAATCCAGGGACTATGCACTCAGGCTATTCCCTACCCATGCACCTCCACTGCATGTAAGAATTAGCTATTGCACAAAGGGTGCCATAATATGGGACTGAGGAACCAAAACTGGAGAGGCAGTTGAGATTCTTATTGATGGAGTTAGAACTTCACTGATAAGCATCTTGGATTATTGTTATCTGCCTGCTCATTGCTTTCAGTGTTATCAGGGTTCTATCCATACTGATGAAGGTGTTGGAATAAGTCTGTGCATTAGAGTGATTTCGGGGGGGATTCCTGCCTCCCTCAAGGTTGCAGGAGTTTGGAACAAGCTAGGTAAGAGGGGAGGGAGCCCAATCGCAAAAGAAGCAAGCATTTTTGACCACTACATCACTAGTTTTTAATGAATTCCTTTAACTGAGGAAGAAGCAGAGGTCATATAATTCATGATTTCATAGATTCATAGATTCCAAAGCCAGAAGGGACCATTATGATAATCTAGTCTGGCCTCCTGTAAAACACAGGCTTTAGAACTTCCCCAAAATAATTCCTAGAGCAAATCCTTTAGAAAAACATCCAATCTAATTTAAAAATTGACACTGATGAAGAATCCCCAACAACCCTTGATAAGCTGTTCCAATACTCAATTAACCTAATTTTTAAAAAAATTATGCCTAACTTCCAGTCAATTTGTCTAGCTTCAGCTTCCAACCATTGGATCCTATTACACCTTTCTCTGCTAGATTGAAGAGCCCATTATTAAATATTTATTCCCCATGTAGATACTTAGACTGGTAATCAAGTCACCCCTTAACCTTTCTTTTGTTAAGCTAATTAGATTGAGCTATTTGAGTCTATCACTATAAGGCATGTTTTCTAATCTTTTAACCATTCTTGCAGCTCTTCTCTGAACCCACTCCAGTTAATCGACATCCTACTTGAACTGCGGGCACCAGAATGGGACACACTAGTGCAGCAGCGGTCACACCATTGCCAAATACAGAGGTAAAATAACTTCTCTACTCCTACTCAAGATTCCATTGTTTATGCAGCCCAGGATTGCATTAGTTCTTTTGAGAGCTTATGTTCAGCTGATTATCCATTATAACCCCCAGATTTTTTTCAGAGTCGCTGCTTCTCAGGGTTGAGTCCCTGTGCAGGAGTCAGCTTGCTGCTGGCACCTCCTTGTGGTCTGGCGTGGTGTGTTAGCTCTCTTTCCGCTGGGGTTTGCTGATGCTGGCTGTTCCACTTCTGCAGTAGCCTGCCTCCTCCTGTGACTTGTCCCTCTGGCCAGATTACTTCAAAGTCTCTCCCCTTCCAGGGTAATCCATAAACAAAAAGCAAAGGGAACTGATGCAAAAAAACTGAGTTAGTAAAAGAGATAGGGGAATGACTCCCTCTCAGCTTGTATCAGGATCTGGCCCTCCCTTCTCTCAGGGAGGGGCCTTCAGGCAGTGGTTGTCTGGGAAGCTGTTGCCTTCAGTCAGCCCTTTCCTCAGGAGCTGAGGGTTGAAAGTCTGTTCTCTTCTTTGGTCCGCCTGCAAGTGAGCTGTTCTGCTCTCCTTTTAAGACCCACCTCCAGCCTGTACCTGCCTTGCAGGTGTGGTAGGGTAGAGCTGGCTGAACTCAGAGAATCACCTTAACCCCTTATTATCTAATGTGGGGTTTGTATAGCCCATCACAGCCTCCGATCCTGTAAGCATGGGCTACATTCTTTGTTCCTAAATATATATACTTACACTGATCCATATTAAAATACATATTGTTTGCTTGTGCCCCGTTTACCAAGTAATCCAGATAGCTCTGAATCAGTGACCTGTGCTTCTCATTATTTACCACTTCCCCAATTCCTGTGTCTTCTGCAAATTTTATCAATGATGATTTTATGTTATTTTTAGAGGTCATTGACAAAAATGTGAAATATCATAGGGCCAAGAACTGATCTCTGGGGGACCCCAATGAAAACACAATCACTCGATTACGAGTCCCCATTTCAATTACATTATAATGATCAGTTAGCCAGTTTTTAATCCATTTAATGTGTGCCATGTTAATTTTATTTTTTAATCCAAATGTAGTGCATGACCAAGTCAAACATCTTACCCCAGTCTAAATAGATTCCGTCAATATTATTATCTTTATTAACCAAATTTGTAATCTCATGAATAGAAATATCAATTTACTTTGACCGGATCTATTTTCCATAAACAAATGTTGATTTGCATTAATTACATTATAATCCTTTAATTCTTTATTAATCGAATCCTTTATCAGCACTCTGTTATCTTGCCCAAGGCTGATGTTGGGCTAATAGACCTATCCAGAACATTCCATTTACCCTTTTTAAAAAAAAAATTGGCACAACACGAGCTTTCTTCCAGTCTTCTGGAACTTCACCAGAGCTCCAAGATTATTGAAAATCAACATTAACGGTCCAGTATGATCCTCAGTCACCTCTTCCATATGATCAGACTATGTCTTCTCCCCCAAATACACTACAGAAATATTTCTTGAACATTTCTGCCTTTTCTGCATTAGTATTGATAATTCTACCATTTCCATCTAATAAAGGACCAATATCATTTCAGGATTCTTTTTGTTCCTAATGTGTCTAAAATCTCTTCTTATTGTCATTAACTTTCCTAGCCATAGATATCTCTTTGTGGCCCTTCTTGTCAGTTGTCTACAGTTCCTAACTTCAGATTTACATTCATTACAATCAATTTCCCCTTTCTTCCATTTATTATATATTATAATTTTATTTTTTATAGCTGCCTTCAATTGCCTTCTAACCCAGATCGGTTTTTTAACCAGCACAGGACTTCATGGTTTTCACTGATTCTCTACATATGTGCATGATCTACAGTATGGATATAATCACAGTTCTCTGTCCCTTGAGCTAAATGTAGAGGCCAACAAGTAGAAAGAGATATGGTCACATATGTGAGCAGGTCTGACAGCAGAGGGTAAGTGCAGTGCAGATTGTCAGGTAAAGCAGTGGCTCTCAACCTTTCCAGACTGCTTTATCTCTTGCAGGACTCTGATTTGTCTTGCATACCCCCAAGTTTCACCTCACTTAAAAACTACTTGCTTACAAAATCAGACATAAAAATACAAAAGTGTCACAGCACACTATTACTGAAAAATTGCTTACTTTCTCATGTATATCAGATAATTATAAAATAAATCAATTGGGATATAAATATTGTACTTACATTTCAGTGTATAGTATATAGAGCAGTATGAACAAGTCATTGCCTGTAAGCAATTTTAGTTTGTACTGATTTCATTATAGCATTTTATGTAGCCTGTTGTAAAACTAGGCAAATATCTAGATGAGTTGATGTATCACCTGGAAGACCTCTGTGTACGCATACCCCTGGTTGAGAACCACTGAGGTAAAGTAACAGAGAGAAAAGGTGGGTGAGGTAATATCTTTAATTGTACCAATTTCTGTTGATAAAAGAGACAAGTTTTACTGTGAGAGCTTTTCTGTGTAGCTCAAAAGCTCGTGTCTTTCACTAACAGTAGTTGGTCCAATCAAAGATATTACTTCACCCACCTTATCTCTCATATCCTGGGACCAACATGGATACACCACCACCATAAATAGATAAAGTAACAGGAAAACATGGAAAAAGCTTCTTTTTTCTCGATTATTTCTTTAACACTTGTAGATTAGTCACTAAATTAAAATAAATGTCCCAGCCATACCAGGAAACAGTCTATATGAAATGAGTTGGCAGTCTTGGTCAGTATGTCAGCTCATTAGTGGAAAGGTGCCCCCAGTTATAGTCACCAACTTCATGGACAGTCTCATCCAAAAAGCCAAGTTGTGAATGGGCACAGAGACTAAACAGTTCACTCACTCTCAGTTGTGAGATGGGCCAAGGCATACCAGTGAGATAGAACTGAGAACCACACATAGCTGTTAAATTGCTGGAATAGATCTGATGAATGATCCCTTCCTGGAACAGTCAGCCACACTATAGTACTGAAGGGCACTTTTAAAAATGTATTTAATTAACGAGCAAATGTAGGGCTTGGGTAAGTTACAGAACCCTGACTACCTTCCATCTCTTGTAAAAGAAAAAAGACACTCAAGGGAGAGTCTAAAGCAAGGGAGCTTCCAGGTGGCCCAGCTGCTGGGTCCAAGGATAAAAACCAGATGGAGAGGGAACTGATGAGATTTATTCCTGTTTCTGATGTGGCCTTACTGATCTCAGATGTGGTGTCTGGTAATGACTGTATCAGGTGTGTTGTATGATGAGAACACTTAGAAAGTGTTTTCTGATTCAGAAAGAATGGTAGCATGTGAAGCCTAGTGCTGAAAGGTGAGAGAGGAATGCAGACTGGGAGAGGGAAGGAAGGGTAATATGCAAATTGTCATGAAGGACTGTGGTGAGAAAGCTGCTTTGTATCCAAATGAAGTGAAGGGTGCATGCAGGGTACACAAATCTGTTCGCTTTTCTTCTGCTGCAGTGCTGTCTTTGGTCTCTTTCCTCCAATCAGATAGAGCTTATTATCAAGGTCAGTAAAGAAAACTCTTTGAAAAGTCAGGTTCAGCCTCAGAAGGAAAAAAAGCAAGCAAACATAAAGCTTCAAAAGTGGTGTCCTCTCCAGGCTGTGTGAATGTGATCTGAGTATGCGCATGACTGCCTGTTGGTGATGGGTGGACTACAGTGAAAGCAATTCAAGTGCAGTCATGCCATACGAGCCACATTTTATGGTTGCTCCCTCACATTCTCTACTTTCATCTGAACGATGCACCCTTTTTGTGACCAGGACACATTTCCTTTATGTTGTACTCGAACTCATGTTTTGTTTTGTCTTCAGTCTATTTCCCAGAAGTGATCATTTGCATGCAGGAGACACATGTTGAGCTGATTGCAGAAGTGATCCACATCCCCCCAGCCCCCATAAAGTAGACTGGAAACCCATGTAAATGATGCATACCGTTTATAATAAACTGGGCTGAACATGATGATCTGTTCAAGTGCATCTTCCAAAATTCATTAACTTAATGTAATATACAGCGGAGAGAATGATACCTATGATTACTACAATTTAAATGGAAGTTTTCTGTTTTTCTGTAATGCAGATTAATACTGTAAGCATGGGAAGCACACCTCACAATGTCACCCAGTTACAAAAATGACAAAGTGAGTGAGTCTTCCAGGACTTTCTCATGGCATATGGGGTAATAGGCATTGTTACTGCTGGATTCTGTTGACAATTCTAGCGGTACACAGAATGCACAAACACAGTTAAATGTTGACTATAAAGCCAGTAGAAAGTCACACAGATACAATACAGTAGAACCTCAGAGTTACGAACAGCAGAGTTACAAACTGACCGGTCAACCACACATCTCATTTGGAACTGGAAGTATGCAATCAGGCAGTAGCCAAAAAAACCCCCACATATACAGTACTGTACTGTGTTAAATGTAAACTGCTAAAATATAAAGGGAAAGTTNTCTCATTTGGAACTGGAAGTATGCAATCAGGCAGTTGCCAAAAAAAACCCCACATATACAGTACTGTACTGTGTTAAATGTAAACTGCTAAAATATAAAGGGAAAGTTTAAAAAAAAAATTGACAAAGTTCGGAAACTTTCTGTGCTTGTTTCATTTAAATTAAGATGGTTAAAAGCAGCATTTTTCTTCGGCATAGTAAGTTTCAAAGCTGTATTAAATCAATGTTCAGTTGTAAACTTTTGAAAGAACAACCATAACGTTTTGTTCAGAGTTATTAACATTTCAGAGTTACGAACAACCTCCATTCCCAAAGTGTTCATAACTCTGAGGTTCTACTGTACAGTAAGTATTGTAACTAAACAAGGCATTACAAGAGCTTAAGGAAAGTGTGAACATGTGCACCAATTAATGCAAATACAAATAAAGCAAATGCAACTACCAGTGCTTGACCCCCATGTACAAAACTAGAACAGTAGGGTCAGTGGGTGAAGCTGGCCCACAGTCACACTTGAAGACGGCCTGGGATTAAGGCTACTTTTGGTTTTGTACTCAATGCTTAGTAACATAGGTGTGGATGGTAACTGAAGAGATAGAGAATATATTGTAAGGCACCACAAAACATATGTGAGATGTCATGTCTGAAGCCATAATGACCAATTGTTTCTGTCCTTGTGGTTCACTTGTATACCCCATGAAGTAAAAGGATATATTGTGACATGTGCCCTCCTTACCAATCTGTATTTTAGAAGTGATATAACAGAGATAAAAAAGAGAATTTCCATTTTTATCTCTGTCTTTATATTCAGTTATCTCTATTTACTTTGTTTCAGCTTCCAACAGGTGTTTTAAACACTCAACAGTATTTCACATCTTTAAATTTTAAAGGACATTACTATTGCTGTCCTCCAACTTGTCATGTGATATGCAACCAGAGGGGTTGCATTGTAAGGAAACTTTCCAAAACTCAGTTCAGCAAAACCAGTCTTAAGAACTTATCTTGAGTTCCCGGGCCATCTACAACTTGCCCTGTGACATCTTTAATAATAAATACTATATGTCCTTAAAATTGGCACTCAGCAGTAGACAAGTCCAGTATAGAATAGCAAGCCCCCCAGTTAAAACAAGGACCTAGGCAATGGTAGTTGCTTAAAATGTATGTGATTATGTGGGATGCCAAGAGGCCACCCCCCACTGTTTCCCATTCAAGTGAATGAGAAACCCATGGATAAATTACCGCCTGCAGTGCATGATAGCGGACATTGTAAGCAGCTGTCACTGTAGCTCTGTAATTATGCAAGTATTCGTCCAATATTATACAATTAGATGGCTCCATCTCTCTTTCTTTCTCTTGATAATGTTTTTGTAGGTGTCAAGAGCACTGAACTATCTACTTGTTCAATCACTTATGGCTTCGTGGAACACAACTAGCACTTTGCTGGATGCTACCACTGCTGGCACTCTTTCTATGCCACAGGCTGTCGCCTGAATTGTTTTCGATGCCATATTGCTTTTTTTAATGAATGATTTCTGAGATCCCACATTAAGATCAGATGCATTTTCTTGCTAAGGACTGAGTTTTATTGTGAAGAGCCAGAACTAGAGGCTAGAAGAAAGATGCAGCTGCCTTCTTCATTAGAAATTCCTGTCCAGTGCACATAATCCAAAATATGATTTAGATGAAGTATGGTTTTGGCACAGCAACATAGATCAAGCAACATTACTAATGCAATTTCTGCCCTATTCTTGGAGTCCCTCTAGCTATGAGGGAGTGTTGCTTTAGTGAGTAGGAACATAGGAGTAAAGATTACATTATCTGTATATTTTTAACTAAATCTGTTATTTAGTTTGAGTTAAAATTAATGAATGTTTGGAATCTTTTTGCTAACAAATGATTAATTTGAAAGAGAAACTTTTCATATAGTCAAACCGCATTGTCTGCTACTGACAAATGCAAAATATGAAGAAATAAGATTATGAGTAAGCAGTTACTTAATTATTAGTTTTTCCTGTCTTTTCCATTAAATCAACTATATTCCCTTTCTCAAATGGCCACCATTTCCTATAACTTCCAATGATATTGAAGCTACTCACTTGATCAGTAAAGACGGCCATTACTTTATGAGTGGGGGTACTCCTACTAAAGATGACCACTATTCTCCATTGTTTCCAGGGGGGCTGAAGCCCCAAGTTGCTCTTAGGGGAGATACTCACCATTTCACCTTTGCTATCAGTCTGTCAAGCCATTGAAATGGGTGACAAATTACCAAAGTGTGGAACACCTGTGCTTTGTTGCACATCTCACAATAATATGTTTTTTCACTATAAAACCTGTTTTTGAAGATGATTTCTATAAGGACAATTCCTTTCCCACCCCATCCCCACCCAGGGTCATCAGCAGAGTTTTAACACTGAATCTTAATTCACCCCCCAGCACATACATCTACCACCTGAATAAACTTATTTTTTTATGAGGAAGAGCCACTAGGTGGGGTTATGATATACACTTTGCAAGTAGATTCTGAACCTGCTTACTAGTTAGCAGTAAAATTCTGGGAATCAGGAGTTCTGGGTTATTTTACCACCTCTGAGACGGAAGTGTAGTAAATGGTTACAGCCAGCATAGCCAACCATACAGAACTGGTAGATTCTTCCCGAGAGGCAGTGTAGCTAACTGGGGGACACTGAAGTCTGTCATGTCAGACACCTGAATTCTAATTCTAAAGTGCTAATGTGCAATGTGTCACAGCTTATTTGTAAAATTGTGTAGTTGATGCCTGTTTGACCCCTAAGGTGGGGAATGAGGCTTTGCCCAACAATAAGGGTCAGGACCCCATTTTAATGGGGTCGCCAGGGCTGGCTTAGACTTGCTGGGACCCAGGGCCAAAGCCCGAGCCTGAGGGCTTCAGCCCTGGGCAGCGGGGCTAAGGTTACAGTCCCCCTGCCTGGGGCTGAAGCCCTTGGATTTTGGATTTTGCCCCCCAACCTGGGGCAGTGGGGCTTTGACTTTGACCTCTCCCCCCCGCCCTCCCCCTGCCCACTGGGGTGGCAGGGTTTGGGCAGGCTGAGGCTTCGGTCCCCCCTCCTAGGGTCCTATAGTAATTTTTGTTGTCAGAAGGGGGTCACGGTACAATGAAGTTTGAGAACCCCTGTCCTAGGCTAGCGGACATTTTGATGGAGACCTCTGTTAAATTAATTTAGATGGAATAAATGGGCCCAAAGAGTCCCATAACGCAATCACAAGCCATCAGGAACAGTATCCCCGATAATGTCACGGCAAACCTGGTGGCTGAACTTTGTAACTTTGTCCTCACCCATAACTATTTTACATTTGGGGACAATGTGTACCTTCAAATCAGCGGCACTGCTATGGGTACCCGCATGGCCCCACAATATGCCAACATTTTTATGGCTGACTTAGAACAACGCTTCCTCAGCTCTCATCCCCTAACACCCCTACTCTACTTGCGCTACATTGATGACATCTTCATCATCTGGACCCATGGTAAAGAAGCCCTTGAGGAATTCCATCATGATTTCAACAATTTCCACCCCACCATCAACCTCAGCCTGGACCAGTCCACACAAGAGATCCACTTCCTGGACACCACAGTACTAATAAATGATGGCCACATAAACACCACCCTATACCGGAAACCTACTGACCGCTATACTTACCTACATGCCTCCAGCTTTCATCCAGACCACACCACTCGATCCATTGTCTACAGCCAAGCTCTAAGATACAATCGCATTTGCTCCAACCCCTCAGACAGAGACAAACACCTGCAAGATCTCTATCAAGCGTTCTTACAACTACAATATCCACCCGCTGAAGTGAAGAAACAGATTGACAGAGCCAGAAGAGTACCCAGAAGTCACCTACTACAGGACAGGCCTAACAAAGAAAGTAACAGAACGCCACTAGCCATCACCTACAGCCCCCAACTAAAACCTCTCCAGCGCATCATCAAGGATCTACAACCTATCCTGAAGGACGATCCATCACTCTCACAGATCTTGGGAGACAGGCCAGTCCTTGCTTACAGACAGCCCCCAAACCTGAAGCAAATACTCACCAGCAACCACACACCACACAACAAAAACACTAACCCAGGAACCTATCCTTGCAACAAAGCCCGTTGCCAACTCTGTCCACATATCTATTCAGGGGATACCATCATAGGACCTAATCACATCAGCCACACTATCAGAGGCTCGTTCACCTGCACATCTACCAATGTGATATATGCCATCATGTGCCAGCAATGCCCCTCTGCCACGTACATTGGCCAAACCGGACAGTCTCTACGTAAAAGAATAAATGGACACAAATCAGACGTCAAGAATTATAACATTCAAAAACCAGTTGGAGAACACTTCAACCTCCCTGGCCACTCGATTACAGACCTAAAAGTCGCAATATTACAACAAAAAAACTTCAAAAACAGACTCCAACGAGAGACTGCTGAATTGGAATTAATTTGCAAATTGGACACCATCAAATTAGGTTTGAATAAAGACTGGGAGTGGATGGGCCATTACACAAAGTAAAACTATTTCCCCATGCCTATCTCCCCCCCCCAGTTCCTTATATCTCCTTGTCAAGTGCTGGAAATGGGCCATTTTCATTACCACTACAAACACTTATTTTTCTCTCCTGCTGACAACTGATCACTCTCCTTATAATGTGTATGGTAACACCCATTGTTTCATGTGTATATATATATATCTTCCTTCTGTATTTTCTACTACATGCATCCGATGAAGTGAGCTGTAGCCCACGAAAGCTTATGCTACAATAAATTTGTTAGTCTCTAAGGTGCCACAAGTACTCCTATTCTTTTTCCATTTTTCTGTGTCCCATTCTTACCTTTTCCCATCCACACTTGTTATTAGAGGCTATTGTGACCTTTTATGAACTTTTACTCACTTTTTACAGTTAAGCTCACAATTAGGGTAAATTTGTGGGCCCAATCATCACAACACCTCGACTTTCTCTTCTTCCTCAAGCTGGGAGCCTGATTCAGCAGAAACGCAGTACATTTGGGAGCTGAGTTTGCCATTTGAAAGGATGACTGTTCCTAGTAAAATGGCTTACTCTTGGCTTTTTGTTTCCAGTGGGATTGAAGCCACAGACTGCCCTCAGGGGAGGTGACAGCTCTTTATGCTGTATAGTAAGTTGATATCAGCTCACTCAGTGCAGCTCATCCAGATTGGAAGATCTGACCCCTAAAGTCTAAGTTACATAGTGACTTAGTGCAGACTAAAACTCCTAGGTAGCTACTTATGGTGACTTTAGCCTCATGTCATGTAATTTAATGAACTCCTTATTATGCACCCCCCAGCCAGATAGGTGTCAAAGGTTTCCATACACTAAGCCATCAGGAAAATCCTAGGTTGTAGTAAAAAACACATAAAGCAATATTCCATTATCATACTACAAGAGCTCCCTCTAGTGGTGACAATGTAGCTTTAATTTAATTGTAAATGAAATACCGCATAATTTCCTGAAACAGGTGCCTCTTGAACACAGATGAGGCCTTTGGATTTTAGGTAGTATCCTGACATTAAATACTTAGGATGGAGCCTTATGTTTTGATTCTGCAAGTCCCCCACTAAACCAGCAAAAAAACTGGGGATCAAGGGACCTCGTGTTGAGCTTGCAAGAGGGATAGTGAAACTTCCTCTGGAGGGATGGGGTACTCTCATAGATAGCTATTCAGATATAAATCATCTACAAAGACTACTCGACATAAGCGTCTTCTATACTTTGAACCCAGTGGAAAGTCAATTTCTCAGGATGAAGGTTTGTTTTCTTTTTGTTATTTCAAGGGGTCCTGATCTTCAAAGGATCGACTAATATTTCCTTTTTTACAAACATGTTAAAATAGCATGTTTGATATTCTTTGCCTATGTTACTAATTATTTTCTAGATTATTAAAACTGAAAGAAATTCTCAAATCTATGCACTAGCCCAAAGCAGGGAGAAGAATTTGCAATCAATATTTTATTTGACAATCTTTTTTCCATTTTTTCTATTTTCCAGACTATAATTTGAGTGTAATTTGATTGTCAAACTCCCATTAACCCCACTGCTCACTAGGTTCCATATCACAGCCAGCAACCTGCCGCAGAGGAAGACTGTATAGCACAAATATATCGTTATTGCTCCTTACTCAGACGTAAGAGCCACTAGGAAGTGATACAGGTTGCCCATATGGGACCTGATCCAAAGCCTGTTGAAGTCAGCGGAGTGACCTCTTCAGTGGGCTTTGGATCAGACCCAGGGTGTCAATCGACCCCTCTATTCACACACAACATGTCTCACTTTCATGTGGAACTGCTGGAGATGCAGTGGCAAAACAAATGTATTTTAGGTAGACTGTAGAAATTGAAGAATTCCTCTCCAACCTCCCTAGCATGCAGAGGCAGTGTGCCCTCTGCTATACTCTTTCAGGAGCTGCAGGGCACTCTCTTTGAGTTCTGTGGGTCAGTGAGGCCCTGCACTCTCCCTATCCACAGTGGGATGGATGACCTCCCCAAGGGATTAGCAAGGGCTACACTGACCACAAGGACTGCAATTGTGTCTAGTCCTTATCTGTGCCACGGGTGTGATGAGGAGGAGGTTACTTGTGCCCCTCCCAACACACCAGTAAGATCCAGGCACAAATTGTCCATGTTTTAATACTGACAAGCAGCTAGTCCAGATAATGGGCTAATCACCTGTAAATGTCCGTGTTTGAAAAATAAAAGGAGCTGGGGGGGGGGGGGTTGTTGTTGTTATTGTGACACTAGTGTATTTAATCAAAAATGTTATTTTTCATCTTCCCAACTTAACAATGAGGAAATAGGCTTATTTCCATTTTTGTAATAAACTACCAATAAATAGATAGCAATAAAATTTGACTCCCAGTGTCTGTCACTTAAAAATCAATTTTGAAAGAGACACAACCTTGACTATGCGTGACACCTTTATAGTCTCTTTCCATGGAATGTTCCTGTTCTATATACCACATACGCTATCTGCATAGGATCCTTTACATACACCATGTATTCTGAAGTGGATCTATTAATTTTTATTTATATACACTTTAAATTATGAGGATTATCAATCCTGTACTCTCGATGCCCTTAACAGGATTAGAACTAAGATCAATAAATATAACTATAATATTGGATGTCTTCCTGGATATATATGAGTTTATATTTTAAGAATAGGACTTTTTAGATCTTAATGAGTTAGATACTATGAAAAAGCTGTATTCGCCCTTGAAATGGATTAGATGGATTAGAAGAAAGAACCATGGCAACATAATGCCCCCTATGGTTTATAAGGGGTTATATACGGTAATAGTAAAAAGGAATGATTGCCTGATATTTTCTTTGAGCTGAGTTGGGAGTACATTTAGTGTTTCTCACATACACAGTGAACAGGAATCTAGCTGGCTTTGCTTAATAAAAAGGATATCCTTTCTTGGGATCAGAATACTGCTAACTTAACCACATACTTTCTCCCCCCAGAAAGACTTTATGAGCTAAGTCCAAACAGATCAGATTTCCCATTTAAGTGACTGAGAACAGTGGAAGGATTTTAGTAAATCAAATATGCAAATACATGTAAACAACAGCCAGACTATTGACTTTTATGTAGGAAATCAGTACTCAAGGAAAACATGCTAACCCAGCCTATCCCAAAGGGACTGGAGCATCTGTAATTGACTGAATGGCCACCTGATGGCAATGTTCTACCACACAAATGCAAATACAGCAGCATTTGACAGTAGAAACCATGACATTTAAAGAAAACAATGTCCATGTGTCAAAAGTATCCAGTTTAAAAAGCTCCAGATTTAGCTGCAACATTCAGTTCTGTGACTTATTTCAATAAGCTTTCTGTGGTTATTCCTGTGTACATCACCAATTGAGCATTCTCCTATGAGCTCCTGTTTTAGATCATGAAAACTACTAGTATTTTATTGAACAAAATAACCCTTTAAAAAGGCAGAAATGGATGTATTTTGCTAATAAATCACAGTGTGCTCGGATGGTCAGGATACAATATTTATCTTTCTATAGAGTTATGCAATAGTTATACACTATTTTAGTGGAAAATTTCCTTTCTTTTTATATTGATTTTTAAAGCAGAGCTTATTTTTGTTTTATCCTCATCCCCACATCCCAATTTCAGATACAAATATAAGAACGGCCATCCTGGGTCAAACTAATGGATCATCTAGCCCAGTATCCTGTCTTCCAACAGTGGCCAATGCCAGGTGCTTCAGAGAGAATGAACAGAAGACGGTAATTATCGAGTGATCCATCCCTTGTCTTCCACTTTCAGCTTCTGGTAGTCAGATGCTAGAGACTCCCAGAGCATGGGGTTGCATCCCTGATCATCTAGGGTAATAGCCATTGATGGACTTATCCTCCATGAGCTTATCTAATTCTTTTTTGAACCCCATTATAGTTTTGTCCTTCAAAACATCCCCTGGCAACAAGTTCACAGGTTGACTCTGTGTTGTGTGAAGAAGTATTTCCTTTGGTTTGTTTTAAACCTGCTGCCTATTAATGTCATTGGGTGCCCCTGGTTCTTGTATTATGTGAAGGGGTATATAATACTGCCTTATTCACTTTCTCTACACCATTCATGATTTTATTGATTTCTATCATATCCCCCTTAGTCATCTCCTTTCCAAGCTGAAAAGTCCCAGTCTTTTTAATCTCTCCTCATATGGAAGTTGTTCCATACCATTAATCATTTTTGTTGCTCTTCTCTGTGTCTTTTCCAATTCTAATATTTTTTTTAGATGAGGCAACCAGAACTGCACGCAGTGTTCAAGGTGAGGGTGTATTGTGGGTTTATATAGTAATATTATGATATTTTTGACTGCCGCTGCACATTGAGTGGATGTTTTCAGAGAACTATCCATAGTGATTCCAAGATCTCTTTTTTTGAGTGGTAACAGCTAATTTAGATCACATCATTTTGTATGTATAGTTGGGATTATGTAGTCCAATGTGCATTACTTTGGATTTATCAACATTGATTTTCATCTGCCATTTTGTTGCCCAGGCATGCAGTTTTGTGAGATCCCTTTGTAACGCCTCACAGTCTGCGTTGGACTTAACTATCTTGAGTAATTTTATATTGTTGGCAGATTTTGCCACCATTCTGTTGGCTCCTTTTTCCAGATCATTTGTGAATATGTTGTACAGCACTGGTCCCAATACAGATTCTTGAGGGACACCGCTATTTACCTCTCTCCATTCTGAAAACTGGCCATTTACTACCCTTTGTTTCCTGTCTTGTAACCAATTAGTGATCCATGAGATCTTCCCTCTTATCCCATGACCTCTTACTTTTCTTGAGAGCCTTTGGTGAGGGACCTTGTCAAAGGCTTTCTGCAAGTCCAAGCACACTATATCCACTGGATCACCCATGTCCACATGTCTATTGACCCCCTCAAAGAATTCTAATAGATTGGTGAGGCATGATTTCCTGTTACAAAAGTGGTGTTGATTCTGCCCCAATATATCGTGTTCATCTGTGTGTCTGATAATTCTATTCTTTACTATAGTTTCAAACAATTTTCTGAATACTGAAGTACCAGGAAAGGAAATGGAAATATTATTATGTTGAGGTTATAAAACCATATTAACATATATAGTTTTCAGATTTCAGCCTCTTATCTAGATAAAGGATGGAATTAACATAGGTTTATTATATACTGGAAGATTAAACAAGTCAGTTTATGGTAGTATCTGCAAAATATTGTGATTTTTAAAATACTGATAAGTTGACTAGTGTTTTTTGAAAAATATATAACAAGTACATTTGATAACAATGAAGGAGACACAATCAAGATTATTGACCCTAAGAACTGGAAAAGCAATCCAGAACTAGGCTTAAAATGTAGGGCCCAAACTTTGAGAGTGGGGAGACCAGAAACACTGTGGGGTACAGTGCCTCATTGAACCAGATCCTCAACTTGTGTAAACTGTTGTAGCTCCATTGAAGTAAATGGAGCTCTGTCAGCTGACACCAACTGAGGATCTGGCCCAGAGAGTATCCTTCAGAGCTTCCCCTCAAAGGGAGGGCTACAGGGTGCACACTCCAAAACCCAGGAAAAAGGACCCCTTGGTATCAGGATGGGTAACACCCTCTAATCTGCTCTTCTGTCCATACTCAGAGCACAGGAACCAACCACCACACACCTGCACAATACCTGGGGCGGAGAGCCTAAGTTAATGCTGCTTGAAATAGTGCTGACCTAGGTGTGGATATCCTTTGGGAATTGCACTGTCTTTGATAGGTAGAATGCCACTGAGGTTGCCTCATCTTCCTCCCACCCTCTAGAAACACCAAGGAAACTGACCCCCATGGAGACCTAGCAGAGGCACTGATGGCTGTGGAGCTGTCACTGCCTGGGTTTAACAGCTGGCAGAGGGGAATCCAGCTTAGTGTCCCTTCCACTCATGAAAGTGGAGTGAGAAATTTTCCAAATGCGTGTGTGTGAGGGGGGTGGGAATCTCTCTCTCTCTCTCTCTCTCTCTCTCTCTCTCTCTCTCAGAGGCTGCAGCCTGAAAACTATTTATGTTAATATGATTGTATAACCTCAGCATAATATTTCAATTTCCTTTGGCCTACTCTAGGGATCAAATTTATGAAGAAAGAGCAGGTATTCTTAATTGGTAGCACATTCATGATTACATGTCATTCCTCTTTCTTATAGTTTCTTTCAAATATTAAAAAGTAGTTCTGATAACAACCAGATTTCCATAGTAATAATAGCAAATATTACACCAATGGAGATAATATCATAATTTTGAAATGTGCAAAGAGCAGTACTTTCTATAAATACAGAAATTGGATGATTATCATCCATACAGGTTGTTAACATTCCAAACTAGATCCATAACAAACAGGAATGTGTAAGCCATAAAAAGCCCTTCAAAGCAGTCTTTTCTCAGTCTTATATGGACTACTCAGGCTTTGTATTTTTAAAAGTCTTAGAAATACCAGCCAAGACATACAGTTGAACACTAAAGATGAAATTAAGCCTGTGTAGAGGACCAAGATATGACTTAAATAATGCTTCACACCCGGCCTTGCACTTGTCTTCTATGCACTGGTGAATCTCAGCCTAGTAGAATAAAGAGTGGGATTGTCAAAAGTACTCAGTATTATCCAAACTGTACTCTTGCTGAAGTCAACTTTCTCTGGAAATTACACCATCATTTTTGATGGAAGCAGCAAACTCTGATCACCACAGACCCATATGCAAAATTTTGCACTGGACAACAGTGTGAAATTCTATATATTGTGTGATGGTCCTGGGAAGAGAACATATGTCACCATGGTAGTAGCTTCTACCTACACTTCAGAAATGTTGGAATTTGCAGTAAGTGTATTCCAAATGTATATCAGCTTATTTAGTTCCTATACAATTTACTAATTCATTTAACATTAAGTTACTGGATAGATAAAAAAGAAGCTGCTAATGGATTTTAGTGCTGAAATCATGGAGGCCATAGAAGACCTATACAGCAATGAAACAAATATGCAGAGGGGCTTTGTAGGGTGACGCCATAGCCACTTTCATGCCATAAAGCTTGACTCCATCATAGTCTACTACACAGAAGCATAGGAGTGATGTGTGTTGGCTGGGGGCATGGTCCGTGGATCTATAAATGTATTCTTTGCCCTATGAATATAAGAAAGTAGCAAATGCACATCAGCTACTGCAGGTTATAGATGATGCTTTTGTTCTTCAACTCCAACAGCATGTGGCTGGTTACTTGGGCTATAAGTACTTTTCAAGAATTCTTCCCTAAATCACCAAAATGGAATGAACATATGGCTTTCCACAGTGAAGAGTTACATATTTAAATCTCTCTCAACTAGGGTGAGATGGGGTGAGACTAACTCACTGCAAATAACTGTTGTGTTCTGTCAAGATGCAGTGAAAATTAATTTGACCTTCTGCTATTAAGCTGGAATCTCTCTGCTAAACGAAAGGCAGACTGACTTTGCAGCAACTAAATTTGGAACTAGAACCAGTTATTCCGCCACATTCCTCCTCCCCTTCCCCCATGGCACAGTGGATTCATTAGTTAAGCTTGGACTGGAAACACAATTAACAGGTAAATTTCCTACCGCTAAGGTTAAACAAATGGCTATTTGTTATTTCAAGTACTGATCCAAGGCCATATACGCAGTTAACATATTTAAAATCTATGAAAAGACTGTTACCATATTCACAAGGTTTGTGAAAAATAAGGAGGCAGTTTTCATACTCATAACAGCAGAGAACCAAAATGAATTGTATGGTCAATGGGAGCCCTAGAGGTTATTTAGTTTTCCATAATCTATAAAGCTTCTTCAGAATCATGTCATTAGCTTTCCTGTGGTACTGCACAGCAGAGCTAATAATGCAATTATGGTTCATGTAGTTAAACTGTGCTATTGATATTTTTTTTCCCAGGAGGCCTTCATTTCTAGCAATTGTAATCATCTTCATTGTACAGCTGTATGGATTCCACGTTTCACTGTGAGAGAAATAAAATTGCAAATAAATACAAGCTTCCCTAATGTCTCTGTAAATGCCAGATTTAGTAACCATTAACCAAATGTTGAAGTCTATAAAATGTATAATTCTTTGTATAAAAAATAAGAGGCTACATTCAACTCTCATCCACAAGGATTAACTACTATTGTACTGAGGTAACTGAGAGCAGAATTTTGCCCAATATTTGAAAAAGAGAACACTAATATTCTATCATTTTTTGCTATTTGATTCCATCAAATGTATTTTCTTCTTTTCCTTTATGGTATCTAATCCCCCCCCCCCTTTGAATTTCAAATATGCTAATTCCTAGAACAGAAAGCTTTAACAGCTAAATTAGCATAATTACCACATGAAAATGGTATGTGCTTCTAGTTACAAAAAGTCTGTTTTTTTAACTTTACATTCCTATATTTAGATTTATTCACTTTTACCAGACCTACAGTAAGTATGAAAGCTGATAAAGGTCCCTTATGCAAAGCACAAGATCGTTAGGATGCTATTTAGTCTATTGTTGAATCATCCATAAACAAATCACTTTCAGAAAATATTCTAATTATTCGGAGGAGGAATGGTTCTCAGCTGTGCCAATCCTTACTACAGCAAAGCCTTAATTTGCACTAATGATGGTGAGACCCATTGCAGATTCTTGAATTTTGCAAATGAGAGCCCAATCCTGCGAGAAGCTGAGAACCCTCAATTCCTATGTACGTCAACACTGTTATATAATGGAGCCACTAAAAACTATGCAGTAGGCATAGAGGATGCTCACTGCTTTCTGGGAGGGGCTCAGCATCTCACAGAGTCAGGTCTGTGGTGAGTACGTAAATAAACATTAAAAAGCGAGAGTGATGCCCCACTAAAAGGACTGTCTTCATTTGTGGTGACAATTGTAATTTACTTTCTGTTATTTATGAGAATACTTCAAAGTAAACTAGCAAGTGCACTGTACAGCATTTAGCAAAAGCAATGAATTCTTGGTAATAGCAGAGATTACCAGAGGACTTTGCTATTAAAGCTTTGCTGACAAAAGCCCTTCTTCCCCTCTAATGTGCAGGAGACAAAAGTGTGCTAAAAATGCACTCCAAAGAACAAGTGCATTTAATGTGTCCTATAGCATCTAAGAAGACTGCACTCAAACTGCCCTGTGGAGATGTAGACTGCTATCAGTCCCATGTCGCAACATAGGGATGTTGACAACTGTGACAAAAGTAAAGTAAATATGGCTGAGGGCTGAAAACAATTTTGCAAATAGAGAATGTCCATGATTACTGGAGCATGGAGTTCTCATCACCTTAAGGAATATCAGTTATCTTTTGCATGAAAGAAAGGCAACACTCTACCAGGCAATGTAGAATTCCAGTGAGTGTCTGTGGTGAAGAAACACAATGTCTAGAACAAACCCAAGAGAGTAGAGACACAGTGAATTAGCAGGACCATCTTTTAATGGTACGGCACATTATACATGAACATAAAATAATTAAAAGCAGCAAAGAATCCTGTGGCACCTTATAGACTAACAGACGTTTTGCAGCNAAATAATTAGAATGTCCTTCCCTCCCCACATGCCATGATCACTGGCAGACATGCAGCAGATCTAACCAACAGGCTATGAGGCCCTGCTCAGAACAAGCAGGGTATGCATCAGATCCCTCACTTGTCCAGCATTTTCTTGAGAATGGGAGCAATAGGAGTCTTCAGGTCAAGTTCCTCGTCTGTACATTGTCACCTGTGACATTTAAAGCTGCCTCTGGTAAGCTCTTCTAACACCATTTCAGAATGCCTGATAGGGAGGAGGAGAGGAAAATAGTATGTTGCAATGCTGATTCCTCTGGCTATGTCCTCTTTTTCTGTGACTACAATGTCTTTTCCAGCACCGCACATGGCGTGCGCTTGGTATGTAGTGCTTCATTACCACTAGGGCACTTGGAGAAAGAATAGCAGTGTTTCACTTTGCCATAATTTCACTGACTTTACACATACTGTGGTGCACTGGGCAGCTTTTCCCTTCTCTGAATCCTGCATAGCTTAACAGATGAAAGGGCCTTTATTAATAATGACAGTTGTGGTGACAGCTATAGATAAAGTTCAAATGCAACTTCCATTTCAAACCTTATTTTTCAGTTGCTCATAACTTTCTCTGGCTATTTCCTTTAACTATGACATTTTCTATTCTTGAGCAAAGATGAGTCTTTTTTAGTTTTGTGTTTGAGGAGTTCTTGGTAAGCTCTTGAAGAATTCAGTGGGCTGTTGTTTCTTGGTTTTGTTTTTGAGGGATATGTGCAAGTAAAATATAGCTGTCTCATTTATCCCCATCAGAGATTTTGTGTATGCATAATGCAGCAATCTCTTGTTCAAGTCTATTTTAGGGAGCTCCCTGGAATCTAAGGAACCAAGCTGGGTTTGTAAGAAAATGCTCCTGTAGTTCTGAAATTCTGAGCTTTGGTGTGCTTTCATGTATGCCAAGTAAGATTTTCCATCCAGTTCCTTTGCTCAGCTGAAACCTTAGAACTTCGGGGGACAGCTGTTAATTTTTTTTCTGCTGTGACTTCAAATATTGGGGATGCTGGGAAATGCTTTACAGCAATCGAAACTCAGAAGTCTACCATGCTTTTGGAAATCAAAAACTTTCTAAAATTGCAGCAGCCCTGAGCCTAGAGAGAAACAGGCAAAAGCTGGGACCCCAGGATTCTTGAGCATTATGTCTAATTCTGTCTAATGGCCTTAATTCCATGCAGTGGGGTTGCTCCCATTAATCCTTTCACACGTTTTTCTCCCTAGTTCTCCAAGAGCCCCAAACTCATGTTGGGTCTGATGTGCCCACCACTGATTGTGTGCTTGCTTTTACTCCCCACAGAGAGCGGAGAATAGAGTGAAAGGTTTAAATAACCAAGTAAAAAAGAATGAGTCAGCTAGGTGTGGAGCTATTTTGAAGAGGACTAAGGGGCTACCATGCATATATAAACATTCATATAAACATGAGATTTGGCCAGGGAAATGAGAGTCACTTGATGACCACTGAATGTTCCAGGTGTATGCCACCACAACACACCTGCTGTGCTGCTCAATGTACCAGTTTCATGCCTAACGTTCCATTCAGTCCTATGGAATGTTAATAGATAACAGCCGCTGAGTAGATTTGTTGGAAAACCAGCAGTGGGAAAGGATTTTTAAAAGCCCATATATTATTCCTTTTTGTTATTGATGGTAGTAGAAAAATAATATGAAGAATAAAATGAACTGATACTAAGCATAAATAATTATTGCAGGATAACACAGTGATCCATTCAATAAGAAAAATGTTTCAAATGCATTAAGCACCAAAAATGAAACATCTTAAAGATGCAATTTCTAAACATTGCTATTAAATGTAAAAAAAAATTGGATTAAAACCCTTAATTCCTTTTATTGTTATTAATTATTCTTACTTATTATTAGGGGATGAAATGCTTTATTAGAATTAAGATAATCTGAAACTTATTATTCCTTAAGTATGCTAATGAATAGAGCAGGATCAAGGATTTGTTAATTAAAATAAGATACCTCGGGGGAACTGAAATTAATTTTGATGTCCTAATAGAGTTACCATTTTGCCATTAAATCTTCGGGATGTTTTAAGCTCCCCTACCACACCCAAAAAAGTGAATAAATGTTTGATTTAATATGAATTTCAAATAAAAACGTGGAATGACTCACTACTTAAGGGCATAAAAATGGATCAGTATAATAGTATAATTTTAATGTAGATCTGACCTAAATAAAGCACTAGATGGCTCAGTGGACTCAAAATGGATACAGTGCTTTTCATGTCTAGGTCACTAATCTAGTATTTAACTAACTTATTTATTTAGCGTTTGCATATTCACCAAGCCAAGCAATAGCATTCTTAGTGGCCAAGTGGAGCTTTCGGACCCCACTGCTGAATTTCATTAGCGGGTGCTCCTTGCCAATGTGTATTATTGTTTGATCTGTGCCACAGCTGCAGCTTGGATTGTCTCGAAGACCCCAGTGGTGCTGGTTGGCTGCACAGAGGCCTTCCCCAGTCCTGAATTGGTTAAGAAGGTCCCACTGATGATGTGGCACGTTGAAGCTGGGCAGGCGAGCAGTAGGGTCTGTGATGAGGAACTGATTGGTGGTTGATGTGAAGTACTAGTCTTCCCGCCAGAGGAAGTGGACAGTCTTCCCGCTGTCACATCCTGGCATGGCAGCCTTGACCACAATGGGTGTCGTGATGAAAGACATATAGCTGGTGGACTAAAAAGGTCATTGAACAAGGGCAAGCTAGGGTTGGCACGTATCTTCTCAAGAAACTTGCCAGCTGCAATCTCCCTCCTGATGTAAGGGGGAGCAACGTGGCTCAGAACGGGAAGCCATGGAAGATGAGTCAGTCAGAGAGTTCCTGTGATGATGAGCATTGTTGAGTTGAGTTGCATGTCAACAAGTTTGGTATGTGCTGACCAACTCCATACTGACGCACAGTACTCTGCTATTAAGTATGAGATGGCAAGGGCATCTGCTCCCAATGAAGAAGCTGCCAGTTTGCCGAGAAGGTTGTTACGTGTCTTTACCTTTGCCTCTATCTTGCTCAGGTGGCTTTTGTAAGTCAGTGTTCGGTTGAGGGTCATGTCTAAGTAAACAGGGTATGCTTCATTCTTCAGCCTTTGACCATTCATTATGATGTTTAATTCCCTCTTAGTGTTGGCATGGTGGAGGTGGAATGTGCTAGAGACTATCTTGTTGGTGCTAAGCTGAAGGCGCCATGTCTTGCCATAGTTGGCTAGATTTGCAGCATTGTCACTCAGGGTCTTCTCCAGCTCAGAGAAAGTCAGAGCCTGGAGCCTGGAGCCCGCAGCAGATGTAGTCTGCATAGATGAACTTCTGTGACTGGTTTGGTGGCAGGTCACTGATGTATAGATTGAACACGGTTGAATCTAGAAGACCCCTGGGGTAACTCGTTCATCTATTTTTTCCAAGCACTTGTTTTCTCACCCACATGCACCCTGAACCATCAGGTCTCAGAGTAGCAGTTAGACGGCATCAGTAATCCACGGTGGAAAGACTCTTGGTACTTTAAAAAGTAGACCTATGTGCCACACCGTCTCATACGCTCCAGTGAGGCTAAGGAAAATAGCACCTGTTTTCAGGTTTCTCTGAAAACTGTTTTTGATTAATGGGGTTAGCACAAGTACTTGTTCACATGTGCTTCAACCTTGTTGAAAGCCTGCTTCCTCGACATTCAAGATGTTCTCCACCTCTGGTGTTATTCACTGTAAAATTAGGCACTCTAGAACCTTGAGACACACAAAATGCAGCAATATCAGGCAGTAGCTTGATGCCTGGTTTGGGTCTTTACCAGGTTTTGGAAGGCCGATGAGTTGTGAGCCACGCCAGTAGACATTAATTTGCAAACTTTAACTCTAATAACTGATTGAAATAAGTTGTTGTTCTCTGTTCATTTCCTCCAAGGAAACAGGTGACCATACCACAACTACCACAATCACTGGCCTTCTTGTGAGTCATCTTGCCAGAGGCCAAAGACAGAATGCATTTGAAGATTGAACTATCCTCTCAGGATGGGATATATTACTAGGGTAATGTGGGGGAAACATACACTGTCAGTACCTGTCCATGTTTTCCTATTGCCTTGATAAAGACTCAGTGCCAGGGCTGTTGTTACGACAACTTACATGAACACTAATTTCATCTTCAAACGGACACAAAAAAGAACTGAGATATATTCCAATTTAGTGGGGTATAGAGTCTGCTTAAATATTAATCTTCTCTCTGGCTAGGGGAGGAACCACAGTTGGTCTAACCTAAGTAAAAGGATTTTCAGGGACAGAGCAGGCTTCAGAAAAGAATCATATTTTGTTCTGTGCCTCCTCACCAAGAAAGCCACCTTCATTCTGGTACCAGAACTTTTATGGCTGTAACCATATCATCATCATCATGTTCCTATTACGTCTCTGGCATTTAGGGCAGTGACAAAGCTCCTCCACTCCTGTCTGTTTCTGGGAAGTCTTTCAATGCTTCCCCAGCTGTGCCCCAGGTTTTTCAGCTCGGCTTCCACAGCTCTTCGCCATGTTGTTTTCGGGCAGCGGCGTTTTCGCTTGCCTTCAGGTGTCCATCTTATTGCTACTCTGGTGATGGAATCAGTTTCCATCCGAAGCACATGACCGATCCATCTCCAATGCCTCCTGATGGTGCTCAGATCCTCTTGGCTGCACTGTGTCAATAGATCTTGGTTTGAGATTGTTCTGGGCCAAAAGATACAGAGGATTTTTCTGAGGCAGGTTGTATGGAATGAAGATAGTTCCTCTGGTGTCCGTGCCTTGTCGTGGCGGGACAGCTTGCCTGCTCTAACGATCCCCAGAGTCTGTGTCGGCAGGGGCTTTTTGCTCCTGGTAGGTTCAACCATGCCAGATTGGTCTGTGGGGGAGGGGCCAGACAAAACAGATACCCTGGTCCTCCAGGTTGTGGGTTAGGCACAGGGCTAACAACCCTGTCCCGTAAAAAACAAAATATGTTACTGAAACAGCGATGGAGAAATTGACCATTACTGTGTGTGATGGCCTTCAGGAGTCAATGACCTGTAACCATGTAGAAAGCAAAAAAGGAAACAGTTTGGCTTTCAGGACGAGATTGTTATATTGGAAGGTCTACAAAATCTTGATTTGATTTGTATGTTTTCCCCCATTATTTTTTCACAGCACTGAAATACTAGTATAATAATTTTATATTAATGCTAGACAAACCCCCGACAGAATCTTGGGCCTGATTTTCAGAGGTGCAGAGCACCTATAGCTCAGCTAGACTTGTGGATACTGAATTCCTCTGAAAAGCAGATCCTTATTGTTTTCCCTTGGTTCAGATAAATTCTGAGAAGTCTGATTGCTTATAAGGTGCTTATTTGAAGTATTCAGAGATCTTTAGTGGACTAAACTGGCCTGAACATTTTACAAGAACAGGCTTTCTTGAAAGGTTTCTGGCACTTCCTGGTTCCAGTCAGCCCAGAAGTTACATTAGAACAGCCTCTAGCACTGTATTTATAAGCTGTAGAGCGTGAGAGACACAGGGATATTTTTGTTAAGGAAGGAAGAGGTGCATGAAAGAGTTTTGGCAATTAGTGGGTAAAACACTTTTCTCTTTCCTCTCATCAGCCAAACATCCCTCTCCTTCTCTGCCCTTTGGACCAAATCCTGAAAAGCGAGTAAAGGGCTAAGTTCTGAAGAAAATGTGCTGAGGTGCAGTGGTGCTGAGAGAGAGAATTCTCAGCACCATGAGGTTCTTCATGGCCTTCAGTCCTGTATATCGGGACTGTGATTGGCTACTCCAGGAAATGGGGGAAAATAGAAGACAGAGCTACCTACATGGGGGTGATCCATATAGATTTTCCATACCTGCACCACAATCCCCTTTTTCCCACTTCGTGTTGCAGTGTAAAGAGCCTCCTCTGTTATCCCCTCCGGTGCAACAGAAATATGATGTTTCTGCAGTAGGGGAATGCAGAAGCCATTTTAGGTTTTGACCAATTGATTCCTGTGTTCGTTTGGGAGCTTGCTCCCCCATGCAATGTATTTTCAGACTCAAAACCTATACAATCATTTCTGAAGATAACCCTAAAAGATCCAATAAATTTTCAGTATACAAATATCATTACTAACTACAGGATTTTAAAGGGTTTCCCGGTCTCTTCTGGCATGGGCATTATAAGGTTAAATTATCCTGACCTACTCCTTCCTAATTCAGTTAAATGCCAAAATAAACAGTGGATTAGTTACTGAACAGTTAATTGTTACTTTAAAGGTTTTCTTCATCTTTATTTAAACAAATGGGCAGCATTTAGCTTCAAAGAACAGCAATGCTAAACTACAGGCATCATGGTCAAAGGATGAACTACTGAAACTGCTGCGCAGTGCAGTGTGGAATGGGTATGCTGCCAGTGCAGTCAGTTTATTGAAGAGAGCTGCTTCACTGGTGCTGCAGCTGCTGGTGTGCTTGTTGCAGTATGTCAGCATAACTGCAGGCATGTTCAGTGGGATGCAGTTGCTGTAGACCCATGCAGAAGCTAGACCCCTCAGAAACCAATGTTCAAGGTGAGACCCATCTGAGACGATTACAGATTTAAGCCATTGATTTTTCCAGTTCAGAAAAGCAAGACTGATAGGGATAGAACGGGTGAAGATCTGGAACTTGAAAATGAAGCTCGTTATTACACAGCCGCAGTCCGAGTCTTACTTTAATGCTCATCAGCTTTTCCTATCCTTGGAAAGGCAGAGAAGTTACATCGGTTCCTATGAACAAGAGATGCTCCTAAGGATGGTGATGGTAATAACTGGACTTGTATGTTAAGAAAATAGAACATAAAATGGCACTGAGGCTTATTTTATCCTCCTCCTCTAGCTGCATGTTATCCAGGGTACTGCTGCTCTCCTCTGCTGTCATATTACTTATTAGAATTAGGGTTGGCAGAATTCAATTTTTATTTATTTATAATTTTGATGAATAATATCGATGTTTATTTTAAGCATTTTTTAACATTTTTATTGATTTAAATGTTTATAGTTGTAGGAAATTATGGGGAGTCAGACAATGGGAGCATCAGAAAATAATTATTTAATGACAGTAGGCATTGAGATTCAAAAAGTTAAAGCTTTAAAACAGTTAAAACCAAAATTGTCAACATCTTGTCAAGACATACAAATTATATAGCCTTAAATCTAACTCTAGTAAGTTTGAAGCCAGTGTTTTTCTTTCTTTGCCTAGCTATAAATTTTGATTATTATTGATAGAAATATTTTTGTTGGTTTGTGTATGTACCAATGAAATCGACATTTACCAATAAAAATCTAATCCTTGCAAGCCTAATTATAATCTGCTTGGTGAGGATTCCGTTGTGTTTCACAGCATTTACTTGAAATAACCTAATGTTTTCAGTGGCCCTCTGGCTGGCACATCACAACATGTCATGTGTGAGCCACTGTATGGGCCTGTGCAGGGGAATACAGGGGCAACACCATACTCCCTTACATCAGGTACTCTTATTACAGATCACAGGGTAAAGGGGAGAGCAGCTTCTGTGGGGCTGCTACCTTCCACGCTCATGCATGTAGTCAGTCAGTGGGCAATCAGGGGTGGGGAAAGCCTGGAGCCTTGACTCTTCCCCCTGCATCCAGCACAGAGGGGCAAATACCCTGCACCAGGTATGAGATGGTGCATATTACTCCCCTTCCCCTCCACAGAACAAGGGGAGAGACCCAAAAAACAGACTTTGGCTCTCACAATTACAGTCTAGTCCCTACTCTTCTGCTAGATCAGGGCAGCTAAGCACAGGGCAGTCACAAAGCCACCATCTAGCCCTTAGGGTCCAGGTCTTCAAGGCATTGAGCTTCTTCAGCTCCTGTTGACTTGAATGGTAACTAAGGGCACTCAAGACATCACAGGATTGATCCCTTACTTTGTGGTTTGTAGGTACATTAGGTTTTGGGAGAAGAGATGGTAGCAGAAAAGTCACCGTTTTTGTTTTGTTCCTCTAACATGTCTTTCTTTGAATTTTAAATAATATTGAGATTAGCAGGCTAGATGAGTAGCTCTCTGCAGTTACACTAGCCACCAGGGGCAGCAGAACTGGTGAGGGGCCAATGGTAATGTTATGGGGACTGCTCTATGTTTCCACCCTTGGGTGGCGTTTTTAAGCAAGTTGTTTCAGGTGGTTCAGGCCGGGCAGGGCTCCATGGCTGCTGGGAGCAGAAGCGAGAGCAGGACCTGGAGGGGCTGGAGTGGCCACTGAGGTACCTTGGGTCAGGCTGGGAAGCTAGTAAGAACTGGGGTGATTGGGCCAAGTCACCCTATGCAAAGCATCCATCCTGATTCCCCTTCCTGTTCCTGACACCACAATATCCCCCATTGCCCCTGACTCCCCCCACTTCCCAAGCAGAGCACTCACCCCAACTTCCTCCCACTTCCCCTGACTCCCCACTCCCCACACTTAGTATGGTGCTTAGCATGTTTGGGTTTCACTGTGCACCTCTGTCTTCTCCCCCATCCACCCATTCAAAGCAAGCTTCTGCTAGCCAGGATAAAAATGATAAAGGTTGTTGGTCCTCATGCTTCAGGTATACACTGATTAGCAGATTGGATTAGGAAAAACTCTACCCCTTTGAAACCAAATTGGGCAATTAACCAAATGCATTATGGATGGGTGGCTGGTCTCTAATGAATGTGTGTGAGGACTGTAATAGTACTCAGCCTTTCTGACAGGGCCCATTGAGCCCTTCTTCTGTACCTGTGCTGAGACAGGGCCCAACCTGGCCTTATAAACTGAACTGCAAACCTTTTGAAGTTCATCCATCATTAACAGTGTACAAAATATGTTGCATACATATCCTGGTTTTGTATGCATTAGATCACCTAAACCTCTTGTCCTCCATTTGATATAGCTGGATTTTTTTTCCTCATTCACTTAGCTATAAAAGAGTCTGTGATGTTTTCTTATTTAATGTAAGATGTCTAATGGTAAGCTCATCACTGCCAAAGATTTCTTCAAGCAATACTGTGTGTACTGTGTAATAGTACATGGGGTTAGTCATTGTGATCATGTCTCCCTCAAGTGGCTGGCCTCAGCAATGGTAATAGTTTACAACTTTTCTCACATCTAAAGGAGTTACTCCTTTATCTCAATTGGAAAAACTTGTGTTTTTGGGATGCTTTCTTTGACAGGGTAACAAGCCTTGTAAATAGGGGGAAGTGGTAGATGTGGTATATCTTGACTTTAGTAAGGCTTTTGATACTTTCTCGCATGACCTTCTCATAAACATACTAGGGAAATACAACCTAGATGGAGCTACTATAGGGTGGGTACATAACTGGTTGGAAAATCATTCCCAGAGAGTAGTTATCAGTGGTTCACAGTCATGCTGGAAGAGCATAATGAGTGGGGTCCCGGAGGGATCGGTTCTGTTCAATATCTTCATCAATGATTTAGATAATGGCATAGAGCAGGGGTCGGCAACCTTTCAGAAGTGGTGTGCCGAGTCTTCATTTATTCACTCGAATTTAAGGTTTCGCGTGCCAGTAATACATTTTAACGGTTTTAGAAGGTCTCTTTTTATTAGTCTATAATATATAACTAAACTATTGTATGTAAAGTAAATAAGATTTTTAAAATGTTTAAGGAGCTTCATTTAAAATTAAATTAAAATGCAGAGCCCCCCGGACCGGTGGCCAGGACCCGGGCAGTGCGAGTGCCACTGAAAATCAGCTCGCGTGCCGCCTTCAGCACCCGTGCCATAGGTTGCCTACCCCTGGCATAGAGAGTACACTTATAAAGTTTGCAGACAATACCAAGCTGGGCAGGTTTGCAAGTGTTTTGGAGGATAGGATTAAAATTCAAAATGATCTGGACAAACTGGAGAAATGGTCTGAAGTAAATAGGATGAAATTCAATAAGGACAAATGCAAAGTATTTCACTTAGGAAGGAACAATCAGTTGCACACATACAAAAGGGGAAATGACTGCCTAGGAAGGAGTACTGCGGAAAGGGATCTGGGGGTCATAGTGGATCACAAGCTAAATATGAGTCAACCGTGTAACACTGTTTCAAAAAAAGCAAACATAATTCTGGGATGTATTAGCAGGAGTATTGTAAGCAAGACACGAGAAGTAATTCTTCCACTCTACTCCGTGCTGATTAGGCCTCAACTGCAGTATTGTGGTCCAGTTCTGGGTGCCACATTTCAGGAAAGATGTGGACAAATTGGAGAAAGGCCAGAGAAGAGTAACAAAAATTATTAAAGGTCTAGAAAGCATGACCTATGAGGGAAGATTGAAAAAATTGGGTTTGTTTAGTCCGGAGAAGAGAAGACTGAGAGGGGACATGATAACAGTTGTCAAGTACATAAAAGGTTGTTACAAGAAGGATGGAGAAAAATTGTTCTTCTTAACCTCTAAGGATAGGACAAGAAGCAATGGGCTTAAATTGCAGCAAGGGCGGTTTAGGTTGGACCTTAGGAAAAATTCCTAACTGTCAGAGAGGTTAAACACTGGAATAAATTGCCTAGGGAGGTTGTGGAATCTCCATCATTGGGGATTTTTAAGAGTAGATTGGACAAATGCCTGTTAGGGATGATCTCGATAATACTTAGTCCTGCCTTGAGTGCAGGGGACTGGACTAGATGACTTCTCGAGGTCCCTTCCAGTTCTATGATTCTATGCTTCTTTCCAGCATCCATAATCCCTTCGTCCCCCAACTCAGCACAGCACTCTATAAGAGTATCACCCCTCCCCCGCCCGCCCGCCCCATTATAGCAAATTGGCCAACACTTAAGGAGATCAGCTAGTTTCTTATAGGTTCATATAAGCTTTTTATAGATCATGTTTTAATGTTGTATTACTGTGGATTTTTTAAAATTAGGTTTGATTTGTTATTGACATCTTCTTGGGGATTAGAGCAGGGCAGGGTGTCACAATAAACAAACACAAGATATAATTTCTTATAGAATTAATAATTTAAAAAATATTTTCTATAGATTTTAACATATTAACATGGTTGTATTTTGAGCATGAGTAATTCCAGGCAGAAATGTGGTAAGAAGACATGACTGTGATTCTAAACGATACTGTGGACTATATTGGTGTTTCTAAGCAAGGGAGTTTTGTCATAGCTGTCTACAATTTACCCAGTCATGCACTTGCTCGTCAGATAAACTCCCTGTGTGGTTAATGAGAATTCTGCTTACATCAGGAGTGTGGGATCATGTTCAGAGACCATAATTTTTCAAACAAAGCCTGTGTATCAGCTGATCCGATCTATACAAGCTGTGTATATTTGTCATGGTTTTATCATTATTTTATTCCCTAGGAGGGGAGCAGTGTAAGGTGGAGCACAGAAAGTGACTGCTCTAAGTGCTTGTTAAATGTATGATCCCAAAACATTCTTCCTTCTTTGAAAACAACAACAAAGAAGTCCTAGCTCCACAAAGCTGCTTCTGGCCTGCAGCTTCAAACCTTCACATCCCACTGATAACAGGGCCTGATTTTTCAAAAGAAACAATTTTTTCAGACATTCACTGTAAGCAAAGTTTCACTGTAAGTGAAATTACAATTAGGACAGTGAGATACACTGAAACAGATCAGCATTTACATTTTACTTTCCTATAAACAGCATCCCCGTGTATTAGAGAATATGAATCTGCCAGAATTCCACCATAGGCTTCCGTTGCAGAACCTGTGCATGTTCACATGTAGTCTATTGGTGAATACAGTACGGGTTCCCTTCTGTGACCGATTCTCAGAGGATATGAGTCAGGTACAAGCCTCAGTTAGGAAGCCTTGGAATTCTAACTCAAGTTATAGCAACTCATGCTTTTAGCTCTGAAGGTCCCCGGTTGAACCCCTGGTGGGTCAGCCAACAAGACAGCCATCACATGTGCACAATGGAGATCTGGACCTTTTAAGGCACTGTCTAGCTGTAGGTGAAGAGTGTGGCAAGTAGTTAGTAGACGACTTTGTCTTTGCACGTTGGAGGTAGTTGTACAGTGAGTTAAGAACATAAGAATGGCCATACTGGGTCAGACCAAAGGTCCATCCAACCCAGTATCCTGTCTACCGACAATGGCCAATACCAGGTGCCCCAGAGGGAGTGAACCTAAAAGGCAATGATTAAGTGATCTCTCTCCTGCCATCCATTTCCACCCTCTGACAAACAGAGACTAGGGACACCATTCCTTACCCGTCCTGGCTAATAGCCATTAATGGACTTAACCTCCATGAATTTATCTAGTTCTCTTTTAAACCCTGTTATAGTCCTAGCCTTCACAACCACCTCAGGCAAGGAGTTCCACAGGTTGACTGTGCGCTGTTTGAAGAAGCACTTCCTTTTATTTGTTTTAAACCTGCTGCCCATTAATTTCATTTGGTGGCCCCTAGTTCTTATATTATGGGAGCAAGTAAATAACTTTTCCTTATTCACTTTCTCCACACCACTCATGATTTTATATACCTTTATCATATCCTCCCTTAGTCTCCTCTTTTCCAAGATGAAAAGTCCTAGTCTCTTTAATCGCTCCTCATATGGGACTCATTCCAAACCCCTAATCATTTTAGTTGCCCTTCTCTGAACCTTTTCTAATGCCAGTATATCTTTTTTGAGATGAGGAGACCACATCTGTCCGCAGTATTCAAGATGTGGGCGTACCATGGATTTATATAAGGGCAATAAGATATTCTCCATCTTATTCTCTATCCCTTTTTTAATGAGTCCTAACATCCTGTTTGCTTTTTTGACTGCCGCTGCACACTGCGTGGACATCTTCAGAGAACTATCCATGATGACTCCAAGATCTCTTTCCTGATTAGTTGTAGCTAAATTAGCCCCCATCATATTATATGTATAGTTGGGGTTATTTTTTCCAATGTGCATTACTTTACATTTAGCCACATTAAATTTCATTTGCCATTTTGTTGCCCAATCACTTAGTTTTGTGAGATCTTTTTGAAGCTCTTCACTGTCTGTTTTGGTCTAAACTATCTTGAGCAGTTTAGTACCATCTGCAAACTTTGCCACTTCACTGTTTACCCCTTTCTCTAGATCATTTATGAATAAGTTGAATAGGATTGGTCCTAGAACTGACTCTTGGGGAACCCCACTAGTTACCCCTCTCCATTCTGAAAATTTACCATTTATTCCTACCCTTTGTTCCCTGTCTTTTAACCAGTTCTGAATCCATGAAAGGATCTTCCCTCTTATCCCATGACAACTTAATTTATGTAAGAGCCTTTGGTGAGGGACCTTGTCAAAGGCTTTCTGGAAATCTAAGTACACTGTGTCCACTGGGTTCCCCTTGTCCACATGTTTGTTGACTCCTTCAAAGAACTCTAATAGATTAGTAAGACATGATTTCCCTTTACAGAAACCATGTTGACTTTTGCCCAACAATTTATGTTCTTCTATGTGTCTGACAATTTTATTCTTTACTATTGTTTCAACTAATTTGCCCGGTACTGATGTTAGACTTACTGGTCTGTAATTGCCGGGATCACCTCTAGAGCCCTTTTTAAATATTGGCAGCCCAGTTTTTGGTTAGAATACAGATAATCAGTGCCCTTGGAGAAAGAAAACTGGGTGAAATTTAGTAGAAATATTAAAGCTATAAGTAGGCTCCTATGGGGAGATTTCTTTGTAGCCATAATGCCCTTTGCTGTTCAAACCATATAACAGCATTATAGTCATTCTTTTCCCATGCTCCAGCCAAAAATATGTGTCACTGAGGCATGTGGATGGGGAACAGAAAAATGATGATGTAGAAAGAATAGATATGTGACTCTGACACCTTCCTCCATTAAAATGAATACAAAACAATCAAAGGTTAAAAAGTGAAAAATTAAATACTTTAAAATCTGCTTAGCTTCCAGCCTGGATTTCAATTTTACTTATTTTCCATTTTAAAAGGAAAAGGGAGTGACAGTTCTAAACAATTAAGTAATCTGACCAAGCACTAACCACCATGATAGCAAATCATATTTACACTGTAGCAAATACTTCAATAGCAAATCACTCTAATGGCAAAATATTTCAACTGCGAAGCCCTCAGATATCAAAATGCTCCATCAGCAAAACTCTTCGATAACTGAACTGCTGCAATACAAGAAATACCCCAACAGCAAAGTTTACCAAACTCAGTGACAGTCTGCAAAATATAATCAGGGCCAGAGCCTCATGGGCTTGACTCAAAGCTCATTTAAGTTAATGTAGAGTAGACTCCTGTTGACTTCAGTGGGCTTTGGATCAGGGCCCTAGTATAAATTAGCCTAGCTTCACTGACATAAATTGAAATTATGATGATTGATACTAGCTGAGGATCTGGTCCTCAATTTTTATAAACTCTACAGTATGGGGAGCTAGCAGTATAAAATATACTTTGCATATAGTACCTGAAATATGCTAGCCACTTTCCAGAGGGCAAAATTCATCCCTCTGCAGAGGACCAGCAGAACCCTTTGCACCACTTGAGAACTTACGTGGAACTTAAATGGTGCATAGGCTTCATGCTGGCTGTTTGCACAAGGGTGAGTTTGACCCACAGTTAGCAATAGATTCATCCTCTTCCCAAAATATCTTGTGGTCTAAGAACAGGAAAGAGGGAATAAGCACAGGAGAGTAGGAAGGAGAGACAGCAAGGGTGGCATCAATTCATTGGAGGGTATAATTATATAACACCTGCCACCTCTAGTATGAAGCTTAGTGGTCATAGTGCACCAGCAGCACAAAATGTTAGCCAGTTGAGCTCTGGGATAAGGGAATGGGAAGAGTAATTTCTCCAATCTATACTGCAGGGAAATTGTAGGTAGGCAGGAAGTGGCAGTGGAGATATTATCTTTTTAGGTGAGATATAAAACCAAACCTGACCTGCTGTGTCCACTAAAGATCCAATGACAGCTTCCACAAAATGTAGAGGTATTAACTTTAGTGTCCTGGCAAAATTCCATTTTGGATGATTACATTCTGATTGCCTAAATTCCCCTATAACTTCAATTTAAATGCTCGTATTTGTCACTCCTTGTCCTACATTCTTGAGTAGTTCTGCTGTGAGCTGTTAAATAGTTGCCTCATTCCACTCAGAAATGGCTGCATTTCATGGCTGGGTAAAACAGCTCCTATATATATATATATATATGGAGGGTGGCTTCAAAAGCACTTAGCATTGCCTTCAGTTTGCTGCTACTGAAGTTAATAGTAAAAATCTTATTACCTTCAGTAGGAGCAGATTCAGACCAATGCCTGAGTGCTTTTGAAAATCCCACCTAGCGTCTGGAAAAAAAATTAACATTCTTTGGGATGAAAGGAACTATGTAAACAAAAAAAACCTATGTGAATACAGGATTTTTCAGAAAACAAGTAGCCAAACTTACTAGAAAGATGGCAGCAGAATAAAACAACGGGAAACAAAACAGGACAAAGGGTGGGCATAGAAAAATGGGTAAATCTGTGAAAGAATAGAGCAAACAAATAAGATCTACTTTAAACCAACAAAGCACCCAGTTTTAGAACTTTTAGAAAATGCTAAGAGGTAAATATTTAGAAATTATGCCAGAAGCAGAAGTGTAGATTGCAAGCTCTTTGTGGCAAGGACATATCATTTTATGACTCTCAGAGCACCATCCACACAAACAGTACTTTAGAAATAACAGTAATGAAAATGACTCCTCCCTTATGATGTCTGTAGATTGTATGCGTGCAACTGAACCATTTTTAATGCAAGTCAAGGCCATTATTTCCTGACAGTGTCTATACTTATTTCTTGCCTCCACTTCTGGAAGAGGAATTACTGCAGAACAGATAAGGGTTCCATAAGTAAGCATTGAGGAGGGCACTACTTTAGCTAATCCTCATACAAAATGATGGAAAGAGAAATAAATACATAGTGATCCAGAGGCCTGTTCCTATAAACACAGGAGTAAAAGCATTGCACCTGGAGTTAATGAGCTGAGGTGCAGGATTCTGTGCTGCACCTGCACAAAACTTGCAGTACCAGGAGGAGTGGGGAAGACAGGCAAAGGTGACTTTACACCACCTTTGAGCTGGTTGGATTCTGGGCTGCCTCAGGTGCTGAAACAGCCTCCAGCACAAGTTAGAGGAACTCCTTGGGAGCTCCAACTAATGACAGCCTTCCCAGCTCTGCCTGTGGGCTTCACAGCAGCCCAGAATCTCCGAAGAATCTTGCAGAGAACTACAAGCATGTCCCCTAGTCTTCTGCCCCCGGCTTCCTCCCAGCATGTCTCCTCCAAGGCTTGGCAGAGGAGGAGGTGGTGGGGAGAATCTAGGAAACATACATTGGCTCCAGGCTGCTCCTGCACCTAGTAATTCTCTCATAGACCCTCAGAGCTCCTGAACAGCCCCCCTATACACTGCCACAATGGCATATGGATGATTGGGCAGGGACTAAAATTGGCCCAGTTGGACTATTTGTGCACACTACAAAGTTTCACTGTGACATGTCCATGTGTTGTATGTCATTGTAGCCATGTCTGTCCCAGGATATTAGAGGGACAAACCAGGTGGACTAACTTCTGTTTGTGAGAGAGAGAAACTTTCAAGTCACACACAGCTTAGAATATGTGTTAAATACTTATGCTAAACAAGTGTTCCACCTTGCGTTTAACTGGAACGTTCAGAATTCCTTTCCCGGATCTGAAGAAGAGCTCTCTGTAGCTCAAAAACTTGTCTCTCTCACCAGTAGAAGTTGGTTCAATAAAAGATATTACATCACCTACCTTGTCTCTCTAATGTCCACGTGTTGCAGACAGAAACAATCACTATAAAAAGCACATATGGAGAGCTGATCCTCAAGCTCTTAAAACACTGGTCTCAAGCTGAAAAGTTTCTTTAGCTAGTAGTGCTAACAGTCCCATATCCACTCTGTGGGCCAGCCGCTGGAGAGCATCATCACTCATTCATACATCCAAGCAGATAAATTACAGTGAGATTCCTGAGCACATTACAGGCATGCTGTACCTGGGTTAGGTACTGCTGTGGCTGGAAAGTGAGCTGTTCTGGTATCTCATGTTTCTTCATTGTAGGTCCAGCTGCTCCTTCAGTTCCTAGTCAGCTTTCCCTTTGACCACATTGTGGATTACATTTTAATAGAGACTGTTTTGTTAAAATTTTAATCCAAAAACATCATGTATTTTTACCTTTTCTTAAATGCATTTTAGCTGCTTGAAACAACTGTCCATGATATTTCTTTCCTCTTGCTTTAGAGTCAAGGTTTTTGTTTTTTCATTTGGGATGGGAGGGGGGAGTTTAAGGAAATCTTTTCTTTCTTTACTAGGTGAGTTTCCAAAAGCTTTTGTAGAAAAAAAAATCCTAATAGATCTATGCACATTTGGGGGTTGATGAAATAAAGCTGGTTTTGCATACAGGCAAAAGTGGTTTTTATTGTGGTTTCGGGGTGTGAATTAACTCTCTTTAACCATTTTTAAAAGTGTCAGTGGGAGTTGGGCAGCCAATTCCCTGAAGTGCCTTTGAAAATTTCACCTTTAGCTTCCAGGTTTATTAAGGTCACCACTTTCCATCAGGAGCTTGCCCGTCTCTGTTTACTTCAGGTTGTTTCCTAAGTTTTATTTGTGTTTACTCCTTGGGTCAGATTCTTGGGCCTCTACATTCTTCACTGGACCAAGTTGGGTGGGAGGGGGAAAGGGAGGGAAGTCACAATGTGGCTTTAAGCAGTGTTTGTCTCCTCCCAATCCCTGATTCTGGGTGGGCAAGGCTTTGAGCCATTTTCAAGGCAGAATTTATATAGCCTTGTCAGTATCGGCAACCCAGAATTTCTGGGGTGCAGGGATGCCTAGCCACAGCCTCTTCTCCCCTACTTCCCACCATAGTTGGAGGGAGGGTGGAGGGGGTGTCATAGGAGCCCCTACAATAACTCTATGCTATCTGAGATTCCCTCCACTGGGTGAGTACGCTCCAAGACATTACAGTGGAGGATTGGGGTCTTTGTGTGTAATACTCTGATTAGAACTCCTGTCAGTAAAAATCAGCTTGAGCGTATTAATTTTTTAAAAGAGGCTTCTCAGAAACTTCCCTGAATTGTAAACAGTGGACCAAATTCTACTTATTTACACCTGAGCAAACCCTCTCAAATCAGTTGGATTTGAATGAGTGTATATGAGAGCAGAATTTGGCCCAAAATACTTTAATTTTTCTGACACTATTTATAGTCTCCACCAGTTCAGCAGTCATGAATCATGTCTGTCTACAGATCACATGGGTATGATCTCCATGGTGACTTGGTCACTTGAGGTAGAAATATGAGCTGGCAAGTCAAGGTTACTGTGTCTCCCTCTCTCCCTTTCCCTGTCAGTGCAATGCAGGTAATTACTAGCATGACATTTTGACTTAAAGTAGGCTTCATCTGAAGCAAAATTTGCCATTTTTTTAACTGCATAAATGTAGTTTGAACAATGCACTGTGTACCACGGATCCTAGATCCATGCATGGAGAGCAGGTGGTATCCTGTTCTGGATCTCATTTGGTAGAAAAGCCAGCATCCTTGGTTAGAGGAAGTTGATGCTACAAGAAAAATAAATAAAATGAAAAATCTTATGTAGGTCTTCCTTCTCTGAACTGTAGAAACTTTCATTGGGAGGAAACCACCAGCTCCTTTGTCCTTAGTAAATGTCCTGGGAAAATGGAAACATAAAGACAGAATTACAAAGACAGAATTTGTCTAGTCTTAGAATACAAATACCTAAACAGACATAGTACAGTGTAAGGGAGAATCTTAGGTCTTATCCATGTGTTTAAATTAACCAGCAGGCACTTAAAGTTTACTTCTTTGTACTGGTGATGCCCCTTTCCTGTTTTCATTGATGCAAAATGACTTTAAAGTGAGTAATATTTTTCTTGTTTGCTAGCACCATCTCCCCCTGTTGTCCATCCACATAAAATGCATAGTCCTGAAACATAAGAAAGGCGATACGTTTCCTTCCAGTTCTTTTGTAAGCTGACATGAAGTAGACAGACCCTCTGAAGTTTTGTGCATGCTGTGCTTCTTCTCCCCCACCCCCCTTGCTGCAACAAGAAAAGCCTTTTCTTTTAACCTGGCTTCCTTTGAAGAAGTGACTCAGGCAGCTTCATGGCCTCTCAAGGTAAGTGCATATATAGCCTGTATTTTTTTTATCATGTTTACAGAAAACTACAGTCTTTTAAATTTCCAGCAATTTTATTAAATGCGAGGGGTTCAGACTAAAGCCACATCATCCAAAACATGGTTGTTTCACCTTTTTTGTTTTTCAGAATATGAGATGCTCCTAAGGAGAGTAAAATCGATGTTAATTGAATAAAATATATTAAATAAAAAGTAGCATTTGCATTTAACCTGTGAGGTGTTTGTTCATATTTCTATGTGTACCATTGCCTGTATAGTTGGCACTGAATATGTGGAAAGGGTATGCACTGATCCAAGGTTAACATATTTTGCACACACTTCTTCCAATAGTCTACTTTGAAAATAGTGTGTCAGCAGATGATGCTCATTTACAAGATGTGTCACAATCCTGCTACCAAGTAACAAAGGAAATCTTTGAAGATTAATTGCATTTAGTCAGATTAGCTATATTTGGGTTCATTCTTGACATGTATTGTCTTTAGCTGGAGCCAGTTGGCTCCTCAGAACTGCAAGTGAAAATTGCAGTCAGTTAATCATAAAATCCTTCTAAGTTCATTTGCACATGCTATCAAATGATATAACTGAACAGAAAGAGCCAAGATTCAGATCTCCTTTATGTCCATACAACTCCACTGAAGATACCCCATTGAGTTGTACAGGTGCAGTGGGAGCAGAATTTGGGGGGCTAGCAGAGTTCCAACAATTTGCTATATAGGATTGTCAGTTTTCAGCTATCTTTTTGCTAGAGCTTTGTAAATGCAATGCTACTTAACACTCAGGATGTTCTTGGGTACCAAGTAGTTTTTATAGCATTATTGCTGCATGCATTGAAATATTCTTCTTTTGGAGTGTGAAGACTTGCATATTTCTATTGAAGTTATAATGGGGAATTTGTCATGTATATTTTTAATGTACAGTAGTTAGCAGAAACAGCTGAATAATGTAGCCTTCTAGCATAGAGTTTCCACAGAAAAGAAACATGGTAATACACTTCTAGACAGTGGCCAATAATTCTACAAATTATGATTATACTGTCCAATCTGTTTGTTTATCTTAAATGTTCACTTACCATAAGTGAAATAGAAAAACACCTTCACAAAATAAGCACAAAAATAGACAAAGCTTCAAAGTATCTTAGATTTCCATCAATATTTAATGTATTTGCTGTTTGATTTTTTGATAACTTAAATGCGATGGACAAAACTGCAGTTTGTCATTTTATTTCTTATTACTATTCAAGAATGACACTAGCACTTGGCCAATAAGACTTCATGGCATTTCATGTAACAAGAGTTAGAGCAACAACAGTACCCCGTGAGGTGAAATGATGCAGAAGCACCTATAAAATATTCATAACCCAGTTATACATTTTTAAAAGCCAGATAGAAATTCAAAGGGCTTCCTTCTTTTTCCTGTGGTCTCAGACTTTGAAAGAAAGCAGTAGCTGCAAAGATAAATTAAGATCAAAATATGATTAAACGATGAATCAGCTACACTACGTTCAAATAATGCTAAAGGATCTCATTTAAACCCATAACAGCAAAGGAAAACTTTAAAGCCACAGCTCCTTCTGATGCTAAAACCCCATTCTGCCTAAGTATTGTAGCACACTTGATAGAAACGATCTGTTTGGGGACACTCACAGTATCTAAGTGTGGCGGCTCAGTTTAATAAAATGTTTTGTTATTTAAACACAATGGGCCTAGCATTGCTTTCATTTATGCCAGTATAACTAATTTAGCTGCACTGAAATCAGTGGTAAAACCAGTGTGAGATCAGAATTGGGCTCATAAGATGGATTTTTCTTTCTGTTATATACATGCACATATTGACTTTGGTGGTGTTTGGTGGTGTAAGATAGGGCCCAATCGTACAGCCACTTGCAAGTATAAGTAGTCTCATTACCTTAAATAGGACTACCCAAGGTAACAAACACTGTGTGTCCAATAAAAAGAACTAGGAGCACTTGTGGCACCTTAGAGACAAATTTATTTGAGCATAAGCTTTCGTGGGCTAAAGCCCACTTCATCAGATGCATGCGGTGGAAAATACAGTAGGAAGATGAACATGAAAAATGGGTGTTGCCATACCAACTCTAATGAGACTAATTGATTAAGGTGGGATATTATCAGCAGGAGAAAAACAAACTTTTGTAGTGATAATCAGGATGGCCCATTTCAAACAGTTGACAAGAAGGTGTGAGTAACAGTATATAGTAATAGTGAGTGTTTTCAGGATCAATCCCTAAGTACACAGACTGATAAAGCCTCATCTTCTAATACTCTAATTTCACCCTGGTGTAACACCATTTAAATCAATGGCATTACATTGGTTAAAACCATTTTGTCAGTGTGGAGAATCAGGCCCAACCATTGTAACAGGAATGCAGACGTTGATATCCTTTAAAAAAAAAAGCCAGCTTTGGGAACCTCAGATCCCAGACAAGTCATTTACTTTCTAGAGAAGGTTTCTCTAAGATTAAGCCGATCATGCACTAATAAAACCATAAACATTAAAGAAGATATTGCACAGGCACTCTCAGTATATAAACCGTTACCCCATTTGACCCAAGCAGTCTTGTGGAGTTGTTTCCATTAGGAGGAGAAATTAATGATAGAGTCAGGTATTTCTTTGATGCAATCCTGTTTGTTTACAGAAAAAATGACTATGAAGTCCAGATTCCCTGCACACAGGAATCAAAGATCGGGAGACAGTTTCTCTGCTCAGAGTTCCAAGCCCCTTTCCAACCAGCACTCTACCCAAAAGTGCTCTCTCATATCTTTCTCACAAGGTCACATGACAAGCACTTCTCAGACTGTCTCTGATGCTGCCTTCTTTGGCTATGGTGTTTCTGCTCCTTCTCTCTCTGTCACACAACTCTCTCAAACAATAGCCATCCCCCTTCCTTTGCATTCAGCCCTCGGTGAAACTCTTCTGCCCACATAGCTCAGGTTTCTGACCAGTCTTGTGTGTGTGTTACATTTATCCAGAATGAGGGGCAGCTATTGCCCCACCAGTGAGGTATCACTCAGCTCCCAGCATAATATAATGTACATGTGCATGGTCTTGCTCTCTTTGTGTCTCTGTGTATCAGTGTCCACATTCTACCACAAAGTTGATAGAAATCCCATTCCTGCAAAATTCTGACACACTCATTGATAGATACAGCTACATAAAAATGATACAAAAGTAAACAGTTAAGTTACCTAGGCAACAATATCATATCCTAATTGTATAATCTAAATCTTAATTAAGTCTTTTTTTCCTTCCTGCAGATCCTCAAGGACAAATAAACAAAATCTTTCAGGATTATCTCCCGGGTTCTCCAGACCTTCCTAGCCAAAGTAAACCTGTTGAACCTACAAAAGCCTGGAAACATGCACCACCTCCTCACAGCTTGCCTCCTGGTCTGGAATACCTGAGCCAGGTCCTGTTGTCTCTCAACTTTAATAACATTTTGTTTCCTCAATAGCTTATGTTTGTGTTGAAACAAAAGAAAACTTTGAAATTAATTTAGACTTGCAGGAGGGGCAGGATGGTTACTTCTGCCTTCACTTTCATTCCTCAATGACTCAATAAAGTGGGTTTCTTTCCCCTCCCCTTGTCATGCCTTACCTCTCTTTTCTTTTCCCCAATCTCCCTCCAGCTCATTAAGAGCCTGGGCCTACTCCCATGGAAATCATTACCAAAATTCCCATTGACTTCATAGAGAGAAAAACAAGGCTCTAAAATGGAGCCCACATTTTGAGGAGCATGAAGGTCTTTTAGCCAGATGATTTCTGCCCATAGTTGTACTTCTCCCAGAGCCATAAGTATCCCTGTATCATGGCATCTTAGATGGCCACCTATACAGACTGTGTCCAAATCCATCCTTGCCTCTAGCAAATTGTGGTTTGTAAAATGATTGGCATAATAGGGTTCAATGATTGCGAATTGTTTTTTATCTTTTAAACTTCATAGCCAAGGGGCCACTTCAAACGAAAGAGTCTATTTGACAAAAAACATTCTCAGCTGTGTTCCCAGGAACACTTGAGACTATTCAGAATGAAAGTATTTTAAAGTCTGATCACCTTGCCACATATGCAGTTTGAGTCCTGTCTGCACTTCACTTAAGGCCTGCTTTTGCCCCCATTATTCAAACTGTGTAGTACTTTACTCCACAGTTATTCCCACTGATCAGCATGTGGGAGGGGGAAAGAACCAGGCCCTCTGTTTTGACAGTGAAACTAGTCTGATAATTTAGAATGTGCAGCTCTGATTCTCATGCACTAGACAGATGTTGAGTTTGGCTCCCAACATTCTAACAGGGCTAAGGAATGTTTCAATCCATAAAGGCTTTAACTGAAATAAATACATGAGAATATTTCTATCCACATTAGGATTTGATAGGAAAAATAACGTATTTTACATTTGCAGCCTAAATTACCGCATAGTGTCTATTTGTTACTGAAAACACTGTCAGTATTAGATAGCTAATGAAACTGGGCACCTAAAGGGAATAGTAATTGTTTTTCACCCCATTCAGAATCTGTTCTTTACTTTAGAGCAGGGGCAGGCAAACTTTTTGGCCTGAGGGCCGCATCGGGTTTTGTAAATTGTATGGAGGGCCGGTTAGGGGAGGGGGTCGTGGCCCACGGGCCATAGTTTTCCCACCCCTAAATTAGAGCCATGATGGTGAGTCTATGGCACACATGCCTGAAATGACATACACTGTCAATTCCATGAGCATTAGTTCAGGGATGGTGGAGCAAACAGTTTCAGTCAAGGACTAAGTGTGATGGTAATAATAAATACTTAGCATATTACATGTTCAGATTTCTGTACAAACATTAACTAATTATTCCTCAACTTACCCCAGTGAGGTAAGACAGTAAATTCTATGATCCCCATTTAAAAGAAATTTTCAATCTGACACATTGCCAAACGGCAAATCACTGTCAGAACCATGAAGAGTTCCGGGCTTCCTGGACTTCATGCCCAGATTTAATCCAATAATCAGGCTGCTTCTTTGAGTGATGTAATCATCATGGCCTCCTCAGATAATGGGTATATCACCTTTCTGATTATCCTTAAGTTTCTCCCCAGTCTAGAGAAATAGAAGAGAAGACCTTCTCTACCTCTCTGAAACAATTGTGCACTTGCCACTGAACAACTGCAGGTTTTCTAATAGCCACTTTCACTGTACATTTGGAAGCATTTGATCAGATCTGATGTTCTGAGGCAGAACCCTTAGATCCAAGTGTGCTGAAGGTGTGGCAGGAGTTTTAAGGAGTCATCATTTAGGTTTGATTTCACCAGAGTTAGGTCCAGCTATAAATCACAGTTTTGCTTTTGAGAGCATCTCAAAGCTTGTTTCTTTAAATCTTCAAATCTGTGCCAGTAGCAGAAAATCAAATGAAGTAGCTGCTTCTATTAAAGGATAGCAACGAAATACCTATGAACTTTTGTTCTGTTAAATTAAGGATCCCTGCTCCCCAGAATGCTTGCTTGTCATTGAAGAGAATCAAACTGAACCCAGTGACTGAAATAGGAGAGGTTCTAGAATGACCCCTAGATCTTCTACAATCTTCACCGCATTCCTTACCTGTGGTGTTGTGGTCATGGAAGGAGGCTGGCAGACTTTTACCCAATGTAACCTTTCCCATTCAGGGGAACTGCTGAGGAGTTGCTGCCTCCAAAATCCTTGTAGTCTTCTATTCAGAGACACCGCTGTTCTAGTGGTTGGTTTCTTCTAGCACTTTACTTTCCTACAATCTAGTTGGGTAATCACCTTTTGGGAGTAGCTCAATTCCCTACATTGATAACATGGGATCTATTTACATTTCCACTTAATCCACCTGATTTGCAAATTAGAATTACTGGAGTTTACTCACCACAGTGTTCTGCAATTATTTGAAATCCCTACTTCCCCCAGTTCTTGCAAGATTAACAACACAAACATGACAAGTGGTGGAGCAAGTGGAATTCAGAATGTGATCTAATTGGATGTGGGAGAGCTATCTTTCCAGAAGAAGAGGCCCTCACATCTGTAGAGAGAGTAGGCCCTATATCTTTTCCTGATGTACAAGGAGATTTGTAGCAGGCAAACTCCTTGGGGGTTACATTGACATTTTCTCCTGGGAGATAGGCAAAAGATAGAGTTCACTGGGGTATTGAATAGAGATAGCTATTCAGCATATTGAGTGGGGGGTGCTTTGTGGGAGAAGGTGGAAGGCTACAGGGGCAGGTTTGGCATCCCAGTTTCTCAGGTTATTTGGATAAACTTCAGAGAGGTGTCCAAACTTTGCATTGCTTATTCTGACCATGTTGAGTCTTTCTGATGTCTCCTCTCATTCGTGTATTTATTACCTGCTTCTATTCCTTTTTACAAGGACATGTAACTTCAGGGAGCCAGTGCAATGTAGAATATGAACTATGCTTGATCACTTCAGGTGAGGGCGACCCAGCCTTGGTTAAGGGAGTCCCAAATCCCAAGCCATGTGCCTGAGAAAACCCCACTTGCATCTGACTAGGCCCCAACCCCTTGGTTCGCTCCCAAACCTTCTGAGGATCAGGAACTAACTCCAGAAACAAGTGCTGCACTCAGCAATGAAACCATACTTTTCTATGAACAGAGACAACTCCTCCATCAGTTCCAGGGATGATTCAGGGAAGACCCTTTGGGGAGTCACACATATTAGCTATCGTACGTTGTATCCAGTCCCGATGCCGAGATATACAAGCTAATACTCTCTAAGGCAATTGAGTCCAAACAGCACCCAGTTCCAGCACCTCAGACCCAAACAGGGCATCTTCTGCCCCATATGCTGGTCACTGGTGCTTGGCATGGTGCGAGCTCAGAATGCTTAGCCCTGATTTCTGATGCATTGCTTGGCATCCATCCCCATGGTGGTCATACTAATCAGAACTCCTCTGCCATCCCCCAGGCCTACTCCCTCGGCTGATCCCCTAGCTCTAGGTTTGCCCTGCAATTGAGTAGAGGTTTACTCTGCAAGCAGACCCTCTGAAATCAATGGGAGTATCTGAGGAGTAATCTATTACTCTGCATGCGTAAGGGGAATCAGAAAATTGTTTCTAAGATGTAGGGAGAAAATATTTTCCTTTTTCTTTGCCAGTTTTTCACCTTAGTGAATAGGTACCATGCTTTCTATATCCATATATTTAAAAGATTCAGGAAAAGTGGATCTCCTAGTTTTCTACAGTTACAGATTGCATGCAAGTCATTATTGTCTCCCATATCATAGCCTTATACATTGTTCACAATCCCCAAAAGTGAATGTGGGGACCATTCCTGGAACTATATTTGAAGTCAAAGAGAGCTTTGCCTATGGAGATATACAAGACAGTACCCAAAAGAGAAGAAAGTGTAGGAAAAGAGTGTGTCTTGCAAACATTTATACCTTCAAAAGTTGGGTCAGTACCTTTATAGCCGAGATATGTTTAGGTTATACAGCCAAAACTGCCTCCCTTTAAAAAAAAATAGATAATTAACCTGCTAAAAGGACTAAGGTCAAGCGGGTTGCATAGACCCTTATAAATCTTAGGGTCTAAGATACTTTGAGATGCAATGTGAGAAATCTCTTTGCTCCTTGAGTGCACTGATAAATGATGGATCAGGACAGTCTTCTTACAGAATCCAATAAAACAAAAAAGCACATGACATGTTGCTATCCTTACTGCACTCTCCAAACTTAGACATATTTTTAATTGATAATAAATTAATTTATACAGTTAAAATAGCTCCAGGCTTTACCAGCTTAACATCACTCAATATGTTTTGTCTTGTGAAAGACCAAATTTGGGTACAAAACCAATATTCAAACATTGGGACATTTATGCAATGTTCAGGATGTTTGGCAACCTATAAAGTATTTGTCCCGTTTATTGGTAGCAAAGCTCTATACTAAACTCCCTTCAGATGCAAGAGGTTCTTGTTATGCCTCCTGAAGTTTAAGCTGCAAGTAGCATAAGTGCTTAAGAAAATGTTTGTAAGTTCAAAGGCCTTATTCAGAAATCACTTATTTGCATGTGTACTTCAGAGATAAGTGTCAGGCCATGGAGGCTATCTCACTAGCTTCTGTTTGCAAACTGGATGAGCTGCAAGAGTGACTCGAACCAAATGGCTGCAAGTTGTTTTGAATACGTATTACACAAGGTTTGCCAAATATAGAAGTGATATATAGTGGAAGGCTGTGGCACATGATCCCATATGGTCATCCCATATTTTCTTTCTTCAGTCATGAGTAATGAGAAAATCTTGTACCAAATATTTGATGGCCATCAGAAATTTAAGGAAAATAAATGACCAAAGGCTAAATTGTTAGTCTGGTGACCTACAGTCAAAATGACATTGAAGTGATAGCCAGTCAGTTTTACAGCGTTAGCACCCCCTTGTTAAAACAGAAAGAATACCTGAGAGACAATAATAAACCATTACAGCAGCTCTGGGGAGGAGATTCAGAAATACATGGCAAATATTCACTGTCTATCACTGGGTTTATAATCTATCAATCATATGATCATTTCTCCTTGGTCAACAAGTTGGCTTTATAGAGAAGTCTTTCGTGTGTGTGTGTGTGTGTGTGTGTGTGTGTGTGTGTGTGTGTGTGTGTGCTCATTTTGGCATCCTAGAATGCCATGTGATGACCACCGTTTCTGAATCTCCAGGTTTTTTACAGCATAACTTTAAACACAGTGTGCACTGGCCATGCCTCCTCCCTGTCCCCAACAAGTCCTTGTCTGTGCCTTCTGGTGACTCACTCATATCAGGTGAATCTTCAACAGGGGGAAAAGGACCAGATACCTTTGCATAATCAGAACAGCACAAAGGAGACAGAGTGGCAGAGAGAATCAGGTTCTGCATCCTTTGTACATTTTCCTCAAATACAGTTGGCCTCATCATGATCCCAGTGGAACTCATTTGGTCACTGCTTTCAAATGAAGGCATACAATACATAACCATCACAGCTTATATCATGTTCCTCCAGCTGGCATGGAGTAGAACCAGCTCCCTCTTGAGCAGGTCGAGACCCCTCTGAATTATGATGACTACAGTGACACAGGATGCTCCCCAGTATACCCAGCCCCTGCTGGCCTGGGAGCAAAGAAATGTAGGTCTGCTGGAACATATGGTATCCTTGACAGGTATATGAGAATGATTACTGTGGCAACTCCAAATCTCTTTAAAATTATAAGAGTGCCACCATGTACTTTCATTTATTTTCATTTTTTTAACAGCTGGACCAGATAATCATTCACCAGCAGGTGGAGCTTCTTGAAGGTACCATGTGTATGAGTTTCATCTTTACAATGCCAGCATGTAGATATCTTTGTAAATGTAACATAAATTATGCCCTGACCTTTTCCCATTGAAGTCAATGAAAACACTCCCATTGACCTTAATGGGCATTTTATCAGGTCCTCCATGCACTGATAGGTTTAATGCTGAAAGTTCATTTTGTTTACAGCAGTTCTACCACAATAAAAGGAGAGGAAAAAGTCAATAATGAGTCTCTACTCCAGCCATAAAAGTTTCTTCATCAATGAGTTCACTGGGATTGCTCACATGCCTAAAGCTACTTATGTTTATAAGTATTTCCGGGATTGGGAAGATGTTGTTCTCTTTAGCAATTATTCACATGCTACCAAATAATGTAATGCTCTCTGATCAGATGAGTTAAAGAAACAGAAGGTATCTGTAAGTGATACAATAATGCATGATACTTTGCATGTATATAGTGCTTTAATATTGCAAAGCACTCTAGAAACATTAACTGCTGCAAATGAAATGTCATGTTTCTTGATATTTTTTTTCACTGCAGATTGGCATAGGGCCTGATCCTGCCTCATTGACATGAATAGGAGTTTTGCCACTGAGCAAAACTGAACAGGATCATGTCATTACTTTTCACCTATTTAAGTTAGTGATGAGTCCAACCAGAACTCTGGATATCAAGTCTGGATCCAGATCTGAACTTCATAATTCCATAGTGAGTCAAAGCAAAGTCTGATCTGAGCACTCTCTAATTTGTTTTAAAATATAGATCTGAATTTTTCCAGATTCCATGGTGTTCAGATTCAATCCAATGTCTGATTATTGTTGCATAATTGCATAGTTTCATTACTTTAAATGAATTTTTAAATGGTCCCTGTTCCAAAGAGCTTACAATATACATTTGAGAGAGAGGGTTGGACTGTGAACTTGGATCCAAACTTGGATCAGGTGTTCTTGGACCACCTTTAATTCTAATTTATTATACTAAATAACTTGCTAACTGTTTTACTTTATTAGTCATACTTGGTACGGAGACCTGCAGCAAATATGAGATAAAAAACCATTTGGGACAAAGAGTTTACTTTGCAATGGAAGAAAATGGTTGCTTTGATCGTAACTTCTGTTCACCTATACGGTCTTTCACCATAAGGATTACTGATAACACCGGTCGAGAGGTGATCACAGTGAATAGACCCTTGAGATGTAACAGCTGCTGGTTCCCTTGCTACATGCAAGAGGTCGGTGAATAATAACAACAGCACCTTTCATTTATGTATCTCAAATTATTTACCAACTTTCATTAAGCCTCACGAGACCTATCTCAGTTTGGCATTATACCCACTTTCCAGATGGGTAAAATGCACAGAAAGCACTATGTGTTTTGTCCATCTTCATGTGGTGAGACATAGAGACCAGAAGGTCTGGCTGCTAGACCATATTTCCTCTTTTTTTTTTTAAATCCATAAAAATTATAATTGTCAAGACAAGTAACTGGCAAGGAACATACTTCCTTAATGATGAATGAGACCATTAATTACAGGTAGCCTATGGCAGGCAAGGAAGTTCTGACTTTGGCCTTCATTCAGATTACGGGTATTATGCAGACTAGCTGCATGGCAAGTTCCATTGGGTTTTTGCCATGTTAACATAGAGGGTTTGAGTGATCTGATTAGACTCTGCAAGTCCAGACCCACAAATGATTAGAGAACTTGCACTCAACACTGCTCAGATAAGCCCCAATGCTGCAAGGAAGCCCATGTAGAGGTCAGTCCTCAGTGCAGGATTGGGATGATAATTTATACAATGACTGGAGCACGTGAGCCATGCTTTGTTTGAAGTGTATGTGTTTTTGTAGTATGTTTCAGTTTCCACTCTTCAGTTTGATGCAAGACATTGTATCATAATTTCAAGCTGAATAGTAAAAGTACTGTCGTTTCTTACAGATTACATAACACTCATTTTGATATTTATGAGAAATTAAACATCATGGGTGAAATCAGTGGCAATACCTGACTTCAAATGGGGTCAAGATTTCACCCCGGTTTGCTTGCTATTTGCTATGTTTAGTACAAAAATGTCCATATTAGTCCTGATAAATCCTATGAGATATGTGTGTATGGGTGTGTGTGTATAGTTTGAATAACTTGCTTTTGTGCATTTTTAACACAATCCTATAGGAACAATTAGCACAATAAATATCATTTTACTTGTCATAGACTAACAGTAACTTTACAGTGCAAATCACATAGTGTGACAGTAAAGTACATGGAAAGATAGATCCTTAATTAATGTGCGTCAGTCTGACTTAGATGGCAGCGCCCTGGACTCTGCCACAGAAAGTCCTAATACCACTCGTATACAGTTTCACAGTATCCACAGTTTTGTGTTAAGAGCGTGCTCCCTTTGAATGAGAACACAGATACTTTCTTTCTGTATTGCACCACTCATTACTATAAAGCATCTGACTCTGAGATGCGTTGGCTATGAAAGGTGAATATTCTAGTCCAGCATGTTGATTTCATCATTTTATGCTTTATATACTCGCCCATGTATTTTCTCAGTGGTGCATTATGATTTGCACTAGAGACGCAGATCGATGTACAGAAATATCAACATCTCTATATAAATAGACCTTGGTATATTACCTAATTACTGTAAATACATTAGCTTCAGTATACATATGGTTTTTCATGTTATACAAAACTTTATTCTTTAGCAGCAGTTATTAAGTTAATATTGTTCAATGTATTTAAAACTATCCTATGAAGTCTTTTCATACCATGTTTATGGTTTAAAATTTTGCATTTAAAAATAGGGCAATTAACCTTGTAAATTTACACGTTATTATTGTATGCCACTTTTGTCTAATAGTTAGAAGTTCAGTCCCCTCCCGGTACAATAGTCGGCTATGTTGTCCAGAACTGGGACCCTCTGCTGCCTAAATTTACTATACTGAATGAGAGCAAAGAAGATGTATTGAAAATAATTGGCCCCTATGCAACATGCAGCTGTTTTGGAGATGTAGACTTTGAGGTATGTTTCATACACTAGAGAATACCCATTGTTTAAAAATAATATAATATTTTGACTGACACATTCAATGAAGGTTTTAAACTTAAAAAAAACAATGAACTACTTAATGTAGGAACCAGATGTCAACAGTGCACAGAGTGACAAATCAAAGTTCATATTTCTAACCTCAGATCTTAGGCTGGAAGTTGCGTCTACTACATGCATTTCCTGGATAGGAGTGACAATAGATGCAGGAAAAAACATTTTCCTGGGGTGAAATCCTGGACCCCCTGAAATCAATGAGAGTGTTGCCATCTATTTCAATAGGGCCAGGATCACATCCAAGTCTCCTTCAGTAAAGTTCTGATCCAAAGTCCACTAAATTCAGTGGGACGCTTTCCACTGACTTCAATACCCTTAGACCTATTCTAAGAGTAGTATTGCCGTTGAACAGACACTTAACTGCTGCTTCTACAGAAGGACAGTTAAGTTTGAGAAGCAGTAGATTTGAGGGGTGGGGGGAGAGCAAAACATGCACAAAATTTGCTATGACAATCACAGTGCTTTGGATTTCTCACTTTCTCTCTGTTTTAGCAAGATTAAGGGATCATAGCAACCTTCTACACTGGCTACCGCCTAAACAGCCACACCAAAAGACTTCAGTGAGGTTCTGCCCACAAATGTAGGTTTAATTTAGCAAGTAACTGTAATGACCAAGCAATCAGGGGCACATTTGTCTGAGCCAGAAGTTAGGGGGGCATTGGTCCCGAGACATGATGCTACTACTATTTACAGCTAGTCACGAATTTTTTTGTCAAAGTGAAATTTCCTTGTGAAAGAAGGGGAGAATTGTGTACATTTTCACAATTTCTTTTCCCTGGTTTCCAACCAGCTCCAGTGCTGCTGCTGATCCCAAATCTCTAAAAGAGTACACCTCTACCCCGATATAACACGACCCGATATAACATGAATTCGGATATAACGCGGTAAAGCAGTGCTCTGGGGGGGCGGGGCTGCGCACTCCGGTGGATCAAAGCAAGTTCGATATAACGCGGTTTCACCTATAACGCAGTAAGATTTTTTGGCTCCCGAGGACAGCGTTATATCGGGGTAGAGGTGTATCTTTCTGGTGTGTCATTTCACATGGATAAAGATAAGCATGATGCCCCAAAGCATATAAGTGATGACAAACATGAGGGTACTGATTAGTGGCAATCCAAAGTCAGTGGCTAGGGGAAGCTAAGAGCTAGAAGGGAATCCATCTCATTTCTCAGTATTCCATGTCTCAGTATTCTGTGTCAGAGCAAGTAACTCCATTGGTCAGAGGCAGCTGCATCAGCGTCATATGCATCTAAGCTATTGTTGCGGAATCTACTGTAGCTGCTGCGGCTGTCTCTTTTCTTTCCATTGTTTCATCATCTGCTGATGACACAATACTTCTCAGCAGCAGCATGGCTGAAGCAAGAGTCCTCCGACTCTTTGTGTACAGAGAACAGGCCAGATTCAATGATCTTGTGACATCCTGCTTGAGGATAGGGGTATGAAAGGAAGGTGTCTAACTGCTGCCACTGTATCTGCTGCTGTGGCAGCAGCTGCTCTGTTTGTGCAATTGCACATATATTTTCCAATTGAATTTTGTCTGCTTTTCTGATGTTGTGGATGCTGCAGGTCTTTGTTGTGGTGTGACGCTGCAGATGTGTGTCCAGCATGCCTGCCATAAACTGAATTTCAGCACACACCCTGCAAAGCTATTGTTTAATGCCAAAGTGACAAAAATGCTGAGATTCTCATTTGCTGACCATGGGAAAAGTCTGGGGAAATAATTTTCCTCCAAACAAAATGAAAGATGAGCCTAAGCCACAAAATTTGAATTCACATCCAACATTTGTGGATGTTCAGATGTGCTCTTTTGCTTTGGCCCCAGCTTTAATCACATGAGGACCTGTGCCAGTTGTCAATTCACTGGAACAATGGAACCAGTCCCATTGAAGTTAATGGGTATTTTGCCCCTGATTACAAATGGGAACAGAATCAGCCTGATTGTGAATGGCCATTGGGACAGCTTTTGGGAGGGTAACTTAGATGGAGAGAAGGGTATCCATTCTGCAGGGGCAACATTAGAGTGACATGCTGTGCATGTGCAGTTTCCACAATTAGAAACTGCACAATAGTTCAGTGTACAAATGGAGGGAGGTGAGATGACGGGAATGGTTGACCAGCTCCTCTCTCTGTCCTCTGGGATCATAATCTCAGACAATGGGGCAAATGTGATACATGGTGATGCTGTTGGCCACATAGCCTGCTTTTCACATGTCAGAAACTGATTTTTTTCTGGAATTCCATTTAAAACACCTCAGACAGAACATGGATCCTCTCTCTGTGACAACTTGAAATTTCATAGGCAGGAAGTGTCAAGGAAAGGTGGCTTTATTCTTCTTTTTTTTTTTATATTGTGATCGCACCATGAGGCCTCCAAAGGCTAGGACCCATTGTGCTAGGCACTGTACCAACATAGAAGATGACAGTTCCTGCCCCAAAGAGCTTAAAGTCTGAAAGACAAAACATAACTGCATGAGACAAGCAAGTCATGGTGAAGATGAGAGAGGTGGAGTAACAATCAAAATAATAGGATGGTGTACTCCATATTCTCATGCTTTGAATAACCCTTCCCCCGGGGGCGGGGAGGGGAGGCTTCCCAAAATTTCCCAAAAAAGTGAAATGCAGAGGTTGTAAAACTATTCAAAATAGTAAACATTTTTGTCTTTTGATTATAATAATAAAGTCTATTAAGCATGGACATTAATGGTTCTGGCTATCTACATGAGGGTGAATTTCATTTCACCTTCTGGGCCAAATCCTCAGCTTGTGTAAACTGGAAAAGCACCAATGGAATCAATGAACTATTCTAATTTACACCAACTGAGATCTGGCCCACTAAGAATAGAATACTTTCTTGTATGTTACAGGGCACTGATTATAACAAATCCAATAAATTATTGTTTGGAGGGAGGGAGTGAAGGGGGCTATACGTTAGTGTGGCTATTTTTTAATCCCTCTTTTCTCTTGTGTAGGTAAAAACTCTTAATGAAATGTCAACAATTGGCAAGATTTCCAAATATTGGTCTGGGTTTGTAAACAATGTCTTTACCAATGCTGCTAACTTTGGGATCCAGGTTCCTGTAGATCTTGACGTGAAAATCAAGGCTATAATGATTGGAGCTTGTTTCCTCATAGTAAGTACACAAAAACAGAGGGAAAAGCCATGCCAAGCTAGGTAAAGTGGAGCCAAAGCACCCACAATCTATGGTAAGACCCCAGTCCTACAACAGGATCCACATGACTGGACCCTTGGGTATGTTCAGATCCTGTTGCGGGATTGGGACCCAACCTAAAATTGTCAATACCTAAAAGATTATTAGCTGGGAAACTTGTAACTTTAATGGGTTTTTTCTTTTATCATTTACTGATATGGAATTCTTTAAAATTTGCTTCATTTTATCATAAAGTTACACCACATCCGACATCCTGTCAGTTTAAATGATATTTTCATGTGTTGTCCTGTGTCACAAAAGATGTGATCAAATATTTTAATCCTCACAGAGCCTAATAATCTGAGGCAATGAGAAAAACTGTTGAATTTGAACTTGTTACCATGTCTGTGAACCAAGAGAGAAGAGCAATTACACTGATTCTTTATTGGTATTTCAAGATCCTGGGCCTGATTTGCCCCTTGCAGGATATAAATAACTCCCATTGATTTCACAGGAGAGTTTTATGTGTATCTTGGGGAGCAGAATAGGGCCGTGAAAAGGTGAATCCTTTGCTTTATCCACAGCTACTCATTTTATTCAGCATTATCTATATTTCTGCCCAATGGGTCATAATGTTTTCCCTAGCCCATATTCTTCTTCCTTCACAGATTCTATTGTAAAACATTGAATCTTAAAACATTCAAGAACAGGAGCAAAGAGGGCTGTGCATAGATTTGAGGTGCACAACTATCATGGCAAATCAGCATCTTTGTCTGTTCTTGCTTGATTTATTTCTCCCTATGCATTATATCTAACATGCTACACATTGGTACAGCAATGATGGCCACATAATGATTTCAAAAAACTGTTTGGATCCTCTGATCAGAGGAGACAGGAAGACAGGCAAAGCTATTTTAACTGTACTTCTGAAAAAAAACACAACAGTGATTCTGATATTTTATTCTAGTTCTTGGCTGCAACAAGTTTAGAAATATAATTCTCATGACACTTAAGATTTTCAGATTTCCTGCTACATAACTCTCATTGCTCAGAGTCATTGCCTAATATACTTATTTTATTTAATAAGAGCCTCAAATCTGGCTTTTGATATTAATTGTTGCCTTTTTGTATCTTCCTTAACATTCACAGTTTATTTATTTGTAGGATTTAATGTTCTTTGAGAACTCATTGGATGGATTATAACAAGCAAGATGACAGAAACAATAAAATATGCAGAATGTGTTTCAGTAAGTAAGAAAGAATATAAATTGATCTTCTTCCTTTCAAGGCTTCTACATAAGACACTTTCTGATTCTTTTTCATTTTCTTCTACAAATCCCTTGAGCTTTGGACATTATATTTTACTGCACAAATCTTTTTTTTTTTTTTGAGGAAAAAGTTAATGATAGTATTTATTAAAATATCTCTTATGTAAATAATAATTTCCCCATTTGAATTGTATGTACTGCTAAACATACAGTTTTGAGACAGAGCGATGTTGCTTTGGAAACTGCTATTCTCTTTTTTCTCTTTTGATGTTTTTGCATGTGAAGCATGAAAGATTAGAACTAAGGCTTGCAGCATCACTGATGAAAAGTCTATGTTTAGAGAACCCTTTGAAGTTTTGCAAGTGATGGTGCTAGTTATTAACCAACTAAGGTGGGACTTTCCATTATTTCAGAAGTAGCTTTCAGATCTACTATTAATTAACAGTAACAAACAGAATATAACAGTAACAATGTACTGGCATTGCCCAATGGGGAAGTTTAAGATGGATATGTGTTTGTGTGGGGACAGTGGAGGTGATGGAACGACCTGTTTGGGTTTAAGAGATATTTAACACAGCTAATGTTTATAAATCACGTGATTTTATGGCAAAGATTTTTCAAAAATGGGAGCCCAAGTTAAGTTTCTAAGTCCATAATTAGTCACATAAACAAGTGACCTATTTTCAAAAGTTTGGAGCATCCAGAGTTTTCACTGAAGTCAGGCAAGCATATTTGAGTTTCTTGGCCACATTACAGAGAGAAAAAACAATGAGGAGTCCTTGTGGCACCTTAGAGACTAACACATTTTTTGGGGCATAAGCTTTCATGGGCTAAAAGTAGGTTTTAGCCCACGAAAGCTTATGCCCAAATAAATATGTTATCTCTAAAGGACTCCTTGTTGTTTTTGCTGATACAGACTAACACAGATACCACTCTGAAACCTATTACAGAGAGAAAGAGAAAAACTAACAACACTTTCAAGTATGCAATGCCTTAAAGTGCTCAAAAAGTTTACTCCCACCTTGTTGTTGTGGAAAAGATCCTTTGCTTTAATCCACATCATATCCTAATACAGTTAACTTTTTAATTCAAGCCTGCACTTTTCTGAAGCCAACATAAACCAAACACCAACCAAATAAACCAAAGTGTCAGCCTTTTATACCTCCCCTTTGGGAACAGGCAGACTCAGATATTTTCTGTGATATTACTGTGCAATAGAAGCTTTCTAGCTGCACTTCAGACACAGATGTAAATTGCTATATAGAAATATACCTTAAGGCTGGAGGTAGTCACATCCTGCTAAGAGTGTTCAATACCACTTTTTCAGATTTTGAATGGCTGTTCATTTGTACCATGTTCATATACATTACTACTTACTGTTCATGAACATTCACATTCTCAGGCTTTTGCTTATACAATTGTTTGGAGAATGTCCAGCCTTGCTGAAATACCCATATTTATATTTATATATGGGTATATTTATATGTGAGGAAGAGTGTTTGTGCAAAAAAAAAGAACATTCACTGAACATTATTTGCTATTTGTCAATTGTTATACATAATACTCTTGCTTAAAAATTTCAGTGATCCATTCAGGCGACAGAAACAATGCCATGTAATATAGGTGACAAATCACACACAAAGAATAACAGAGTGCTCAGTCTGAATGAACAGTTTACAAAACATCCATTGGCTGAGATTTGTTTGCATGAAATGGACAGTGAAAGCTGGCAAATACCTAACACATCTTTTAGATTATCTAGTAAGGTGACTAGTTTCACTACCAACCACTATACAAATAGTAAAACTATGTGCTACATATGTTCGGTAGGTGGCAGCAACACTTCATTATTCAATATTTATTTTCCACAGAGCATGATCTTCACCAGAGACAGCTTCAACCTGCAATTGATTTCTAGCCTTTTGAAGAGAACGGTTTTACTTTGTTTGCTGTTTGATATTAAAACTTTGACACAAGATGTTGGAACTGTTTTACTGTTTGCAAGTTGCCGCTGAATTCTCAGTAACTGGGGAAGTTCTAACTGAAACTTGTAGCTCCTTGCCTTCACATCCATTGGGGAAAATTCGGCATACCATAGGGCAGGGGTGGCCAACCTGTGGCTTCAGAGCCACATGCGGCTCTTCAGAAGTTAATATGCGGCTCCTTGTATAGGCACCAAATCGGGGCTGGAGCTACAGGCGCCAACTTTCCAATGTGCCAGGGGGTGTTCACTGCTCAACCCCTGGCTCTGCCACAGGCCCTGCCCCCACTCCACCCCTTCCCGCCCCCACCCTGAGCCTGCCGTCCCCTCGCTACTTCCCCTCCTCCCCCCCCCCCGAGCCTCCTGCACACCACGAAACAACTGATTGGGAGGTGCGGGGAGGGCACGGGAGATGCTGATCAGCAGGGCTGCTGGTGGGTGGAAGACGCTGGGAGCGGGGGTGGGGGGAGCTCATGGGGGGCTGCTGACGTATTACTGTGGCTCTTTGGCAATGTTCATTGGTAAATTCTGGCTCCTTCTCAGGCTCAGGTTGGCCACCCCTGCCATAGGGTGAGCTTTTCTGATCAAGCCTGGCAGGGCCGGCGCAACCCATTAGGCGACCTAGGCGGTCGCCTAGGGCACTGCTATTTTGGGGGCGCGGGCGCCGCGGCCGCCCGTAGAAATTTGGGGGCGGGACCTTCCGCCGCCACTGTTGGGGGCGGGATTTCGGGGGTGGGACCTTCCGCCGCCTAGGGCGCCAGCAAAGCTGGCGCCGCTACTGAAGCCTGGAAATACCTAGCCTGGCCCCTGACTATCTGTACTGATTCTGTAAGTGGAGGGTATCCAGTTCAGATCTAGTCTGAGGGTCTGCCTGGCAGGGAAGAGAAAAAGTGCCAGCTCCATGTGCCAGCTCCCACATCTCCCACTGCTGCAGAAATCTGTTCATAGTTGCACAGTTTGGGAGCTCAATCCTGAACTTTGCTTAGCACTCTGGCCCTGAGGCTTAGCTCTTAAACATCTGATTAATTTTAAGCATGTCAGAATTGAGGTTATTCACATGCTTAAAGTTCGGGATGTACGTAAGTGTATCAAGGCCAGAGAGCTCAGCAATTTGCAGAATTGAGCCCTGAGCAACCAAGTGATTGAGAAGAGGAGCTACGCCAACAGGAACACATCAACTGATCCTGCAAAACCTTAATCAAGTGGACTGTCCTGGCTCATTGAGTAGTCCTATTGCCTTCATGAACACTGCTTATGTGAGATTCCTCACTTGATTAGAGGTTTGAAGATCAGGCTCAATCTGAGGGCAGGGGGAGTGTCACAGAAAAATGGGTAATGAGAAATAACCTTAGCAAACCACAAGGTGGCATACTGTGAGAATATTGCTGTTTTTTTTTTAAACAGTTCAAACAGTAGGTTATGCTATCATAGCTAGGGCCCTAACAAATTCACGGCCATGAAAAATATGTCATGGACCGTGAAATCTGATCTCCCCTGGAAAACCGTGTCTCATAAAATCTGGCTAGTGTAGGGGAGGGGCAGGGCTGGGGGCTCCTACCATATGCCGGGGTCCACTGCTAGTCCCGGCCGGGCTGGGAAGCAATGGGACTTCCTCTTCCTCTGCAGGGGCCACTCCTGGGGCCGGTTCAGACCCACCTCCAGGAACCTTCCCCAGCTGCAGGTAGCTATTTGGCTGCTGGCTGGGAGCCCTGCTCTGAAAGTAGCGCTGCTACTAGCAGCAGCACAGAAGTGAGGGAGGCATAGAATGGTATTGCCACCCTCACTTGTGTGTCCCCACTAGTAGCAGTGCACATGTGAGGGTGGCAATACCATGCCACCCTCACTTTAGCGCTGCTGCTGGCAGTGGCACTGCCTTTATAGCTGGGTGCCCGGCCAGCAGCCACTGCTCTATGGCTGCCCCAGCTTTGAAGGCATCACTGCCGCCTGCTGCAGCACAGAAGTAAGGGGGAAATACCATGGCCCCCCTACAATAGCCTTGCAAATCTTCCCCATGACCCCTTTTTGGGTCAGGACCTGTGGTTCCAACACCATGAAATTTCAGATTTAAATATCTGAAACCATGACATTTATTATTTTTAAAATTCTATGACTGTGAAATTGACCAAAATGGACCATGAATTTGGTAGGGCCCTAATCATAGCTCTATTGGTTAAACGGTTATAAACACTCCCCCTCTCTCACACACACACACACACACACACACACACGCACTTTATGTATAACACAGTGCATCCATCAATGTATCTGAACTTTTTGTCTCTCATCTACGGTATGTATTAGTTTCCAGAACTGAAACAACGGGAAATGCACTGAATGCTTATGTTTTCAAGACAAAATTATGGAAGGTTCTTCCTGATAGTAGTATCTGGCTTCCATATCTTTATTTGTTTAAAATGGAAATTACTCTAGAGTTATTTTAGTTCCTGTTTAGTTTTGCACAAGGTACACTGGCTATGTACCTTGTAGTTGCATTAAATTATTCTCACATTTCCAAATGGATTCTGCAGGTGACTACTGCTCCTTGCTTGTACCGACAAATGATCCTTGGAAATTGTGTTTCACTGTATTTTCAAATTAGCAAATATAATGGAAATTCCATCTGCAGTATTGATTCCTGAATTTCTTTCTTCCATCATAGGATTTGCTCATGAGCCACTGGCACACTGCCAGGCACAGCTATATGTAAAGAAAGAAAAAAAAACAAAGTGAATGATTACAATGATTATTATTTTGTTACTGTCATTTGATGCTTATCTCAGACATGAAGAATTACATTGACTTTGCAAACAGATATAAGAAAAACATCGGGTCAAATTTAGTACCGAGCAGCCTTGATAATTGTCTTTCTAAATGTCAACTGTACACAAGAATGAGGAAGTCAGCATGGGAAAAAATATCAGACTCCCTAGCATATATGACATAAAGCCTTCACCCATTTATAGACAGAACTCAGACTGAACCTTTTGAAACATTTGGATAAGTTTCTTTCCCCCTGGGTTTCATCTAGAACAGTGGTTTTCAACCTGTAGTTCATGAACCCCGGCGGGGTCCACAGACTATGTCTAAGATTTCGAAAGGGGTCCACACCTCCATTTAAAATTTTTTAAGGGTCTGCAAATGAAAAAAGGTTCAAAACCACTGATCCAGAACCAGATGTGCCAAGGTGCTACATGAAAGGCCATTTGTTCTACATTGCCAGTGGATCTGTGCGTAAACATTGAGGTTACTGGATACTTCTCCAAAGTTAATCGGTTCTTTGAAACTTTTCCCTGTTTCTACACTAAATTATTTTTTTCTGAAAGATTTCCACTAGTGCAGAAGCTGCTGATATTTTATCTATGGTGTCATCTAAGCCTGCTCAAATCAGGTCTCAGAACTTGGTTAATACACTACCGGCCAGTCGGGTCTTGTCTATGCTGGCAATCCTGTCATCGCTATGCCTAGCAGAGTTCCACCAGTGTTAGGAATTGTAGGTAGCTTTTTGGAAATAAGGTTAGTATAGACAAGGCCTTTGAGATTAGTAGTTGTGATCTAGAAATGATCTCAAATTTCATGATAAAAATAAACAAAAAGTGTAGATGTGACCTGACTTTAGATTATATAATTTTAAGGAAACAGCACTTTGTAAAAGCATAAGCATAATTTCTTTCCTAGTAAAGTCCTGAGGCCCAATTCTCTCTCACTGGATATGACTAACTCCTGTTTAAGTCAAATTGAAGCCTTATATTTTAATTGCAACATGCACCGTTTCACCTGTGATCAAGAAGAGTTACACTGTGATCACTGGAAGAGGTGGTTATTGAGGAGAGAAGAGGGGTTTTGTGTTTCTTTGGGCTCAAAGGAAAGGGGAAGAGTGGAGAGTAATGATGGTGATTGACTGCAGAGCCACGGGGTGACTGTGCTGATAAGAAAAGAGACAGGGCATGGAAATAGGGGTGCTTAAAAGTAGTTGTGAGGGACCAATTTGAAGTTGCACTTGGTTGCCCATGAATGCATTGTTACAGCTACAGGGAGAGCATATTTCAAAACTCCACTTCAGGGGCTCTATCCATACCATGAAGGATATTGCCTGGACTGCTCAAGGGAAAGTAAAATCTGCTCAGCACTAAGAGAGCTGATTATAAATGTGGCTGTGAGGCACAATGGTTTCTAGTAACTAAAGTTTGCAGGGCTCATGTGGAATGAAGAGTATTATGAACCTTATATACAGTACAAATTTACTTAGGGATGCCACAATATTATGAAAACACTGCCAGTAAATTTAAGCTATACTGCTCCATTAGTTTTTATTTGCTTTATGGGACCATTATATTTTTTTAAAAGAAGTAGTTTTAATGGAAAATGAAGGTAAACTAAAAGCATCTGAACAGCACTGACATACTTGACACTATGTATTTAATTATTGCATGACATGTTTGATTATTTTTGTGATGCACTTAGTATTGCAGATCATTCAACAGTAAAAAAAAAAATTTTTGAACTCCATTGCATGAAAAAGATGTGGAGGTCGGGGCAGGGGAGAGGAATGGGAAGTGTAGGAAGGTGAAATCAAGTAATACCTTGCATGAAAGGGATAAACCTTGTGGGGTTTCTTTGTATTACAAGCCTGTTAGTCACAGCTTTCACCCACAAATTTAACTCATGTGCAAAATACACCACATGTGAGTCATAGGTGTTAAATTTAAATAATTATTTCATCAAAACCTTTTTTGGTGTGAGTCTTTATCAAAATTAATCAGAGCTTTTGGGGTTCCTCTGTCTCAAATACTAGGTTTCTGAGTTCAATGGCAACCCAAAAGGTATTAATTGTGTTTTGTTGTGTACTTGGGCTCTCAATGGTTGTTTTTTAATGATTAATGGGGGGAGGGATAGCTCAGTGGTTTGAGCATTGGCCTGCTAAACCCAGGGTTGTGAGTTCAATCCTTGAGGGGGCCACTTAGGGATCTGGGGCAAAAATTGGTCCTGCTAGTGAAGGCAGGGGGCTGGACTTGACCTTTCAAGGTCCTTTCCAGTTCTAGGAGATTGGTATATCTCCTATTATTATTATTATTTTAAGCATCAGTGCAGAATACATAGGCCATCTTATCATCTCGGTTCTCTGAGTTAGTGCTACTCTGAAATAATATGTATCGAAGACCTAGATTTGTCCCAAAGATCTTAAAATGATCCTGCTGTACACAGTACTGTACAGTGTCATGCAGCCATGCATTTCCTTGACTGTGGTTTTGTTCTTTTCAGGGTCTTCTATTACATCCATCACCATGACATCTGAGTGCCACCATGCTCTGGTCCAGCAATATAATGCAGGATTGAAGCCTTAGGGCCTGATTCAAAGCCCATTGAAGTCAATGGAAGTCTTTCCTTTAACTTTCCTTTAACTTTAAATCAGGCCATTTGTGTTCTTTGGATAGACATATATCTAAAATAATGTCAGCAATATAGCGCTCTGGAATAGAATGCCCGTGTCTTTGAAGTTTTGTGCAATGCTATTCGTGCTCTACATACAAAATGAGTGGCACTCAGGAGGTTAAACAAACATAGCTGTATTAGAAAAATAAAAACTAACCCACAAGGATCAGATGTTGTGATCAGTTTTCCATAATAGATTATTATATTACACCAGTATAAAAGTTAATAATTTTATCATACCAATGAATACACAGAACCCTGCACTAGTACACTTATCTTTCGAGAGCACAAAGATCATGTTTTAGAGGCACCCATAAAATCTGGTATTGCTCTAAAACAAAGGTGACTATTCTGAAATAGAGCTTAATTTTCATGAATACACGTGGAAATAATTAGATCCGGTTAAAAAAAAAGTTTTGTGAAAAATTTCAAAATTGATACATCATCTACATTTTATGAGGTTCAAAACAGACCCCTATGTATTTTTTTTTCCCCAGAAAAGTTTCTTGAAATTTTTTTCAAAAAAATTCCTTGTTTTCAAAAAAAGACAATATGATTTTAGACAAAATGCCAGCAAAGAAAAGTAGGATTCTCAAAGAAAAAAGCTTAAGGGGAACAGAAAGGGAGAAAAACTGAAAAGTTGAAAACAACAACTAAGCTAAATTGTTTACTTCAATTTCATAGAGAAACTGAAAAAAATCAAAGGTCAAAAATTGTGAAAAAGTTCTTTTTTTTTTCTTTTAAACTGTTAGTGCAAAACAATTTGACCAGCACTAGAATTACTGTTGATAGTAGCTAGTATGGGTCTTGCATTTAAAAAAAAAATCTCAAAAGTATTCTACATTCTCAAAACTGTAGTGCATGTTATAATGTTTGGGACCGGTATTGTAAAATGCTGAAGTGACTATGCTACTAGAGTTCTGTTTTAAGCGACAGAAGACAACCAGAGGCATGGATTAGGTTATACAGTGATGGAGGCATTTGAAAGTCATAGATACAATGGATGGATAGACTTGTTGCAAGAGTGACTAGTTATTATCAGGGTAAACATGTAATAGAGACAGTGTGAAATATAGTGTCAAAAAGAGAGAAAAAGAGTGCTGGGGGCTTGAACTTTTGCTGCTCCAGAGTGAAGAAAAAGATACCTGCAAGAGTGAGCAATGAAGCAAGAAAGAACAAAAGTAAAGTCTCCATTGGAAAGCACAGCATGTCTCCTCTTTGTAACATGCTGCATCAGCTCTGCCTCACATAATGGCAGCTGACCCTGCAGACAGGCAGACTCCTTAAATATAATGGTGCAGTAAGCAGAAAAACAAAGTCATAACGTGAGCTACATACCCACAAGTACCACATTCTGTGTGACATATTTAAATGAGGTTACATAGCTCCCATGTGAACTCTATCACTGCAGTCAGAGAGCGTGTCTTCAGCAAGAGAACTTCCCCCCTTCCTCTGTTATGTGTCACATCATGTCATGAATTAGACAGTAAGAATGAACAATCTTTTACTGGTAATTCGTACAGTTTCCAACACAATGGGATCTCACTCTTGGTTTGGGCTGCTGGGTGAAACAAATAAATAAATAATAGACATGGCATACCAAAAACCCAAGGGTCACATGACAGAATCAGAGCAACAGAACGTACCATATGTACAGAGTAGCATGTATTTGGAACATCCCAAGGAAGTGGGCCAGAGTCTCCATTCCTCCAGAGCTACGATTGCCACAGGAACAGAGGGAGGGATAGAAGTGGCTTTAAGCCTCACATATTTACAGCTCTGCCATGGAACTGCCTGACCCCTGGTTTAAGATACCTTGGTGGTGCTCTTACTTACACTAACCAGCAGTGGCCCCAAAGAAGCTGTTCCCAGCAGCATCCTGGTCATACTTCCTTAGTCCCCTATCCGAGGGCTGTTAAGGAGGAGGTACTGTTAAGCTATTCTAGCAGCTTTACACCACGCAGCAGCCCCCTTACACCAGGGGTATTTCCCAGGGGATATTTCAGTAGGTTTTCCAGTTTCTTTATGCCACCAGAGTAATGTAAAGGGGCAGGAGTATCTGATGTGATGTGTATTGCACTGAGATATGCCATAGGCCATAAGCGTTGTTGGGGTGCTCTTCCTCAGAAAGAGAAAAAGCAGCACTGCAGCTACTTTGAATTACAATTATTTGTTTGTACTTGTACCATGATCTGAGACTGCATCTCAGATCAAGTACTCTAAATGAAAAGTACTCCACTTAAGAAGGAACAATCAGTTGCACACATACAAAATAGGAAATGACTGCCTAGGAAGGAGAAGTGCGAAAAGCGATCTGGGGGTTTTAGTGGATCACAAGTTAAATATGAGTCAACAGTGTAACACTGTTGCAAAAAAAAGCAAACCTTATTCTGGGGTGTATTAGCAGGTGTGTTGTAAGCAAGATACAAGAAGTAATTCTTACGCTTTACTCTGCGCTGATTAGACCTGAACTAGAATATTGTGTCCAGTTCTGGGTGGCACATTTCAGGAAAGATGTGGACAAATTGAAGAAAGTCCAGATAAGAGCAACAAAAATGATTAAAGGTCTAGAAAACATGACCTGTTAGTATTGTTGTTACAAGGAGGAGGGAGAAAAATTGTTCTCCTTAACTTCTGAGGATAGGACAAGAAGCAATGGGCTTAAATTGTAGCAAGGATAGTTTAGGTTAGACCTTACAAAAACCTCCTAACTCAGGGTGGTTAAGCACTGGAATAAATTGCCTAGGGAGGTTGTGGAATCTCCATCAGTGGAGCTTTTTAAGAGCAAGTTAGACAAACACCTGTCAGGGATGATCTAGATAATACTTAGTCCTGCCTTGAGTGCAGGGGACTGGACTAGAAGACCTCTCGAGATCCCTTCCAGTCCTATGATTCTATCTTACGTAGGAGGGTTTCTCATTTTTATGGTCATAAGGGTAGGAGCAGCTTTCCTGGCAACGTGTCTCTGTTGCTTTCTAATTACATCATACCTGATTATAAATGGACATGTTTTAATGGATAATGGATGGACCATGGGGGGGCTGAGGAATTTTTACATTAGCTGAGCATATGAATAATGTGATTATGGCTGAGGTCTCAAGCGTGTAGTGTTTTCTTTACAGTCATATTGAAACTGGCATATTGCACATTAGATTCGCATTTTATTCTATTTGTCTTAAATAAATTATATTTTAATTCCAGTAGGTTCTGGAAATGTAATATAATAGCCTGGATCTTTTTGTAATCTAATAGAATGATTTTAAAATAACTAAATAAGAGGAAAAACAGTAACCTATTATATGGCAGTTCAATATGACTGCAAAGAGAATATTGTGCTATTGTATCCTCCTAACATCTATCCCTGTGTTTCTTTCCTTGTGGCTGCTATTTCAATTTCATCAAAACATTGAACTGCCAGTTTGGGAGGTGGGTCATATGTTTTATGATTTGGATGGACTCATTATTACTCCTGGGCACTAAGATTCTACCAGAAAAAGTACTGTTTTTGTCAAGACACAAACACTCCTTTACAGGAATTTAAGACCAAAAAAAACCCACCCTGTATTATACTAAATGAGTTAACTACGTTTTACCACACATTCATGACAAAATTGTAGTGTTAGGTTTCAGTTGTCAGGAACTCACATGGGAGGGGAAGGGAATTTCACAAGACATTCAAACTCTAAAGGCACTAAAGATACCACAGATTTTGAAACACCTACATAGGATGGCAGGTTTATGATGTACTACAGAACAGATGAAAACAATTACTCATCAAATTCTGGACTTCCTGCAGAAGAAAGAAGTTGCACTTCAGAAACACTGGGGCTGTGTTGTACTAAGCAAATCAAGTACAAGCCATTAATTACTGCTTCTAAAAAAAAAAAAAAAAAAAAACAGCCAGAATTTCAGTGTTGAAATTTAGACTAACACTCAGATTCTTCAGTCACGTAGGTGGATAGTCCCATTGCCACGAGGAGTTTCTGGAGTAGGCCCCAATCTAATACAATATCATCCTGGAGAAAATAAGGTGAATGAAGCCCATCCCCACTTTAAAATACCCAGTGTGTTTTTGAAATGTCTCACCTCCTGCTATCCCTCCTTGGCAAGTCTTCCTTTGCAACCATAAGTATGGATCCACATAAAGCTACAGGTAAATCTCATGCTGCTTCCTGCTCCAGGAAAGAAGTCCTGGATTTCCTCAGCCTGTCGGGAGAAGGAACAATGCAAGCCCAGCTTCAGACTAACTGCAGAAATAAATGTGTCTATTCAGATATTGCAGAGGGAATGCAGAAGCTGAAGCATGACTCTGACAAGTAGCAATGCCAGTCAAGGGGAAGGAACTGCAGCAGTCATACCAAAAGGCAAGGGAGGCCTACAGAAAATCTGGAGCTACCCCCTCAGACCTGCTGCATCTTTGTGGAACTGGATGCCGTACTAGGTAGGGACCCCATAACCATCCCGTGAGTAATTGTGGACACCTCATGACACCCAGAGGAAGGAACCCCAGAAATGCACATTGACAAAAAGCTCATGGGGAGGGGGACATGGAGGATGCAGACCCTGCACAGACCCTGGAGTTCATCAAAAGCCAGCCAAAATTGCCCCAGATGAACCTAGAAGAGGAACCCACTGAGGAAGAAGGGAGATCAGATATGTGTATTAATGCTTTTTTTATTTTTTATGGGCCTTGAAACTTCTCCCTCCCTGTCCTTCTTCCACCCTTCTCAAAATGGTGCCTGAATGCACAGGGGCAGGGAATAAAGGAATTGCCTTTTGAAGTAGCTGATTTATTTGAACAACGTGCACTGGCAGTCTTAGGCAAAGAAGAAGAGAGAGAATATTATAAGCAACATGAAAACCTTCCCAAATGCATGCTTTTGCCAGGGAGGCCAGATAGAATTTCTAGCAACATAAAGAGATGCACTAGAAGCAGAAAAAGAAACACAGTGAAACCAAAAGTGAGCATTCAGATAAAATACATAGAAAATTTAAAATAATCATTGCAAGCAATCCAGTAAGTGGTCATTCAGTCTTCGTTATTATTTTATGGCTCAAATTGTAATGTAAACAACATGTATTATATAAACACCAAAAAATGCAGTGCTTTGATTTTTTCAGTCCGAAAGCCCAAGTCCAAAACAAATAACTTGCATGCTATGCTTGGATTCAGGGGTAGAAAGAGAAAGAGATGGTCTGTTGCTGGCTCAGGGGGCTTCGCTTTGAATTAGCTTGCAAGGCTTGGCAGTGGCAAGCAGCCTCCTTCTCTTTCAGAGTTGATTTTGGCACAATGCTCCCATTTGTCATCTGCCACAATCTTGATAAAGTCTGTCAGCAGATGTTCTTTAATTTTTGCCTGAACATTTCTCATTGCTTTGTTTCTTCCGCCATGGTAGGAAACTTTCCCACATCACTCCACAACGAGGTCCAGCAGTACTATCACTGTGAAGGGAGTTGCCACATACGGGGAAATGCGGCCTCCAGCCGCATGCAACAATTACTTTCTCTGGGCCTTTGCCACCCTTATGAATCACCACTGATGTAATAAGTTAGTGCAGGAAACATTGCTAATCACTCCACTTATCTGGGACACAGGGCAAACCACCACCCATTCCTCACGGCTACAGATTTTGAAAAATGGCCCATATCTATTGACCATGCTAAGAGCAGTTGAACTGTCCAAAAGCAAGCAGCCCTGAAGCAAGTCTAACCCAGTTCATAGTTTTATGAATATCCTTATGGTATATTTTTAGGGACTTTTCTCACTTATCTTTTCCTGTCCACTAACCCTTTAAATCTAACAATGCCTGTCTGTCTTATTGTTTATCAGTGGACTCAGCTTGGGTATCCTTGAGAGGCCCCCCCATATGCACCTGCTGAAAGACTGACCTTGATCAGGAGGAAGAAGAAACAGACAAGAATATTTTCTCAGCTCTCCTCAGGAGCTCAGAGTCCAGGGCCCATGAAACAAGGGAGTAAGGGCTGAAGGAGAGGTGGAAGGACCAGAAGGTACATAGGGAAATCCACCGAGACATTATACAGCTCCTGAGCTGGCAAACACAGATGCAAAACATTGCACCTCGGCAGCTATTGCACTACATGGACAATTTTGTGTTTCTGTGGCTTGGCCCATACGCACGCCAGCCCTCACCCCACCAAATCACCAGAAGAGCATGCCATTCTATCCCTGCCAATCCCGTGGAAAATAAGGAGAATAGCTCTGACTATACTTACACTAAGCTGTGAGTCATGCAGGAACAGTCAACACCTTGTACCTTCTTAATTGGCTTTAAATGTTTTGTAGAAATATTTTTGTTGCTATTACTGCTCAGTAAAGATTTGTTTTGTGTACTGATTTGACAAAGGGCATTGAATGAGACTACAACCTGCTGGAGCCTCCTTGAAGGGACTGCTGTTTTGTTTTGTTTTCCCCCTCCTTTCTGGAGGACCTTTAATAACCTCAGAAGGAGTAAACTCTTGAGATATCCATGCTTTGACCTGTACTGCTGACCTTCCATGAGTACAGAGTTGTACTTGCCTCACCCTAAGGTGGGATGGGTGGGAGGCTGGGTCCATGATACGTCACTAGATTAATAAAATATATTAACAATACATTCATACCAAGCCACCTGCAGTTTAATCATGAAGTGACACAAATTAACACAGAGCAGTACACTGACTACTGTATACTGTCACGATGGGCTCTCAAGGCCTCCCACAGCTGTACAGTGCCTTAGCTTCCTTTTATACTTCTTCTTGTGTTTGTTTGTTCATAAACAGAAGCCAGTCTTTCCACTTCCCCCCTCCATCCTGGCAGTAATGTGTTTTGCATATTTGCAAAGCAAAGGGGGAAACAACATGCAGAAAGAACAGTAGAAATGTTTGGCTCATTGAGATCCAACCTAGTCATGAGATAATTCCAGCATCATTTCAATCTACCAAATGCACCTTCAACAGTCATCCTGCACCTGCTTAGGTGATAGTTAAATCTCCCCTTGCTGCATACCTGGTGTATGGCTTCATGAGCCAGGGAAGCAAAGGGTAGGCTGAGTCCCCAAGAATCATAATTGGCATTGCATTCTCACTAATATGAATGTACCAGTCAGGAAAAATGTCCCAGCATGAAGCTTTTCAAGAAGTCCTGTGTTCCTAAAAATGCAAGCATCATACACCTTCCTTCACTCAACCTACGTTAATATCAGTGAAATGTCCTCAGTGATCCACCAATGTTTGCATTACCATAGTAAAGACCCCTGTTCATTTTATGTACTAGAAGCAAGACGGGGAGGGGACAGGATCGGGATATTCATCCCACCTGTCACCCCACCACAGTGACGAAAACCCATTTCATTGAATCCATCAACTAGTTCCTGCCAGTGCCCCAGAGTCACAATCTTGTGCAGCAGGATAGGCTTAATGGCCTTGCACTCCTGGATGATGACCACCTGCACTATATATTATCCAACACCAAACTAATTGCCCACTGACTAGTAGAAATCTGGGACTGTAGGCTTCCACAGTACGATTGCCACTTGTTTCTCCACTGTCAAAGCACCTCTCATTTTGGTGTTTCAGTGCTAGAGGGTGGAGCTGGTCAATGAATGCCTGCAGCAGCTGGCAACCATCATTCACTGTCTGCATCATATTCTCCTCCTCCGTTTCTTCACTGCGGCAGGACCAGGTGCTGTGGTAGTTGGTGAAGTACAGCAAATACAGAAGTTCTGCCTGTCTCTAACACAGACACAATAACTCTGTTGATCGGCTTCACACCCATGCTTCTGTCAGTGAGATGACAGAGAGATTGAAAACCAGCATCAGGAACTGTGGGAATTAAAAAACAATGTGTGAAAGGGGACGATCATTGGATGGAAGAGAGAGAATTGTGGAAAACTGACCCCAGGCTCTCTAAATTCCCCAAAAGGAGTGCTAGTATCCCACAATGCACTTTCAAAATATCTTAGAAGGTAGTGCACTGGACGGTGGTGTGGGATACCCTACTATGCCCACCCATAATGCAGGGTGTCCATTGCCGATACGATGCTGTGAGGATGTGCTGTACCAGCAAAGGTATTCAAATGTGAATGAGCACTAACAAAATTGCATTGTTGACTGTTAAATGTCAGCAGAAATGCTACTGGTAAAACTTTCTAGCGTAGCCCTGGATTGTAAACTTCTTGGGGCAGAGACCATCTTTTTGTTCTGCATTTGTACAGTGCCAAGCACAGTGGGGTCCTGGTTCATAACTAAGGCTCTGAGGCATTACAACAATTAAATAGTAATTCAAACATAAACAAATGCATAAACAATAAAGCTGCCTATTAGGCAGGCCAAAAAAATATTCCTATAGGGAATAGCTGTTTTGACCTATCATTACTTCTCTTCTGTAATAAATAAAATTTCTAGTTAAGGGCTAAAATTTCTAGTTAAGGGCACAGTAAATGCATCTTCATTTTGGCCTGAAATCTGACAAACTCAGGCTATGGCTAAGTGCATGAAGGAACCAGTTTCATGGGTAAAGTAGTCCAAGCAACTTCCATCTATGTTATGGAGGTAAATTGATTACATCGATCTAGACAATAACTAGACCAATTCCCAAACACCCAAGTACACACTGAGGATCTGGCCCATTATGCCTATTGTTTATTTGGTTTCTGTCTCTCCATTCTTAATAAACCTTGTTTTAGTGCAACCGTTGTGGTTTTATTGTAATGTTTGGGAATGTCACAGAGACCAACTCAAAAGGTAAAACCGCTTTCACTCTGGAAGAAGAGATGGTGAAGGAAGCATGTCTGTGATTCCTAGTCAAAAAGGTATGTAGTAAGGAGTCCTTTAAGCATAATGTGTATTGCTTTCATCCTCCATATGCATGGAAATACCTAATGACAATGGGTGGAAAGAAAAGGAAACAAATGCACATTCATTTCTCAGCTAAAGCTTATGCATGCCTAATATTTCCTGCTTCCTAGCTTCCAAATCTCCTATATGCTCTCAGCCCTCACTGTGAGAAGCCCCTAATGGGTACCATATTTTCCTTATTATCATTGTGTGTATTAATCTTTGAGTTCAAATCCTGAACTCTTGCAGGTCTGTGGTGGTGCCTTTATAATGTTTTCTTTTTTATGAAGCCCTCAATATACCCAGCACATTTTTATCTGCTGAGCCTGTTGTGAAATACATGAACTTTAACTTTTTGAAGTTTAACAACCTGTTCTCCTCCTGACCCTTGATGGCTTATATAATATGACATTGTTAGTCATGATAAAGTAAATGACTGTTGATACATGTAATCAAATATATAAAACCAATACTTTATATACCATCCCTTGTGCAACCGTAGATCCATCCTTTATTTACACCCCTCCCCTCCAACCTCACAAGCCTCTAAGGCATCAGTCTGAGAGTAGAGAGTTAAAGGCTGTTTTTTCCCCACAATACTTGTATACTGTATAATTAATATAATTAACAGCATTGAAATAATGCAAATACCCCCAATGATATTATAAATAGAAGTAAGGGAGATCAGGTCATGGGACATTGAGACCTACAGGCTTACAAACAGCCTTTAGAGTGTATATATTATACCAAAATGCTCCTAACTATATCCAGGAGTCTACCTGGCTCAAACTGTGCATGCATCAGGCAGAATGGTTGTGCTGGATATTAGCTACCAGGTCCTTCAACATCTGCAAAAGGGACTAAGGAATGGGCCTGTCTCCTAGGGCAGACCCTTCTATATCATTCCCATCCCCCCGTGCTAGGTGTAGCAGAAAAGAAATAATGTTATCACTTCATCTTTTCCATTGGGCTGTTGAAAATCTTTCTCTACTTCTATTGTCCACTATATCCAAAGAAAGGTGGAGATGGGGGCAAGGCAGACTAGAATCCCTTATCCAGATATTCAGTGCTCTCCATAGAGGAACTATTGGATAGAAGGGATCTACATGTGAAGATGATCTTTGCTGGATAATTGTCCTTGTGGAACCACATCACTAGCTTCTCTGTAGATGCTCAAAAAGAAGGCTTTCTGGAGGCAGATGGCATGAAGGAGCCATGGACATGCCTTGGACATTTGCCCCCTAAATAGCTCACTGATTGGTAGATGGGCCTGTTGGATCAGGATATAGAGACCTGAGTAGTCTGATAGGGTATTTTTCCCTATCTCTCTGTGTGTGCATGTGGGGAGGAGGTTCTGGGTGAGAAGGATGCAGTGAGGTATCAGGACATGAATGTAACTCTTTCCCCTCAGACTAAGGCTGCATGTTCACCTTTTCAGTAGACTCCTGACAAACATGGGATACATGGTGTCACGGAGAGTGGGGGAGTCAGGGCCCTGCACTCCTCTTCCTGGGATTCACCGTGACTCTCAGCCAGCCAGTAAAATGGAAGGTTTATTAGATGACAGGAACACAGTCCCAAGCAGAACTTGTAGGTACAACCAGAACCCCTCAATCAAGTCCTTCTGGGGGGTTAGGGAACTTAGCCCCCAGCTTGGGGTTCTCTACGTTTCACCACCCAGCCCAAAACTGAAAACTAGAAACTCCTCCAGCAGCTCTCTCCCCCCTCTCCCCCCCTCCTCCTCTCCTTTGTTCAGTCTCCCAGCGGAAGGTGTCACTTCTTCCACCCCCCCACCCCCCACCCCCCCGGCTCAGGTTACAGCTCAGGTAGCTTCCTTCCCATCCCCAATGTAACTCCCCTGCAACATTCCCAGGTCAAATCCGCCCTGCTCCATCAAACATGGTTACTAGTATCAACGGATAAGAACATGTATTTGGGCTGTCACCATTTTTTTTATCTGATATGGTAGAAAAATGTATGAGGGGCAATTTCCCTTTGGAAATTGGAGGAAACTGTGGCTTTGCTAGTAATTTTTCCATGTGTATTTGTATCATTTTGTACATGGAAAAAGCGTATTTGCACCATGGAGACTGGAAAGGGTTGCATCAGCATACCTGATGCCTGCATTGAACCATACTGGTACTCATGGAACATTCTAATCTGTCTTTTTTTACAATATTTTTTCAATACAATACTAAGCACTTCCAGCTATAGCTGACACACCCAAAGGGATTATCTGCAATATCAGCGGTGCTAATTAAATGGACCTTAGACTGGTATTTCTATACTTCTGTTTATTTTTAATTTTTTGTCAGCCTGGCTACCAGAGTTGCTGCAGACTGACATAAACTGCACACTATAACAAGGAAGACAGTGAAACTATCTTATCAACTGAAGAAGAATATTGGTAGGGTGATGTACTCCTATTGGTGACCCCCCTGCTATTTTTTTATTTATTTAGATTTAAAATAAGAGATGCTTATCTAAGACAGTAGGTGCCCAAACATAATTATACTATAAATACAATTACATTAAATTTCAGCAACATGAAAATCATTATTTTCTCAGGAACACAACCAGCCACCATCTAAGAAGCATACTAAAGACTTGGGGGCTCAGATTGAGCACTGACTCCTCATGACAGCTAAGACATTTGCTATTATTAGTAGGGATGTCAAACAATTAAAAAATAATCACAATTAATCACAAGATTAAAAAAGTCATGATTAATCACAGTTTTAATCGTACTGTTAAACAGTACCAGAATGCCAATTTAAATTCAGCATGGAAGCACGTCCTCTGGAATGGGAGTTGAAGCATGAAGGAGCATACAAATGTTTAGTACATCTGGCACGTAAATACCTTGCAACATTGGCCATGACAGTGCCATGCAAACTCCTGTTCTCACTTTCAGGTGACATTGTAAATAAGAAGCAGTATGTGACAGTGTGCTGCGCAAAGGGTTGCTGATTCATCCCTCTGTCACACTAGCTCCCATTTGGGGGAATAAATTAGAGCTGTCTGGAGGTAACCTGGCCCTAACTGGGGAAGCAGAGACAATTGCCGCCTAATTAGCCTGGGCCTGTATAAAAGCCTCAGAGGAAGGAAGTGGGGGATAGGAAGAAAGGGAAAAAGCAGGGAATAGAAGGGAGGTAGCTCTCCCCTCCTGCCTATAGATGGTGAAGGGCCAACTGTATATGGTGAAACAGTGGTGGGAACAAGCTAATGAATAAACTGCACCAGTGGTTATTAACCTCAGAGTCTCAGAGTGACTTTGTGAACCTAGTAGAGGCAGAAGCCATGGGGGACGTTGCTGTGAACTGTTACACAGTAAATGTAAACAAACTTGTTTGTCTTAGTGATTGGCTGAACAAGAAGTAGGACCGAGTGGACTTGTAGGCTCTAAAATTTTACATTGTTTTGTTTTTGAGTGCAGTTATGTAAAAATGTTTTCTATATTTGTAAATTGCACTTTCGTGATAAAGAGATTGCACTACAGTACTTTTATGAGATGAATTGAACAATACTATTTCTTTTGTTGTTTTTACAATGCAAATATTTGTAATAAAAAATAAAGTGAGCACTGTACACTGCATTCTGTGTTGTAATTGAAATCAATATATATGAAAATGTAGAAAAACATCAAAAATTTAAATTGGTATGCTATTATTTTTAACAGTGCAATTAAAATGGTGACTATTTTTTAATCTAGTTACATTGTTTTGTGTTAATTGCTTGAGTTAACTGCAATTAATTGTCAGCCCCAATTATTAGTTGTTGGCCATGATGTTAAAACATAAGACCTGTGTAATAATTGGGATCTAATTTTGAACTCAACTGTGGGAAAGTGGAAAATTTTATATAGTCACCTATAACAACTGTTAGCAGGAAAAGGTACAAAAGAGAGAAAGTGACAAAAAGGCCTACTGATATAACTCAAGATCGTGTGGAAATCATGCCTAGTAAATGACAGAAGTATGGAATGGGAAATCAATGGACCTGAAGCAGGGTGTAGGAAATTAGGCCTAACAGCTGAGCAGAATACCTTTTGGGTTCCCTAAAAAGATACTTCTGTGGAAGGATGAAATGAGCTGGCTGGCTGGCAGATGGGTGAACTGAAAGAAGCAAGCTTCACCATCATGGCTGCTACCCCAACATCTCCTGGGATGCCCAAGATCCACTGCAACACCCTTGGGTCTTCATCTTGATCCTGAGACATGTCCTGACTAGACTGGACTGGAGAGAGGGACCCAGATGACATTGCTACATCCACTGGCTCTGACTAAATCCCAAACACCGCCTGGGCTCTGAGACTTTGGTTGTTGCTGTCAGCTCTCCCTTCCCTACCTTATTTCATCTTTTTCTCCTCTCTCTCTTTTTGCCTTCTGCTTCACAAGAGGCTGAGGTAGCTGGCCATGCCTGTCTGTCTCACAACACTGCTGTGAGCCTGTGACCAGAGCGGCAGCTAAAAGCCATGTCTCAAACAGCCCATTGCTGGTACAAGTTTGTCAGCTGTCAGAGAGGGTGATAAGACTGTGTACTGTGCCTGTGTTTTTCCAGCATTAAGTTTGCATGTGAGAGTCAGCACTAAAGACAGAAGCTGTATTTTAATTTCTTTGCCATTTTGTGTCTTTATATTCTACGAAACAGGATAAGATTTTCACAACAGCAGCAACAATAGCAGCTTTAGCCCATCTGAACTAACTTTTTCTCTTTTCCCACAAAGGACAGTTATTACCATCTTTAATACCATCAAAAAGACTGTAGCCTCCCTCCCCAGGCTCTCCACAGCTAAGGGGAAAGGAAATAAGGGATTTTGTTAATAACAACATTGGGGGATAATTAGTGTGCTTTAATTTATGTGTATTGACATCATACCTTTAGCTGAGTTGCCTTAGTTTTCTTCAGTGTCCCTCTATAGGCAAACCTGGTACCCAGGTCTTTGGTATCTCTTAACATAATAGAATGGTCCTTTCTTTCCTAGTTATGCTGACAGCTGCATTCTTCACAGCCTCTCCTGTTTCTGATAAGTTGTGTACATATTAGATAGAAGACACAAAAAGCAAAAGAGGGAAAGGAAATACTTTATTCAAATACTCCAGTACAATAGGTTACCCTTTGCATATTTATTTGTAACATCAGTAGCCAGTTAGCAGAAAACTGGATTTGCACAAGCTACATTTTCAAGTCCTGGTGCCAAATATGTGTTAATCCTAAATGCTGTAAACTGTAATGTCCCTTATTATTTATGTTGGGTTGTTCCCCTTTCTTTCCCTCCCCTCCTCTCCAATAAGCAGCTTATTCTGGCTTATTTGCAGTGCTGACATTTTTTAATAGATTCTGATTGGCAACAGTAAAATTCTTTTCCCCCCTCCCCCTCCTTTTCAAGTCAAAGCTTGAAACCAACTTTGTGCAAAAACTTTGTTGCTGGAAAACATTCAAAGATGCTTTGTTTAGTTGTTTTTCCTTGCCAGGGCCGGCTCCAGGCACCAGCAAAGGAAGCAGGTGCCTGGGGCGGCCAATCGATAGGGGCAGCACATCCGTCTGTTGTTGGGGCGGCACGTCCGGGTCATCGTTGGCACTTCGGCGGCAGCTCAATCGGTCCGCTTAAGCTTTCTGAGGTAATTTGGCGGCAGGTCCTTCACTCCCTGTCTTCCTGGGCAGCACTTTGGCAGTAGCTCAATCATTTTCTCTCTCTCTTTTTTTTTTTTTTCCTCACCGCTTGGGGCGGCAAAAAAGTTGGAGCCGGCCCTGTTCCTTGCAGTTATTTAATGATTCTGTACCTTGAAAAAAGACTGAAGATGGGTGAGGTTCGCAGCTGTGATTACTTCGCCAATTTAAGTGATTATTTTCAACCCCCTTTTTCCTGTTGGTTGGTTAGTAGCAATTTGAGAAGGGGGCATTAAAGATCAGTGTATGCTTAAAACTAAGGGCTACTGTGTTTTGTTGTTTGGAATTCAAAGCTGTACATTTCTATCCAGGTGCTGATTTTACAAAGTGACCTACAAAACTAAACCTCTGCTTCACCTAGGTATTTTTTCCCCCAAAAGAGCATTTAAAAAAATACTTATACCAGACTTGTTGTCTGCAGGCTAGGTGAGTGACTTGACATTGTAAAATGAAACAAACCAAGTTATTCCTTGTTGCCAGAGAGGCAAATGTTTTATAAATATAGAAGTAATTAAATACCATGAATAAGTGTTTTGATTATCATAGTGACAGAGACCAGATACTTTTACTGAAAAATGGAAGTTAGTCTTGCGCACTGGACTGCGACTCAGGAGATCTTGGTTCAATTCCCACTCTCCTGCAGATTTCCAGTGTGTCTCTCTGTTCCTCAGTTTCTCAAATAATAACACTGCTCTACAGCCAAAATGCTTCTGAAATAAATGTAGTCAAACTTTACTAATTCTGGGTCACTGAGAACAAAAATGATGCTTAAAATTGTTGATTGGCTCTAGTTTTCAAGATATGCTATTGGGTCAGTATATACGACCCTTGACTTGGGCATGGCGGAGGATAAGTGAGTTATAAAGGGAAGGGATCTCAATTTAAACCAGAAATGACTAAAATACATCTTTGACTGGATCTATGAATAAATCTATGACTGGGTTTGGACAGTACTTGCTTTTTAGGCAAAACAATGAATGATGCAATCTGAAGCTGGTATTGCGTCATACAGGATATGAATTGCATCATGTTATTCCTAGAAGTCATGGATAATGCAATCATAACGAAGCTTACATCACTCTGCTGAACAAATTGCCCTATATCAGCTCTAGAAAACATACAGTGTCGTGCTCTCTTATTTGTCAGTGTTTGATTTTGCAAAGGGACACATTTCTGTTTAGCCAAAGTGAGCAGAGATGCCTCGTACTTGTGTGAACAGTGCAGATAACTTCTGCTATGTTTGTGGTGAAGTGACTTTTGCATCACAAAAGCGCAGTATAACCACTATGGTTAAGAAAGCCTATCACCTTTATTTTGGCTGCAAAATTGGAGATCAGGACAAGAGGTGGGCCCCACACATATGCTGCAACACTTGTGCAACAAATCTTCGCCAGTGGTTGAACAGGAAAAGGAAATCTATGCCTTTTGCAGTGCCAATGATTTGGAGAGAGCCAACAGATCATACCAGCAATTGTTACTTCTGCATGGTGCCTCCAGTTGGGAAAGGTGTGTCAAAGAAGAAAAAGTGGACTGTGCATTATCCAAACATTCCATCAGCTATACGCCCAGTACCCCACGGAGAAGGACTGCCGGTTCCTGATGCACCAGAATCATTCTCACTTGAGTCAGACGAGGAAGAGGAAGAGGATGAAACTTCTGGTCCTGAACCATCAATGTCACAGGACCCACATTTTCTCCCATCCTCCTCCTCTGAACCACACCTCATAACACAAGGTGAACTGAATGACCTTGTCAGGGATTTGGAACTACCCAAGAGTAAGGCAGAGCTGTTGGGCTCCAGACTACAGCAGTGGAATCTCCTGGCAGGTGATGTTAGGGTTTCCATGTTCCGTGACCGTCAAAAGGATCTTGTCCCATTCTTCTTCATGGAAGGTGATCTTGTAGCCTGCAACAACATCGATGGTGTGATGGCAGCCCTCAACATCGTTCACGATCCAGATGAGTGGAGACTGTTCATTGATTCATCGAAGACGAGTCTTAAAGCTGTTTTACTGCATAATGGCAATGTTTTGCCATCAATTCCAGTTGGTCATGCAGTCCATATGAAGGAAACCTATGACAACATGAAACAACTTTTGAGGTGCATAAACTATGACCAACATCAGTGGCAGCTTTGTGGCGATTTGAAGGTTGTTGCTCTCTTGCTTGGTCTGCAGGCTGGATACACAAAGTACTGCTGTTTTCTCTGCGAATGGGATAGTCGTGCAAGAGATTCCCACTACATCAAGAAAGATTGGCCACTCCGACAGTCATTGGAGCCTGGGAGGAAAAGTGTTCAGCATCCACCACTTGTTGAATCAAGGAAGATTTTGTTACCACCCTTACACATCAAGCTGGGTCTGATGAAGAACTTTGTCAAGGCCATTGACAAAACACAAGCAGCTTTCAAGTACCTCCGTGGAAAATTTCCAAGGTTAAGTGAAGCTAAGATAAAGGAAGGTGTCTTTGTTGGTCCTCAGATTCGTGAACTTCTTCGAGATGATGCATTTGACCATGCACTGCGTGGCAAGGAAAAGACGGCATGGAAAGCCTTCCAGTTAGTGGCAATAAATTTTCTCGGAAACAACAAGGCACACAACTACAGGTTGTTGGTGGAAAACCTCCTCAAGGCATACAAAAGCCTTGGTTGCAACATGTCACTAAAGATACATTTTTTGCACTCTCATCTAGATTTTTTTCCACCGAACTGCGGAGCAGTGAGCGACGAGCACGGCGAGCGATTTCACCAGGACATTGCAACAATGGAGAAACGCTATCAGGGCAAATGGAGCCCATCAATGCTTGCAGACTATTGCTGGACAGTGACAAGAGATGCTCCATTTAATGAATACAAGAGACAAGCCAAGAAGCGCCGAGTAGACACTGAATAGGACTAAACTATGTACATAATAGTTTTTTGCCTTTTGTTTCATAATAAATTTTATTTATATAACCCTTTTGCTGATTTTTAAAGTGTTACATAAACAGGACAGGTGAAATATTATCATGTAAAGCAACCATAAACACATGAAAAGACCTAGGTTTACAATTTATGATTAAAACTCTACTATCTACACAATATACATAGACATAAAATGTAAAAACTTAAATATCTTAGAAACAGTAGCCAATCAGTTGTTTTAATTGTCATATTTGAATTCAGCACATCAAAATACATAATAAATATCACATTTTATCTCTGAAGCAGACGATTTCTCAAAAATTGTAGACCAGTGTAATAAAAGGAATAATAATTCCTTTCTTTCATCCTTTGTCTTGTCTATTTAGATTGTCTTAATTTAGACAATTTAGATTTAGACAGTTTCTTTGGATATGTACAATGATTAGCAAAATGGCAGATCTCCAATCTTACACAGAATACTTTTCAACAAAAATTCTATTCCACCATTTGCCTATCTGCATTCAAAGCCTCCCTCTGCCCTTAGAATCAAATGTTCAGGATACACTAGGCCAGGGGTTGGCAACCTTTCAGAAGTGGTGTGCCGAGTCTTCATTTATTCACTCTAATTTAAGGTTTTGCGTGCTGGTAATACATTTTAACGTTTTTAGAAGGTCTCTTTCTATAAGTCTATAGTATATAATTAAACTATTGTTGTATGTAAAGTAAATAAGGTTTTAAAATGTTTAAGAAGTTACATTTAAAATTAAATTAAAATGCAGAGCCACCCAGTCCAGTGGCCAGGACCTGGGCAGTGTGAGTGCCACTGAAAATCAGCACGCATGCCATAGGTTGCCTACCCCTGCACTAGGCAGTGCAGAGTGAGAATAGGGTATATCCAAGTGGTTCCAATAGGGGTTTCTAAATTCTGAATTTTATGAAGTCTTTTTGAGTCTTTTAAAACCTGAACTCTTCCAGAAAGTTCTAAGTATTGGCAGCAGCACATTGGTGGGTCCTGTAACTGCCAAGAGCCCCATGGAGTATGCTGGTGTTGTTCATAACATCAGTGAAATTTGAAAAGTGAGTTTCGTAGTGATTCCAATGTTTTTACTGGCAAATCCTGGAGCTTTCTTGAGGCCTCAGATAAGACTCTGTTCACACTGGTAACACCCAGTCCCCCAAGAACCAAAACCATAGATGTTACAAATTGTCACCTATTGAGATCTGAGATTAAGTAAGCTCTGCTTGGCAGCCTCCTCAGTGCACTCCTCATGTCTTATGACATAAACTAAGGGACTCTAATTCAACTAGTGCATCTTCCATTTCTCTGCCTACTCAATTTGGGTCCTGCATGTTGCACAAGCAGTACAGAGTAATTCACTGCCTTCTGACCAGTTTGAATGAGACCAAGGCCTGGTCTACACTACGATTTTAGTTCGAATTTAGCAGCGTTATAGCGAATTAAGCTTGTACCCGTCCACACAACGAGGCCATTTAATTTGATTTAAAGTGCTCTTGAAATCGGTTTCTGTACTCCTCTCTGACGAGGGGAGTAGCGCTGAAATCGACATTGCCGGTTCGAATTAGGGTTACGGTGGACGGAATTCGAAGGTATTGGCCTCCGGGAGCTATCCCACAGTGCACCATTGTGACCGCTCTGGACAGCAATCTAAACTCGGATGCTCTGGCCAGTTGGACAGGAAAAGCCCCGCGAACTTTTGAATTTCATTTCCTGTTAGCCCAGCCTGGTGAGCACAGGTGACCACACAGAGCTGAACAGCACAGGTAGCCATGCAGTCCGAGAACCGCAAACGAGCACCAGCATGGACCACACGCGAGGTACTGGATCTGATCGCTATATGGGGAGAGGATTCAGTGCTCGCAGAACTACGTTCCAAGAGATGGAATGCAAAAACTTTCGACAAGATCTCCAAGGGCATGATGGAGAGAGGCCACAATCGGGACTCCTATCAGTGCCGTATTAAGGTGAAGGAGCTCCGACAGGCCTATCAGAAAACCAAGGAGGCAAACGGACGGTCCGGGGCAGAGCCGCAGACATGCCGCTTCTACGAGGAGCTGCATGCAATTCTCGGGGGGGCCGCCACCACTACCCCACCCCTGACCGTGGACTCCGAGGAGGGGTTAATCTCATCCTTGAATGACGAATCTGCGGACGGGGAAGAGGAGGAGGAGGAGGAGGACGAACTTGTGGAGAGCACACAGCACTCCATTCTCCCCGACAGCCAGGAGCTGTTTCTGACCCTGACCGAAGTGCCCTCCGAACCCTCCCAAGGCGGCATCGCAGACCCCCTGGAAGGGACCTCTGGTGAGTGTACCTTTTCAAATATATCAAACATGGTTTAAAACAAGTATTTGTTTAATGATTAATTTGCCCTGGGGACTTGGGATGCATTCGCGGCCAGTACAGCTACTGGAAAAGTCTGTTAACGTGTCTGGGGATGGAGTTGAAATCCTCCAGGGACATCTCCATGAAACTCTCCTGGAGGTACTCCAAAAGCTTTTCCAGAAGGTTTCTGGGCAGGGCAGCCTTATTCCGTCCTCCATGGTAGGACACTTGACCGCGCCATGCTAGCAGCAAGTAATCCGGTATCATTGCTTGACAAAGCTTGGCAGCGTATGGTCCCGGTGTTTGCTGGCATTCAAGCAACATCCGTTCTTTATCTTGCTGTGTTATCCTCAGGAGAGTGATATCGTTCAGGGTAACCTGTTTGAAATACGGGAATGTAATTAAGGGGACAGAGGTGGCCCCGTTCCTACTGGGCTGTTTGCCTGTAGCTGAAAAGAAATCTTTCCCTGCAGTTAGCCAAGCGGGCGGGGGGGAGTGGGTGGACAATGGCGCTGAGGTTTTCGCGTTTGGCTAGCAGGGGTCTTCCCTGATACCAGCCACGCGGTGGGGGGAGGGGTAACGCGATCATCCCACAGAAGTGGATGGGGGGGCTAGTTTGTTATCTGCATGGATCTTCCATGATACCAGCCACGTGGTGGGGGGAGGGGGTCAACCGATCATCCCACAGAATTGAATGGGTGGTGGGTGGGGGTTATTATGTTATCTGATGCTGCACGGTAACAGGAAAACCGCAGCACGTAAAGGGCTTTGCTTGCTATGGGAAAGGAGGGCGCTGATTTAATGCAGAAGCCGCAGGACAATGGCTTACCATGGCTGCATACAAGCCGAATTCTGTTGCCCGGCCCTGCGTCTGCTGTGATCTCTAACACCAAAGCCGCGGGCACTCAATATAAGATGCAAAATGCGACCTTGTACATTGCTATGTAATGTGAAAAGTGTTCACCGTGAAAGAGTATAAGCATTGTTCTATAAAATGTATCTTTTTACATACTTCTCTCCCTTTTTTTCCCTCCTCCTGCAGCTGCAAATTTTTCAATCCTCCCGCCCCCGGCCCGAAGGCTCTCCCAGATAAGGCGGCGAAAGAGACGCACGCGAGACGACATGTTCTCGGAAATTATGCAATCGACCCGGGATGAGAGAGCTAATTTCAATGACTGGAAGGACACTGTATTAAAATTCCGGAAAGAGGCCAGTGACCGTGAGGAGAAGAGGGACCAACGGGAGGACATGAGGGACCAACGGGAGGAGAGAAGGGACCAACGTGAGGAGAGGAGGGACGCTAGAGACGAGAAGTGGCGGGATGCAACGCTGGGGCTGCTGCGTGAGCAGACAGACATGCTCCGGCGTCTGGTGGAGCTCCAGGAACGGCAGCTGCAGGATCACTGAGTGCCGCTGCAGCCCCTCTATAACCGCCCTCCCCCCTCCCCAAGTTCCGTAGCCTCCTCACCCCGACGTGTAAGAACGCCGGGGGGAAGGCTCCGTGCACCCTGCCACTCCACCCCAGTCGAGAGCCCAAGCAAAAGGCTGTCATTATTTTGAATGTTTTTCCTGCCCTGTTCCTTCACTCCTATCCTCCTCCCAAACCCCACACGGACTACCTGGTTATTTCTCTCCCTATGTTTATTACCACCCGTTAATAAAAAATTCTTGAGTTGTAAACGATACTGACTTTATTTTTTTCAAAGCAAACTGGGATCGAAGGGGGGAGGGTGGGTTGCTTACAGGGAATGAGTGAATCAAGGGGGTGGGTTTTCATTAGGGACAAACAAACAGAACTTTCACACAGGAGCCTGGCCAGCCCTGAAACTTGTTTTCAAAGCGTCTCTGATGCGCACCGCTTCCCGGTGTGCTCTTCTAATCGCCCTGGTGTCTGGCTGCGCGTAATCAGCGGCCAGGCGGTTTGCCTCAGCCTCCCACCCCGCCATAAAGGTCTCCCCCTTGCTCTCACAGAGATTGTGGAGCACACAGCAAGCAGCAATAGCAATGGGAATGTTGGTTTGGCTGAGGTCCGAGCGAGTCAGTAACGAGCGCCAGCGACCTTTTAAACGTCCAAAGGCACATTCTACCACCATTCTGCACTTGCTCAGCCTGTAGTTGAACAGCTCCTGACTACTGTCCAGGCTGCCTGTGTATGGCTTCATGAGCCATGGCATTAAGGGGTAGGCTGGGTCCCCAAGGATAACGATAGGCATCTCAACATCCCCAATGGTTATTTTCCGGTCTGGGAAGTAAATGCCTTGCTGCAGCCGTTTAAACAGACTAGTGTTCCTGAAGACGCGAGCGTCATGAACCCTTCCCGGCCATCCCACGTTGATGTTGGTGAAACGTCCCTTGTGATCCACCATTGCTTGCAGCACCATTGAAAAGTACCCCTTGCGGTTTATGTACTGGCTGCCCTGGTGCTCCGGTGCCAAGATCGGGATATGGGTTCCATCTATCGCCCCACCACAGTTAGGGAATCCCATTGCAGCAAAGCCATCCACAATGAGCTGCACATTTCCCAGAGTCACTACCTTTGGTAGCAGCAGCTCAGCGATTGCTTTGGCTACTTGCATCACAGCAGCCCCCACGGTAGATTTTCCCACTCCGAACTGATTACCGACTGACCGGTAGCTGTCCGGTGTTGCAAGCTTCCACAGGGCTATCGCCACTCGCTTCTCAACTGTGAGGGCTGCTCTCATCTTGGTGTTCTGGCGCGTCAGGGCAGGGGAAAGCAAGTCACAAAGTTCCAGGAAAGTGCCCTTACGCATGCGAAAGTTTCGCAGCCACTGGGAATCGTCCCACACCTGCAGCACTATGCGGTCCCACCAGTCAGTGCTTGTTTCCCGGGCCCAGAATCGGCGTTCCACAGCGAGAAGCTGCCCCATTGCCAACATGATCTCCAAAGCGCCGGGGCCCGTGGCGCGAGACAATTCTGTGTCCATGTCCATGTCCGCATCACTCTCGTCGCCGCGCTGCCGTAGCCGCCTCCTCCTCGCCTGGCTTTTCTGGTCCTGGTTCAGCATAAACTGCACGATCATGCGCGAGGTGTTAACAATGTTCATGACTGCTGTCTTTAGCTGAGCGGGCTCCATGCTTGCCGAGGTATGGCGTCTGCACAGTTCACCAAGGAAAAAAGGCGCAAAATGGTTGTCTGCCGTTGTTTTCACGGAGGGAGGGGGAGAATGTTCCCAGAACCGCCCGCGACAATATTTTTTGACCCATCAGGCATTGGGATCTCGACCCAGAATTCCAATGGGTGGGGGGGACTGCAGGAACTATGGGATAGCTACCCACAGTGCAACGCTCTGGAATTCGACGCTAGTCTTAGTACATGGACGCGCACCGCCGAATTAATCCGCTTACTGTGGCCGCGTACAATCGAATTTATACAATCGGTTTCAAAAAACCGAATTCCGTAAATTCGGAGTAATCCCGTAGTGTAGACGTACCCTTGGAATTACTTCCCCAATGTCTACAGGAAGTCTGTAGCAAAGGCCAGAATAGAATCCAGGTCTTCTGAGTTACAGTACAGTCCCTTGAACTCAAAACAAACAACTTCATTTGATTTTGATTTTATTTCATTATTTAATTAATTTATTTATAGGCAGCTGATGTTGTCTTCAGCTTATATGTAGAGAATGGAAAGGGGCAAAGTTAAGGTTGGGTTTCTTAATTGCAAATGTCATGAGTTTCTAACATCCAGAATATTTTGTTTGTTTCGAACAGAAATGTTGTTGTTTTTCACTAAGGGGTGGGGGCATTGTAGCATAAAAGGGGATATACCTATATGCCTAAATTTTTGCAATAAATGATTTCATAAAATCAAAAGAGAGGTTGTGGACACCCAGATAGCCTTCCTGGAAGCCAGCATTATCAGGTTCACTTTCCTGATAATTGTCTTTGTTTTGCTGATAGTGAGATTTCCTTGCATGTTCCTTCCTCCATTAGTCAGGTGCATTAGTGAAATTCACAAACTACTTCAAGTATTTTAGTGTTGTGTTTTTTGTTTTTTTGTTTTTCAAGAGCTACCATGAGCAGTAATGACCATCCTGCTTCTCCTCCTAACCCTCTCCTCTCCATCTGCACTATATAGTTTTCTAATCTAAATTCCAGGTCAATAGGTAAATATATTTTCTGAATATATAGCACTTGTTTGCCCTTCTCATCCATCAAATGCCAGTGAAATTGTAGTTGTTTACTGTTTAAACAAGGAAAACCTGACTACACAATACTGTTTATAAGAGTTTTTCTATTCTTAGCTTTTCTCTCCTTCCCTCTCCTAGTTAGAAGAACGCTGTGGATTATTTCCTCCACGCTGTATTGCTGAAATGACAAAATCCCATACACATGCTGCTTCTTTTTTCTGGCTCCTGGATATATTCCGCACAGGACATTCTCTCCTATCCCTTGACTGCAATTCAGCCCTTCATAGAAATATGTATGTGTAACCTGGAATGAACATGAACCATTCAACAACAAAATCTCTTCCTCTTTTTATTAATATAGGGTGTGAGTTTCAGAGGTGCTGACCACTTGTAGCTCCCATTGAAGGGATATTCTCATAGGATGTCCAAAGTACAGTGCGCCTCAGTAAACCTTTCAATGTGGAATAATATGGAACCAGGGCTATGCTCTATTTTTATCGCTCAGCCTTTCTAACTGGAGGATAATAGTGACTAAATGTACTATGGAGAAAAAAAGTCTTTAGATCCTCATTTTACTGTGTGGGATTTTGACTTTGGTGCAAAGACACTAAGCTTGTCAAGGTTAGCCTTCTGCTTTGTTGGCATTTAAAAAGTGCCATACTTCTTTCTCTACTCAAAGTGGAAAACCAAAGGTTTATTTATACAGCACAATTAACAAATTATTCAAGCTACCTGCTGTTGCATTAATTTTAAACATCATAGAAAAAACGAAAATGGGGGAAAATGATAAACTGAAGATCAATAGACAAGTCTTTCCATTTGGGAATAACAGCTCTTCCTACCAAAGGGCTATTAAAATCTAGACAATTTGATTGCAGTGGAAGGGGAGGGACAAAAAAGGTACCTCAGGGAGCAGAGAGAAAAGGGGTCTGTCCCTTGTCTTGCCCCACAATATATTTTTACCTCGTTTAGCTCAAGCAAGAGTCTGACAGGGTGCTATCAGCAGCACCCTGATCACTGATATTGCTGCAGCCTGGGGAAGACTGCTGGCACAGCTGAGGGCAATTATACACTTTCTGTTGGGGGACTATGAGCATGGGGTGACAATCACTGGGCTAATGAGATAATTGGGAGAATATCAGGGGAGGAAACAGGAAGCAAGGGCAGCTCAGAGGGTGAGCCTGTGCTGAGGAGTGAGAGCTGTGGGGAAGCCTACCCTTGCTGTAATCCTGCATTGCATAGTATTAGTGCATAAGAGAAGAATCAATACACACCTAGGTGAAAGATACATAGCCTGGTGTGTGTTTGTGACTGTGAAACCACCTGAACTGCCTAGGCAACGTGGTTCCCTGGGTCACGACAGAGCTGCCCTGTGACAAGGAAAGACTTGTGCTTTTACTGCTACAGATACCACTCTTGATGTGTATGCTGCCACAGTACGTTACCCAAGTATAAAAGAAGGATCATGAAAAATGTATACTATAAACAAATAATTGTTTTTAGATAAGTCACTCAAAAAAGAGCTCTAGAAACTAAAGACCTTCTCATCCTTAACTATAGTGGTTTGACCATCAATATGAAAAATGTTTCACATATCAAAAAAGCCACTAGGTAAAATAGTCATGTTAGAAATTACTAAATTAAGCAATACTTAGAGATGACAACAGTTTGTAAGAACTTGTTCTTACAAATTGTATCCTGTTCCAACTACAGCGTCACTCTGCAAATAAGATTATGCAACACTTTTACGAGAATAACTGTGCTGACATCTCTGCTAAGCTTTTAAATATGCCCAATGAGAATCAGATATTTCCAGAATCCAGAGCAGTCTCAATCTGAGTTGCCAGCTCATGCAGTTCATAAAAATGCTTGAGTCTTCTCCCAAAGAAGGCTGATTTATGACCCAGTAAATATTATATGATATCAGAAGTTATAGTTAAAAAAAGGTGGAGCAATTACTTCCTTAACTTTCCAGGGAAATCTTGCAGAAAAATTCCACGGAAATCTTGCAGAAAAATTCCATCAGTTTAAGCAACAAGTTGATAACTGTTCTCATTGCTAGAAAGGCTTCAGAGAAAGCACCTAAAATACTGTCAATGACTTTCCTCATGGGTCACTCCCATTAGTAGTGCAAGTGCACAATGCTTGTACATAGGAGGAGGAAGATGATAAAGGTGATTTTGCAAGGACTATGGAAAACATTGAGATTTACTATATCTCTATACAAATATTGCTTTTGAGAGATTTTTGTTATTTGCAATAAAGGGCAAATATATGTGACTGGCAATGCTCAAAGATGTGAATTTGGGTCACTTTGACTCATTAATGAACAGACAGGAAAGCATATGGAATAATAAAATTAACAGATTGAGATACTGACCACTACAGAGAGCATGAGTTAACCTTAATCTGAACCACATACATTGGCAGAGGCAGTGAAATACAGTCAGGGGCTCTAGGTGATCCAGCAAGAGCAATTCCATGAGGCATCATTTCAGAAGGGGAAAAATACAGCTGAAGAAAATGGAAATCACAATCAAAATAGAAATAAAAAGCTTTCTGAAAGTCAGATTCCTATTTGATGGAAGTGATGGTGAATGTGAGCCATGAAATATAATCAAATACAAAGAGAAAAAATCATTTTTCATAGGTATATTGTATAGTTATAAAGTCCAACCTAATCTTGGAGAACAGCAAGGCTTTAAACAGATCTCCTTAGATACACTAACCGTACAGCAAACTTCTTCACCTTGAAAAATACAGCGAAACATAAATGGCAGATGTAGCCATTAAACAGGATATTGATGCACAATGGAGTGTTAGTCCAAGAAAAAAAAAATTTAGCCAAGGAAAAGGCACAGAAATCTAAAGCAGATTTCATAGTCGGGACACAAAATATTGGAACAAGTGCAAGGAACTACTACAACTTTCCATACAGTGAGATAAAGTTAGTTTAACAAATTATTCTTGCAAATGCCACAGAATTGCATACAGAGAACACAAGACAATATGCTAGGCAAATTCTCTGATGTCTGTCTAAAATATCTGAAAGGAGAATTCCATATTAAGATAGACAACTCAGTGCTTCCAAATTCCAATATAAAGTCAAAACTGAACTTGATAATGTGGAAGAGATGGGAAGTTACTGAAAAGTAAAACAACAGACAGGCTGACTTAATTGCATGGTTTCAAATGAAATACTTACACTTTACTTTGTGAAGTATATTTTATCTACAGTTTTATGATGTTTAAAAATTATTTGGCATATAATTCATGTCAATGGTCAAAGTGAGTTGCTAAAAATTACACTGGAAAAACAAACATTAATAAGTGTTTGAGTAGTGAGATGCTGATCAACAATCTATCATTTTTTAAATATTACTCTTTAACTCGGCCAGTTGTACTCACATCAGGTGATATTTTTGAAGAACAGCCATTTGCATTGACACTCCTAACTAAACAGGCAGAAAGAAATTATGCATATATGGTATATATAATTTGTACAGTATCTTTGAGGACTTGTTTTACTGTACCTTGAAATAGAAACAAGTCCACCTGCTACAGAGGCAGAAGGGAGTGCTACATTTCCCCTAGCTCCCTCAATTCCCAAGTTATAACAGGTAGTACATTTTATTTAGTGTTTTCCTGCCCTTATCTTTGCATGGTATGGTAGCAAATTCTGGTTATGGAATTCAGAGAGCAGGTTTACTCTACACCAACTGTCCTCTTGCCCAGAAACCAGAAAGGGTTTGGCTACCTCTACAATGTTGTTACATGATTATTCAATATGTATATTACAGTATCTATTTTAGAGTTTGTCCATCACCATAGTATCCAAGCACATGCCACCCCAAATTCATAGCAATAACAAAATCTCTAGTGGACTTCCTCGATTCTCTGGCTCTTTTAAAGATCATAACCAGGACTGCGATCCCACTGTGTTAGGTGCTGTACAGACACAAAGAGGCAGAATGAGAGAGAGTCCTTCCCCATGGCAAATAGTTTGGAAGGGGGTAGGGCTGAGGTGCCCACACTGGCTGTCCTTTGGGGCAGGCTCTTAAGGGGTCAAGACTAGTGAGAGGCCAGGGGCAGGCAATCCAAGGAGACTGGCTTATACTGGGACCTCAAGGGCTGAGGTCACAGCAGAGGCAGCGAGTTGTATAGGACCGTGGTGCCCGGGCTCCAGCAAATTCAGGACCCAGGGGGCCTGGTTCCACCAATGTTGCCCGCTGCCCCCATGCCCCACTTGTTGCCCCCGCGCGCCTCCCCACCTGAGCATCCCTGCCTGCCCTAGGCAGCGGGTGGCTGCCCCCTGCAGCCCCATGCTGCGCTCCCTCGCTGGCCGCTGCTGTGGCCGGCTACAAGGGAATCGCGCGGAAGGCAGGCTGAGGCAGCTGCTACACCTGCGGAGGGAGGAAGTGCATTGCAGCCTGCCCCCGGCAGGCGACTTGGCTGGACCTCCTGAGCAGCAGCCTGGGGGGGCTTGGGTGAGTGTCATGCCGGGGCCCCCCTGAGCTCGCTGCTGCCGGTGGGCAGAGGGCTTGGGAGAGTCTTCCTCTCTGGCCCCTCACCCCAGCCCCGCGGCAGCCTGCCTGCTGCGCCCCAAACTCCTTATTCCTGGCCCAGCCCCACATCCCACACCCCAACCCTCTGTCCCAACCTACAGCCCGCACCCAACCCCCCTCCCAGAGCCCGCACCCAAATCCCCTCCTGCACCCAGCACCCCAACCCTGTCCCAGCCCAGAGCCCACACCCAAACTCCAGCCCAGAGCCCACACCCAAACTCCCTCCCAGAGCCTGCACCCCACACCCCTCCTGCACCAGCCCAGAGCCTGCACCCAGCACCCAAACTCCCTCCCAGAGCCTGCACCCCAAACTCCCTCCCAGAGTCTTAGGCAGGTGGGACTTGGACCTGTTCTGGCCACCACCAAAAATTATACAAACCTGCTACCCCTGAGTCACAGGCCCACAAATGCCCATATTAACATATATTTGCATACCTATTGGCCAGCTGCAGCAGAGCTGGCTGCTTTATAATAATTAGACATGCTCGGCAGGTGTCCCCGGGGTAGAGACCCCCCATTACCCCCTCTCTCGGGGCAGAGCACTCCCCCACGTTTCCCCCTCCCATCCACTGGCCCCTCTCCGCTCCCCTGCCCAGGAGGGGGCGGGTCTCAGCGGCCGCTCTCTGCTCCCTCCCCCAGACCATCCCGTCGCGGGGCGGTGCAGCCAGGCGGGAGACGGACACAGGGGTGCCTGCGCTGCGCTGCTCCACCTACCCGGACCCGGACCCGGACGCGGACGGGGCTCTGAAGGTGAGGGGTTGACAGGGGAGCCGGCTGCCCCGGCTAGAGGGGATTGCCCCGCCCTCAGGGGCAAGTGGGGGGAACTGCCCCCCACGGTGCTCGGGGCGGGGTCCTGCTCACCCCCAGGGGCGGCTGCAGGGGGCTGGTGCCCCCCGCGGGTGATGGCGATGGCGGGGCTTGCCCCCTCCCCAGCAATGCTGAGGACCGACAGCTTTCACTTTCGTTTCTTCTGCGCCTGAAGGGGCTGCGGGTGACCGCGCCTAGCGACCCTCCGTGGTCTCTGTAGACCCGGAAACTGGGTCTTCCTGCTTCCCGCCCCGGCTTGTCCGTGGACTGAGATCTGTATGTCTGCTTCCCCCGTCCCGAGCATGCTCTGCAGTCTGTCGGAAGGGAAGGGACCCCATCACTCCCCTGTTAGTGAGAGAGGGAAAGAGCTTGATCTGTTTGCTTTGCCAGAAAGAAGACTGAGAGGCGAGTCATAATAAGTACCTTAACCAGGGAAAATAGCAGGTACTAAAGGGCTCTTTCATTTAGTAAAGAAAGGCATAAATGGAAGCAATCTCTGGATGTAAACAAAAACTTCAAATTAAAAATGAGGCACATATTTTTAACATTGAGAGAAATTAACTGTTGGAACAAACTACCAAGGGAAGTAGTGGAGTCTCCCTCTCTTGAGGTCTTCAGGATGCCTATTTCAAAGATATGTTTTAATCCCACTGAGAAGCATTCATGGACAGAGGACTATTCTCTTGGGATGGACTCACCCTGAGTCAGGAGGGAAATAGACTTCTGGGATGGAGGCTGGCATAACTGATTAAAAGAACTTTAAACTAAGGGCTGGTCCACACTAGGGGGGGAGTTCGAAGTAAGATACGCGACTTCAGCTACGAGAATAGCGTAGCTGAAGTCGAAGTGTCTTACTTCGAACTAACGCGACTTACCTCGTGTCCGCGCGGCGCGCGATCGACGTTCGCGGCTCCCACGTCGACTCCGGTAACTCCGCTCGCCCTGCAGGAGTACTGGAGTTCGAAGTAGCGCGTTCGGGGATCGATTTATCGCGTCCAGACAAGACGCGATAATTCGATCCCCGATAGTTCGATGGCTACCCGCCGATTTCGGCGGGTAGTGTAGACGTAGCCTAAGAATTCAGGGGAAACAGTTGGGAGATGCTCACCTAATCTCACTCCTGATTCTAATATTGACAGGGAGGAAAGTCAAGAAAGGGAGAATACAATAGTGGAGAAAGGAACAGCAGTGGATAGGAGAATGGACATTAAGAGGAAAGAAAGTGCCAATACAAATGAAGCTGTTGCCGGCACAGAGTGCCCGAGGAAAGCAACAGCGGGGTTCGTTGCCGGTGTGCTTCGCGCCAATAAACACACCAGGGTGGAGAAGCAAACAAAGTTTATTTGAGATCTCAAAGCGGTGCAAGGAGACTAGCACGTATCCTCGGAGCCCAACAAAGTTCAGGAGGCTCACAGTGGCTTTAAGGCAAGGGGTTAGACCCACAGCAGCAATTAACAAGTCATCTACATATTGCAGGAGGAGGACCTTGTCCTCATTGTCCCACTCCTCCAAGTCTCTGGCCAGGGCCTGGCCAAAAAGGGTGGGGGAATTTTTAAATCCCTGGGCCAACACTGTCCAGCAAAGCTGCTTCTTCACCCTCCTTTTATCTTCCCATTCAAAAGAGAAAATCTCCTGGGACTGGGTGTCGGCCGGAGCCATATCGTGTCTCAGCTGTGCCTCCTCCCTCGCCTTAGACACAACCTGATTCCGCTCCACCTCAGACAACAGGGTCCTCATGAGGATATTATAGTCATCCCAGTCAGGCTTGTGACTGGCCAGGCACCCCTCAAAAACCGAAATAAACTTGCTTGGGTTCGTTGAGAATTCCCCTGCCTGTGTCTTAAAGGCTGCTAGGTCCACCGGGTTAAAAGGCACATGGGTGTAAACTTGCATTGTAGTGGCCTGGTGCCCTTCCGCTCCCGGGCGGGCTATCCGAGTCTCAGTAATCAGTGGATAGAATCCCACGGAGGGGGCAATCTCTGGGACCTGAGGCACCTTGTCTTTATATGGTGGGGGTGTTGGAGCCATAGGGGACACCGGCTCTGCCATCACAACCGGGGAAGGGTTCTGGGGACTAACAATAGTTACTACCGAACCTGTCAGAGTCAAATTACACCTTTGCAAAAGATCTGACCTATCTCTTAACAACATAAACAACTGTACATACATATGTTCATTCCATTTACCCGTTCGCTGACAAAACAAAAGCAATTGAAGGATTGTGTTATAATTAAGTGATCCTTCCGGTGGCCACCTTTCCTGGTCCTCTAGCTGATATTGAGGCCAGTCTACTGTACAGAACCTTTTCAGTTTACTTTTAGTCAATGGATCCGATCCAAACACTTTCCAGTTCGCCAGAATGCATTCTAAGGGCGTACACCTCGCCCTGCCTGTAGTACTCTGTCCCTGCCCCATGGCCTAGGGTGACACTGGGCGTCCCCAGGTCCAAACAGGCAAAGTCCACTCTACTGGACTGTTCCTACCTTATCCACGGGACCGGTTCCTCACCGTCGCCTGCACCCGCTTCTCCACTGTACGAGCGCGTTGCACCGTTGTGCCCTCCGGGGTCGAACAAACCGCGTCTCCACCGAGGCCCCCGATGAAGTCATCGGTGCGCGCTGGGCGTTGGTTGTTGCCGCGATCCGTCGGCCGCCAAGAGGGGTCCAGGCAAGGCTAAATTTCAGCCTCGAGCCCACCCAGGGACGCCAAAACTGTTGCCGGCACAGAGTGCCCGAGGAAAGCAACAGCGGGGTTCGTTGCCCGGTGTGCTTCGCGCCAATAAACACACCAGGGTGGAGAAGCAAACAAAGTTTATTTGAGATCTCAAAGCGGTGCAAGGAGACTAGCACGTCTCAAATCAAGCACACAGACACAAGCGGTTTTCCCCTTTAAACCCAAGCTGTTTTAGCTTCCCCCCCCCTTCCCCCTTCCTTCCCACCCTCCCCCTTCCTTCTCTTCTAGCAGTTACAATAACAGCTTGTTAGGAATTTTCCCTACTGCAGGCAGGTTATCTTGTCCTTCAGCTGGAGGCATGTAGGGCTCCCCCTTATCTCTACCGCTTTAGACGGGTTTGAGCTGTGTTGCAACTGATAGCTGACTGTTACACATCCTGCTTTCCAGCAGCTGGCATTTTAGGTCGGTTAGAGTTCAACATGGAAGAGCTTTGGTTCATTAGGCCTAGGCAGGAAGGCTTCATCGATGCTCGTGATCTTCCACCCTCCCGAGTTACCTAGGGTGATGCCTAGTGACACCAACAAAGCTAATAGGTAGGCAATACTGGCAGTAGAATGACTATACCCAGTCAGGTGAGGAATCTGGGCAAAGCCAAGCAGAAACAACTAAGATATTTGTATAGCAAGGAGCCTGGGTAACAAAATGCAGGAACTAGATCTACTACTGCAGGAAGTGAAACCAGGTATTATAGGTAGGGCTAGTGATGAGCTGCCAAAATCTTAACAACCGGTTCCCTATAAAAAGTTCTGATTTAAGGGATGTGCCACAGTATGTATTTTTTGTACCAATAGGGTTACCATACGTCCATATTTTCCCAGGAATTTTAAAAATTCCTGCCAGACAGCGATTTAAGAACCAAAAAGCCTGACATGTCTGGGAAAATACGGATGTATGTTAACCCTACCTAGAGTTCTTTTTTAAAAAGATGGGCCTGAACTAGAAATGAGCTCCGTTTCACATGTGTGGGTCCCCACCACTCCCTGGGGGTGTGCTAGGGTGACCAGATGTCCTGCTTTTATAGGGACAGTCACGATTTTTGGGACTTTTGCTTATATAGGCTCCTATTACCCCTCCACCCCCGTCCCGATTTTTCACACTTGCTGTCTGGTCACCCTAGGGTGTGCACATGTGTGGATCCCAGCTGCTCCCTGCCCCCCTCATTGAAGCAGGTGTGCAGGGTTACTGCCCTGGGAACTGCAGGGCACCAGTGGATGTGGGGCCAGCTGCAGACAGGGGCGTGGGGCAGGGCTAGCTGGCTGCGGGCAGGGCAGGGGGTACAGGGCTGGCTGGAGGCAAGGGGGCGTGGGGCTGGCTGCAGGCAGGGCAGGGGGGCGTGGGGCTGGCTTCGGGCAGGGCCGCAGAGGAGTGCGTGTTGTATCAGCCAGGCAAGGTACTAACAAACTTCAACAGGACTTTATTTTTAAAGTGGAAACCTCTTTACCAAGCTGCTGCTGCACCCTCTGTAACTCTCACTCAGCCTCCTCAACTCCTCCCCCCTCCTTCCTGTTTCCTATCCTTTCAGACTCCCAACAGCCAATGCTCCCAGTTCTAATAATTACAAGCAACATCTAAACATCACAATGCGGCAGGGGTTGGCAGGGCTGGAGACAGAGGAGTGCGGGGCTGGCTGGCTTCGGGCAGGGGGTGAGCGTCTCGGAGCAGCCCGAGCAGCAGGACGCAGCCCAGGCCCAGCAGAGCAGCCAGGGACCCACCAGGCAGCAGCGGGAGCCCCAGGGGTCGGGGGAGCAGCAGCAGCAACAACAGGGCCAGGCGGCGGCCCACATGGCTCCCACAGCGCAGCGCCCCTGACGGCCGGAGGAGGAATTGCACACTTCCCGGCCGGATCCCATCAAAGCCGCAGCGCCCCCTCCTCGCAGGGAAGCGGGTTAACAAGCGGTTCTAAAACCGCTTCAAAATTTAACAACCGGTTCGCGTGAACCGGTGCGAACCGGCTCCAGCTCACCACTGGGTAGGGCCCTACCAAATTCATTGGCCATGAAAAATGCATCACAGACCGTGAAATCTGGTCTTTTGTGTGCTTTTACCCTGTACTACACAGATTTTACAGGGGACACCAGCGTTTCTCAAATTGGGGGTCCTGACCTGTGATAAATAAAGGGGGGGGATAGCTCCCTTTGATGGACACCCATCCAGCCAGTTAACTGTAAAATCCCTCTTGGTAGCTGTTCTTTACTTGCTTTACCTGTAAAGGGTTAAAAAGTCCCCCAGGTAAAGGAAAAAAAAGTGGGCACCTGACCAAAAGAGCCAATGGGAAGGTAGAACTTTTTAAAATTGGGAAAGAAACTTTCCCTTTGTCTGTTCTCTGGGCTGCAGGGACAGAGCAGCAATGCTGTAAGCAGGAGTGCTGTGTAAGGCTTGAACCAGGTATGAAAATTCATCAGATCATACCTAGAATTACTTATTTAGAACCCCCCAAATATGTAAGTAAATTAGGGCTGTTTAGCTAGACGCAATCAGGTTTATTTTCTTTATTTTGGCTTGTGGATCTCCTCTGTGCTAATTCCAGATGCTTTTGTTTGCTTGTAACCTTTAAGCTGGACCCCAAAGAAAACTATTTTGGGTGCTTGATTTTTGGAATTGCTCTTTTAAAATCTAGCAAAAGCCTAAGTTCCAGATGTATTTTCTTTCTTTCTGTGTTTAATAAAATTTACCTTTTTTAAGAACAAGGTTGCATTGTTGGTGTCCTAAGATGTTTGTGCATGTTGTTTAATTAGCTGGTAGCCACCGCTAATTTCCTTTGTTTTCTTTCTCAGCTCTTCCCCAGAGGGGGGGTGAAAGGGCTTGAGGGTACTCCACAGGGAGGAATTCCCAAGTGCTCCTTCCTGGGTTCAAAGGGGGGTTTTGTTGCATTTGGGTGGTGGCAGCGTTTACCGAGCCAAGGTCAGAGAAAAGTTGTAACCTTGGGAGTTTAATAGAAGCCTGGGGTGGCAAGTATTAAGTTTTAAAATCCGTGCGGGCCCCATTTCTGCACTCGGAGTGACAGAGTTGGGATTTGGCCTTGACATGACCCAATAGGGAGTTGTAGGGGGTAACAAGGTTATTTTAGGGGGGGTCACAGTATTGCCACCCTTACTTCTGTGCTACCTTCAGAGCTGGGGGGGCTGAAGAGCGGCAGCTATTAGCCAGGCGCCTAGCTCTGAAGGCAGCGGCCCGCCAGCAGCAGTGCAGAAGTAAGGGTGGCAATACCGTACCATGCCATCCTTCTGTGCTGCTGCTGGCAGCGTCTCTGCCTTCGGAGTTGGGATCCCAGCCAGCAGACATCACTCTCCAGCTGCCCTGCTCTGAAGGCAGGGCCACCAGCAGCAGCAGTGCAGAAGTAAGGGTAGCAGTATCGCAACCCCCCCCTTGAAACTCCCTCCCACAACTCCTTGTTGGGTTGGGACCCCTACAATTACAACACTGAAACTTCAGATTTAAATAGCTGATAGTATGAAATTTACAATTTTTTAAATCCTATGACCCTGAAATTGACCAAAATGGACTGTGAATTTGGTAGGGCCCTAATTCTAGGATAACAGAAACATGGTGGAATAGTAGTCATGACTGGAGTATGAGAATTGAAGGGCATGTGCTGTTCAGGAAAAGCAGAAATAAAGATAAAGACGGTGGAGTAACAGTGTATATTAATGATGAGGTAGACTGTAAAGAAATTAGAAGTGATGGAATGAATAAAACAGAGTCTGTCTGGGTCAAAATCACTTTGGGGAAGAAAGCTGCCAGAGGTTCCCCTAGGATTGTGCTTGGTGTATGTTATAGACCCCAGAATCTGATTTGGATATGCATGGAGACCTCTCTAATATTTTTAATGAAATAAATACTACTGGGAATTGTGTGATTATGGGAGACTTTAACTTTCCAGATTTAGACTAGAGGACAAGTGCTGCTAATAATAGTAGGGCCCAGATTTTCCTGGATGTGATAGCTTCCAGATTTCTTCACCAACTAGTTGCTGAACGAACAAGAGGTGATGCCATTTTTAGATTTGGTATTGGTGAGCAGTGAGGACCTCATAGAAGAGCTGGTTGTAGGAGAGAACCTTGGTTTGAGTGATTGAGCTAATTCAGTTTAAACTCAATGGAATGATAAACAAAAATAGATCTGCAACTAGGTCCTTGATTTCAAAAGGGTGAACTTTAAAAATTAAGGGAATTACCGTATATACTCGTTCATTAGCCCGTTCGTTTGTAAGCCAACCCCCCAAGATGGTTAGGTAAAAATAGCAAAAATGTATGTATGACCCTTTCATAAGCCGACCCTATATTTCAGGGGTTGGCAAACTTTGGCTCCTGGACATCAGGGTAAGCCGCTGGCAGGTCGGGACGTTTTGTTTACTTGGAGCGTCTGCAGGCATGGAGCCCCTCAGCTCCCTGTGGCCACGGTTTGCCGTTCCCAGCCAATGGGAGCTGCGGGAAGTGGCCACAAGGAGCTGAGGGGCTCCATGCCTGCAAACGCTCCAGGTAATCAAAACGACAATGTATTAGATATTCAATGATTCCATAGAGTTTAAAATCATCACATTTTGGTGTAGACCCGTTTATAAGCTGACCCCCGCTCTTTGATGCGTCACTTTATTACCAAAAATATTCGGCTTATGAATGAGTATATACAGTACAGTATATATAGTTAAGGAAGTGGACTGGACTGAAGAACTCAAGGATCTGAATGTGGAGGAGGCTTGGAATTAACTTCAAGTCAAAGTTGCAGAAATTGTCCAAAGCCTGCATCCTAAGCAAGGGGGATGAAATTGTAGGGAAAGGCTGCAGACCAAGCTGGATAAGCAAACATCTCAAACATGTTATTAAGAATGTTACCGAAATATCGGGTCCGCCTAGCTGAGAGCCAAAAACAGCCAGACAGGGATAAGGAAAGATTACTTTATTCTGCAGAAGAAAGGAGAGCTTTGCACCTTGGTACAAAGACTCTAACTTTACACAAAAACCAAAGATCTTTTATACACTCTAAACACAGGCTCCAGTTGTGTTAACACTTGATTGGTGGTTGCCAGACCCTGCACTTCTGCTATCTGGTCAGTGAAAACTGGTTTGGAGTTAGTTTCCTCTGCCTCAAGGCAGGAGAGAAAAGACAGTTCAGAAGTTCAGGGTGCTGTGTATGTGAGGCTTCTGCTTCCCCCTAATGGCCACTGATACGGATTGCCGTAGGGGTTTCTCAGGGAAGGGAAATCGCTTGGTGACTTTCACAAGAGAAAGCAGAAAGTCTACCAGGAATGGAAGATGGGATAGATCAGCAAGGAAAGCTACCTCTTGGAGGTCAGAAAGTGTAGGGGGAAAAATGAGAACTGCCAAAAGCCAAGCAGAGCTGGACCGTGCAAAGAAGATTAAAACCAATAGTAAAGGGTTCTATAGTCATATCGATTAAAAGAAAACAAGAAAAGAAGAAGTGGGACTGCTAAACACTGAGAATGGGGTGGATAATCTAGGCATGGCCCAACACCTAAACAAATACTTTGCCTGAGTTTTTAATCAGGACAATGAAGAGCTTAGGTATAGTGGCAGGGTGGCTAATGGAAATGAGAATATAGAAATAGAAATTACCATATTTAAGGTGGAAATCAAACTCAACCAGCTTAATGGCACTAAATGGGGAGGCCTGATAATCTCTATCCAAGAATATTAAAGGAACTGGCACGTGAAATTGCAAACCAATAGCAAGGATTTTTAATGAATCTGTAAACTCGGGGGTTGTACCCTAAGAATTGAAAATTGCTAATATAGTACCTATTTTTAAGACAGGAAAAGAAGTGATCTGGCAAACTACAGGCCTATTAGTTTGACCTCAATTGTGTAAAAAGTCTTGGAACAATTTTGAAAGAAAAAGTAGTTAAGGACATAAAGGTAAACAGAAATTGGGATCAATATAACATGGCTTTACAAAAGGTAGATCATGATTTCCTTCTTTGAGAAGATAACTGATTTTTTAAGACAAAGGAAATGCAGTAGATCTAATCTAACTGGATTTCAGTAAGGCATTTGACACAGTTCCAATGGAAAATTATTAGTTAAATTAGAGAAGATTGGGATTAATATGAGAATTGAAAGATAGATAAGTTAAAGGGGAGACTGCAGTGGGTCATACTGAAAGGTCAACTGTCAGGTTGGAGGGAAATTACTAGTGGAGTTCCTTAGGGATCGGTCTGGGGACCTATTTTATTTAACATTTTTATTAATGAGCTTGACACAAAAAGTGGGAGTGTGTTAATAAAATTTGCAGGTGACACAAAGTCACAGAGGAGGACCGGCATATCATACAAGATTATCTGAATGACCTTGAAAACTGGAGTAATAGAAATGGGATGAAATTTAATAGTACAAGGTCATTGACTTAGGGACTAACCACAAGATTTTTAGTTATAAGATGGGGACTTATCTGTTGGAAGCGACAGAGAAGGAGAAAGACTTTGGGTGTATTGGTTGATCACAGGATGACTATGAGCCACCAATGTGATGTGGCCGTGAAAAAGGCTAATGCAGTCCTGGGATGCATCAGGTGAGGTATTTCCAGTAGAGATAAGGAAGTATTAGTATCATTATACAAGGCACTGGAGAGACCTCATCTGGAATACTATATGCAGTTTAAGAAAGATGAATTCAAACTGGAACAGGGGCAGAGAAGGGCTACTAGGATGATCTGAGGAATGGAAAACCTACGTTATGAGAGGAGACTCACAGAGTGTGGCTCGTTTAGCCTAACCAAAAGAAGGCTATGGGGAGATGTGATTGCTGTCTACAAATACATCTGAGGGATAAATACCAGAGAGAGAGCGGAGTTATTTAAATTAAACACCAATGTGGACACAAGAACAAATGGATATAAACTGGCCATCAACAAGTCTAGGCTTGAAATTAGACTAAGTTTCTAACTATCAGAGGAGTAAAGTTCTGGAACAGCATTCCAAGGAAAGTAGTAGGGGCAAAAAGCCTTATTTGTTTCAAGACTGAGCTTGATAAATTTATGGAAGGGATGATATGATGAGACTGCCCACAATGGTATGTAGCCAATCTGTGACTGTTAGTATCTAATATCTCCAATGACCAGTGATGGGACACTAGCCGAGGAGGGCTCTGAGGTACTACAGAGAGTTCTTTCCCATGTGTCTGGCTGCTGGGTCTTGCCCACATGTTCAGGGTCTAACTGATTGCCATATTTAGGGTCGTGAAGAAATTTTTCCCCAGGTCAGATTGGCAGAGACCCTGAGGTTTTTTGCCTTTCTCTGCAGCATAGGGCACAGGTCACTTGCAGGTTTAAACTAGTGTAAATGATGGATTTTCTGTAATTTGACGTATTTAAATCATGATGTGAAGCCTTTAGTAACTCAGCCAGAGGTTATGAGTCTATTACAGGAGTGGGTGGGTGAGGTTCTGTGGCCTGCAATGTGCAGGAGGTCAGACTAGATGATCATGATGGTCCCTTTTGTCCTTAAAGTCTATGAGTCTAAGTTATTAGGCTTAATGCAGGGATAACTGGGTGAAACTCTATGGCCTGTGTTATACAGGAGATCTGTCTAGATGATCTAATAGCCCCTTCTGGCCTTAAAATCTATGAATTCCAAATTTCTTTATTTTTTATAAACTCCTAGTGGGTTTAATGTACTTCTTTAATCTGTTAACTATCTCTTCTATGGGACATTTTCAATTATTTACTCTTTTATCATATTAAAGGTTGGAGATGTAAATTCCATGGAGAAACATAGCAAACACATGCTCTGACCTGGGAGATGTCCCCAGAGTACAATCTGAACTGTTGAACAACAGTGTCCTCTGAACTCTCTAGCCTGGGGTGCCTTTTGCAATGCTTTACTGGTGAACAACAACCTCTCCAGGTTCTGCTCACACGCAGCCTTCAGCATGTACATTCACTCCCAGCTAAATATATGAATGCTCTCCCAGCCATTCATGAACTACATATAGTGCAATACCCGCAAATTCTTAGTCCCAGCCTTGTTCCCCAGAAATGTGCATCTTGTATTACTTAGTACCCTCCTGGACAGTACAAGCTCATAATACGTCTATCATTCCATCAAAGGTGCACCAGCCTTTCTATCTCAAATGGAGTTTCCCACACACTTTAATCCAAACACATACTAATTACGATTAAACAATAAGATAAAAGTTTATTAACTACAGAAGAGATTTTAAGTGATTATAAGTATAGATGCATATAAGTCAGGATTGGTTACAAAAGAAATAAAAAGATAAAAACACAAGCTAATAATGAACTTAAAAGCAAAATGTCTCTCTCAACATAAGTGCAGACTGGGTCTCCTTCCAGCCTGAGACCACTCCAACCTTTGTTCAGTTCTTTTAAAGTTGTTGATGTCATAAACAGAGAGATGGGAGGAAGAGAAGTGGGGTGGAGGTTATGGTCTCTCATTCTTATACTCTCTCCCCTCTTGGAGGATTACCCCCTGCTGGGGTGTAGGCAACCTGTAGTCCTTTGTGGATGTGCGGGTTGAAATGTTCCTGTGATGCAATGTAAATTTCTTGTTTACACCTTCCTGGTGCTGAAGAATGGACAGTTAAGAGGATAATGGCCCATTAGTACCTTGCTGGCATACTAGCATTTCTTTGTCGCTGAGAAGTTGGTTTGTGGGCATGACCCAGAACTACAACATATTTCAGTAACAATCATATAGTAAAATCTCACAATTTTACATGCAGTGTTCTTACACACATTTCAACAAGATGATAATAGTCAGCAGATTATGAGTTTTCAAATGAAACCTCAGAAAATATACTTTATACAAAATATATCATAACCATATAAAAGTGAGGAATATGGGGTACAGGGTATCACATGGGATATGAAGTGTCACAATGTATATTTACAAAAAATCTGGTCTTAGTTTTACTCTGTAGCTGAGACAGAGAGGGTGAGGTAATATCTGTTATTGGACCATATTACTACACTCACCTTGATGCCCTAATATCCTGGGACTAGGGTGACCTGACAGCAAATGTGAAAAATTGGGAAGGGGATGGGGGGTAATAGGAGCCTATATAAGAAAAAGACCCCAAAATTGGGACTGTTCCTATAAAATCGGGACATCTGGTCACCCTACCTAGGACCAACATGGCTACAGCTACACTGTAAAGCTTGGCAGTTTGGTGTTTCAGCTTTCTCTCGTCACAGGTTTCTATGCAGAGACATTGATGATATTTCCTTTGGCTGTTTCACTCTTTTGGGGGCATCTAGATTTTTTTTAATAGTTGTTCGCTTGCTTGTGGAGGGACCAGAGGTTTTTGAGGTGTCCCTCTTGATTATTATTATCCTTTTGATTTTCATGTTAATTTAGTCCTCCTGAAATGTGCTGGCATGTCAGCAGTAGAGGCTGAAGTTGAGGATCTATATAAACAATCTAACCTGGGGGTTCACAAACTGGGGGTTGTGACCCCTCAGGGGGTCACAAGGTTATTACTTGGGGGGTCGTGAGCTGTCAGACTCCACCCCAAACCCTGCTTCCCCTCCAGCATTTATAATAGTGTTAAATATGAAAAAAATTGTTTTTAATTTATAAGGGGGGGTTTTACTCATAGGCTTGCTGTGTGAACGGGGTCACCAATACAAAGTTTGAGAACCACTGATCTGACATAATGTGTGTGGAAAAAGAAAAAAGTCACTCCCAGATATCTAAGGTAAACTTCCTTCTGGATCCCCCGGAGAAGATTGTTTTTGTAGGTCTGCTTTCTACACTGTAAACTCTCCAAGGAATGGTTTGCCTTAATGCCTTCTATTTCCATGGGCCTGAGCATATTGTTACTACTTTTGTGGGCCTAAGCAAATATGCTCGTGTCAGTATTTTCTGTGACATAACCAGAAAGAGATAAAGCTGCTTAGACCTCATCATGAAGAGAGATGACAGTTAAATTATATTCAATGCCTTAAATTATATTCAAAACAAAATAGAAAAAATCATACCCACTGTTAGAGAGATTTCCCTTCACCCTCCCACTTCCCGGGTTCTTGTCATGCAGACTGCAAGCAGCAAAAGACCAGAAGTCCTAAGCGCAGACAATGCGATGTTTATTGGATTTAGTTTCCAAGCAAGCATATTCCGAAGTGCTTCACATCAGTCAGGCTTATCTCTATACGCCCATAGAGTCTGTTCCCCAGAGTTCCCTTCCCAGCTCTGAATGCCACAGAGAGTTTACCCCGTGTCCACCTTCCCAGCTCTGAAAGCGCAGAGCATTTACCCAGTGTGTCCCCCTTAGCAAACATGATTCCAATTTCCCTTCCCCCACTTCCTGTTTGACCCTAGTTTATATAGTAATATTCTCAGTGTAGCGGGGTGGACACCCACTCCTGCCTGGAAGGGCTTAAAAACAGCCCTGGTAAGGGCTGCAGCTCTAAAAGCTGAGCTGATTGGAGAAGCAGCGGCAGCTGGGCCACACCCCAATCAGGCCTCAGCTGGCCCTATAAAGAGGCTGGGAGCTAGGAGCTCAGCAGTTTCTCTCTGCCTTCAGAGAGAGATGGGCCTGGCTGCAGGGAGCTAGGAACAGGGTACCTGAGTGGAGCAGGGCTGGGGAAAGGCAGAGGAGCAGGGGAGCTCTAGTCTGGAAAGCCCCAGGCTGTAGCCTAGCAAAGGCCAACAGGTACTCGGGATTGCAGAGGGCAGCAGGTCCAAACCCAACCTGGCGTATCATGAGTGGCTGACACTGCAGTCTGCCCCAGGGTGCGGGGGCTAATTGGTGACTGGCAGTAGCCTACAACTGAGGCAAGGTGGGGATAGTGGGTGGGGGTTCCCCTGGGAGGGGGAGACCCAGAGAAAGGGGCACCGGGGTCCTGGGAGGGACATGGGGGGCCAAGTGGCAGCCGGATCACCAGCCTGCAGGAGGTGCTCCAGGATGCTGGAAGAGCTAATTCCCTGGACGACTAGCAGGAGGTGCCGCAGGAGTGAGTCCGCGCTCCCTTACACTCAGCTATACCTTAACCAATCATTTTACTGAAATTTAACTAACCGATCCTAACATATTGTAACATAAGTCTCTAACCAATTATATCCCACTACCCTAATTAACTTACACCTAGCAAAATTAATTGTACAGCAGATAGAAACAATTAGAGAACCAGACAGATTAACAATAGAAAAGTGGGGGCCATAAAGATAAAAACAGTACAGAAATGAGCATTTCACAACCAATGATAAATGATTTCTTGCCAGACAGGATGCTATCAAACTAAGTGTTCTTTAACCATCTTTATCTGGTGGTGATAGGCACTATCAGGACACGATTGTATTCCTAACAACCCAATACCACCTTATTTCAATGTGACTGGTGTGGAATGTGAGGATGTGACTGTAGGCTTCCCAGCTTATGGCTGCCCCTGCTGATTAGCCTAAGAACAAGGCCTCAGACTATCCTAGTGAGAGAGGGCCCATACACAGGCAGACTGTGATTTTGATTCTTTGTTTTTATACCCCTGTAACTAGCTAAGTGATAAAAAGTACACCTAAGTTCTTAAAATAGAGGCCTTTACAGGCAGGCCTGAATATCTATAATCTAACACTCCACCCCTTTCTTTTTCTTTTGGGATCCTCCTGCCCAGGTATCCCTGGAAAAGCATAGGACATATGGCAACACATTTCCTGATAGGGCCAGGCATCAAGTTGGAATGTGTTGATGCTCCATATGTCTCACTACCCCTTGTGTAGTACAATGCTCTGCACCTTCTCTCGTACGAGCATACCACACCTATTCCGATTCGTGTTCCAGACTTCCCATTATAGTGGGCCCAAGAAGGTTGTCTAGTACACTGGGCGGGAGGCCTTACTACCTTACTTATAGGTTATAATTAATAGCTGTTCTTTAGAGGGTTGTGCCCCTCTTGACTGTTTCCATATGCAACGTAGCACAAGTATACTTAACAATACTCCAGCTGCCATGATAATCCACAGCAATACCGAGAGTCCTGACCACTGCAGTATAGTCCAACATCCTGGCCACCACTAAAAACACTGCTTCTCCTCCGTTGACAGGGTTAAAACCCTATGAATGCCATCCTAAAGTGTATATTTTAAATGTGTCCAGTTGTCGGCAGTTTCAGTGAGCTCTGCTCCTGCAGTCTTTGCATGCTTTTGTCCATATCATGAGTCCACTGGATATTCACAGAAAAATGGGGTATTGTCCAAACCAGCTCTACCACTTTGTATGGAATGGGTAGTATGCACTGGTTCGATTGTGTGCAGCAATGAGTTCCACAGATTCATTCGTACACCATAGTCTCAATGGCAGCATGCAGATGTGTGTAACTGGCCAGATGCCAGTGCAATTGTGTCCCCAAGTGTTATGTACATTCCCAGCAAATACCCCCTATATATCACCCCTAATGGCCCCCATTTGCAACAGGCGCGTGGCCCCTCATCCACCCCAGCCCTGGAGCACTGGGTGGCGCAGCCCCAGCTACCCCAAGTCCCATCTGACCTAGACCTAGACCCAGCCCCAGCCAGCTTCCCTTCCTGGAAGAGGAGCAGCCTGCCTGGTGGGCTGGGGCCTGGGGCCAAATAGCAGCAAGAGGGGAGGGGGCCTCTGGATGGAGCATGGGCGGGGCCATGTGGGGCTGTTTGGAGAGGCACAGCCTTCCCCTGCCTATTAGACATGCTGCCCATGGAAAAATCCTGTAGTGCACCTGACTGCATACATCTAGGGTTAGTTTCTGATCTTATGGTTGCTAATGTCAACCTAGAGAATGCATCTCCTGACTTACACCAGGATAACTGAAATCTGAATCTGTCTACATAATAATGATAAAACAATGGTCTGAGGAAACACATGAAAATGTTTTGCTGAAAGTTTCTTTGTTTTTGTTTTTTCAAGTGCAGTTCATGCATAGGAAATGAAGAAAAGAATGTGGGGATGTTATTTCCCTGTTTGATAAATTTCATAGTACGCTTAAAAATAATACCATCCCATTCTTCTGATTTCTCTTAAAGCAGTTGTTTCCTCCACTGTTCTTACAAATGTTTTGAATGTCCCTGAGGCATTTGGGCTAATCTGTCTATTGGAAATATAGTTAAGTACTGGAAGTGTGGATCCCTCCAATGGTAGGAGAACAATATTGGTACTAATTGATGCTGACCATTACATCAGTAATGTTTCTGCTTGAGTAAGACAATGGAACTAAACAGGTGCCTTGATATGTGGAAGACTGAGGTTTTAATTTGCATTGGGAAGCAGAAGGGCATGTTGTTTTGCCAGTTCAGCTTGTTAGGCAGGACTTGATTAGAGCCAGTCTGTTTCTTAGCAACAGCCCTCCCTAACTAAAAACACACTTTAAGGGAGAGGAGGAGATTTGCTAATACCTCTCTGACAAGCTGGATAATGTAGAAAGCAGAAATTCACAGCTGGAGGCTAACCAGGGATCTTTATTGAATTTAAACACCTGTGCATCAGACCTATCTTGTTTTAATTTTGAATGCTAAGCACACATGAGCCTGAACTAAGAAGATTCATATCTTTGGACAGAAGAGAGGTCATATCCTAGGTTACTGACTTCATATTTGTCTGTGGCGTTCATGTTACAATATTTACTGCACTTCAAATAATTTTTTTCCGAATATGTATACTAATCTCTCATTCACTATCTAGAAAATAGTATCAGTCCTCTTAGTTGACTCAAAGCAGTATGTTAAGATTCAGAGAAAATGGGATAGTTATTTATGATTAACCCACCTGTTCCAGATTAGTTTTGCAGGTTTCTTAATAAACTGGGACTGGCAAAATAAAATCCAAAATCTCACATGTTTAGTAGCCATGTTTAGTAGTTCTGTTCCTCTAGTCACAAAACAGTTACATCTCTAGAGGTGAACAGCTGTTGATGGAGGCCCTGGATATGGAGAGAGAGATGATCTTTTAGGCAGCGAGGGCTGATCTTATGGAGAGATTTGAATATTAAGATCATGGGGAGGGACTCTGTTCTGTTGGGAGCCAGTGTAGGAAATGGAGCACCAGGGTCTTGTGACCTGTTCTTTGTTTGTTGTTGTTTTTTTTTAAAGCAAATGGTCTGTTGCACTTTGTACCTGTTAAATCTTTTTGAGTATTCTTATTTGGTTGGTTGTTTCGTTAAAGTTATATGGCTTAATTCCCAGACTGAATTACAATATTGAGCCTAGAGGTCACAAAAGTATAGGGTTCTATAGCCAGACTTGTCTCTGATAGGATTGGACACAGTCTACCAGACAGCCTCAGGTGGAAGTTGGCATTTTTCTTAGTCATGGTGCCTAGCTACCCAGTGGAATCTACAAACCCTGAGTTAGGCATCTAGCTCCCTATACAATGCATGGGGGAGAGAGAGGCATCTAAGAATGAAAGCCACTTAAGCTTGCCAATAGTGGATGCTGACAGAAGGATTATCACCTAAGTCTCATTCCTCCCCCAGAGTTAGGTGCCTAAGTCTAGGCTGAAGGGAAGCACCCTATCTCAGCTTGGGGTCCACATTCAGGAACCCGCTCCCGGAGTTAGGCGCCTAAACTGTTTTCTCACAAGAACAGTGGTGACACGTGCCTAACACTATGCAAAATGGCCTCTTTCTAGCAACACTGTGTCTCTTTTGCCTGGGTTCAGTTTCATCCAGGTGCAGACTGTCTAGGGATATTTAATTTTTGGAGGAGAAGAAACAAACTAGCTGTTAAACTTTCTCAAGATATATGTGTAGTTCTGAGTTACTACATGGATCTATATCATCCCCTGCTTAATCGATGGTTCAACACTAACAGCAACAAAAGTATTAATGTATCATTGAAGGAAGTGGTAGTGTGGTTAACTACAAAGACCAGAGGGACTTCTGAAATGCCGGGAAAAAATCATCTAATTATTCATCAGGTGCTTGTTGTCACCAGGACTATGGGGAATCTCACTGAGTAGCACTCTGCTTGCTCTGAATCTCTGCCTTCCATGTTGCCTAGTCCTTTACACCTGTGCAAAGTGGAAGCACTTTTACACTTGTTTTATACAAGTGTCAAAGACTACACACTGTGCAAGGCAGTGGGGACTCAAGTCCTCTGCCTGGATTTCAGCTCACACAGTAGCACTTGGTGCTTTGTCTGAGTAAATAGGTACTGCTTCTTTGAGCAAAAATGGAACCCTGGAGAGAAAAAGGTTCCTCCAAACTCCCTCCTTCAGTAACAGTGTTTTTCTTGAAGGAGTCTAGTTAGGGAATAGGTGCTTGTGGAACTCCTTTTCTTGTCTTTTTCATACCCACGGTTAGAGGGATTTCCCTTCACCCTCCCACTTCCCTGGTTCTTGTCATGCAGCTCTGACGCCACAGAGCATTTACCCCATGTCCCCCTTCCCAGCTCTGATGCCGCAGAGCCTTTACCCCGTGTCCCCCTTCCCAGCTCTGAAAGCGCAAAGCGTTTACCCAGTGTCCTCCTTAGCAAACATGATTTCAATTTCCCTTCCCCCACTTCCTGTTTGACCCCAGTTTATATAGTAATATTCTCAGCTATACCTTAGCCAATCATTTTACTGAAATGTAAGTAATCAATCCTAACCTATTGTAACATAATTCTCTAACCATTTATATCCCACTACCCTAATTAATTTACAATAGAAAAATGGGGGCCATAAAGATAAAACAGTACAGAAATGAGCATTTCACAACCAATGATAAGTGATTTCTTGCTAGACAGGATGCTATCAAACTAAGTTTTCTTTAACCATCTTTATCTGGTGGTGATAAGCACTATCAGGACACGATTGTATTCCTAACAGCCCAATACCACCTTATTTCAATGTGATTGGTGTGGAATCTGAGGATGTGACTGTAGGCTTCTCAGCTTATGGCTGCCCCTTCTGCTTAGCCAAAGGCCTTAGCCTAAGAACAAGGCCTCAGACTATCCTAGTGAGAGAAGGCCCATACACAGGTGGACTCTGATTTTGATTCTTTGTTTTTATACCCCTGTAACTAGCTAAGTGATAACTAGCTAGCCTGCTCCACCAACCTCCACTTACCTGGGGAACCCGAGTGCCAAGATACCAAGATTATGTAATGCTCTTTACTATTAGGATTTTGGATACCATGAGGATAAGGGACATATAAATACTGGAATAAAGTCGCTATTACAATTTACATCACAAGTCCAAAGTTCATGAAGTGGCTTATGCAATAGAAAGATTAGTATCAGTACTATTACAAATTGTGAAGTGTTTGTGCATGCCAGGTTCATTCACACTAGTGGAATTCTATTTGCTGAAACTTTTTTGTTATATTAATTCTGTTGAAGGAATTCCTTTTTTTACAAAAAATATTTACCTCCTTTTCAAGTTACAGTGGATGTAATTAAAGTTTCCATTGTCTTTCACTGGAAGGTAAGTTATTGCCTGTTTGAGTATGTATTCCCTATACTTATGAAAGGGACTACCATTAAATCCAGTAATATCTTATCTAACAGTAGAAGGGTTTTACAAATTACCTGCAGCTCTTCACCCTTTTTTCTAGAATGGATTCTTTATCTGTGAATTCAACCAGGCAGGAATTTCCTCTTTCATAGTATATTGTTTCTTAGTATTTCTTCATACAACGCACAGTCAACCTGTGGAACTCCTTGCCAGAGGATGTTGTGAAGGCCAAGACCATAACAGGGTTCAAAAAAGAATTAGATAAATTCATGGAGAATAGGTCCATCAATGGCTATTAGCCAGGATGGGCAGGAATGGTGTCCCTAACCTCTGTTTGCCAGAAGCTGGGAATGAGCGACAGGGGATGGATCACTTGATGATTACCTGTTCTGTTCATTCCCTCTGGCCACTGTGGCACTGGCCACTGTTGGAAGAGAGGATACTGGGCTAGATGGACTTTTGGTCTGACCCAGTAGGGCCATTCTTACGTTCTTATCTGAAAAAGACAGAATCATAGAAATATAGGTCTGGAAGGGACCTTGAGAAGTCAACTAGTCCATCCCCCTATGCTGAAGCAGGACCAAATATAAATGGTTTTTTTCCCCATTTTATTCATACTTCAAACATTTCCACTCATTTCCTAGTCTCTCCTCCTCATTAGCAATTTTATTGAAATTTGGTCACAGGAGCAACAGGGTGATAGATGTCTGAATTTTTTTTCTTCTTTCTTTTTCATGCTAGCTGGCTGTGTTGTAACTTAGGCTGACCCCTTGCTACCAAATAGCCAACTAACACTGCATCAGTCATGTCAGTCTGTGTCTTAACATGATTGAAAAACCATCTTAATACTTAAATTGATTAAGCTAACAAGATTGGAAAAAATTGCACCCTTTCCCTTTCAATACATAGTCTGAAGGTATTCTTGGCTAATTACCTATACGTAGAAAACCATAAATGTCAGTTTTGTGTAACAGAGGGCTTTTTTGTTTTCAAAGCATGAAACAAATGTCTTATTTTGCAGACACACTTGTAAACGGAACCATGGAAATACGTGAGTAAAATATTTCATTAACATTGGTTAAATGTCTTCTAATATGTGAATCACTTACAGGAGTCTAAACTAAACAGCTAAATTAGCAATATATATTACTACAGTAGTAGTGGGAGGGCTTCTTAGAATAAATGAGCTTCAACACATGTTTAAATCCCTCTTAACATCCTTATGACACGTAGCCACATGTCAACTGCATTGATCAGCATAAGTACTTACCAGGCCTAAGTTATCTGGATGAGCAGATAATGGGTACCTTGTGAGTGAAATGATAACAACGCAGGAGCAGGGACTATTTAAAAAAAAAATCTCAAGGACCTTGAACCTGTAAAGCTGCTTGTTAATTAAGTGAGAGAAAATTATACCAGAGTGAATGAGGAGAATCATTTAATTCTCCTTCTCTATGGAGGAGAATGCTGGCTTGTGTTCATGAGTAATTATTTGAATTAGAATGGTACCAAGAACTTTCTATTTTGAGTATTACAAGAGAAACAGATAAGGAAGTTGCTGGTATGGAATAAGAATTAACTAACCTCCTAACTAGATACAGTTTACAGTACCTGTTTCCTTTCAGCACTTTTGGGATTTGAATGCATCTAAATTGTTCTGATTCTTTCATAATGTAAAATTTCTCATTAGCGTTTTTTAAAACAAGCCTTCTGTTTTTAAGGGCATTTCATATTATTTAAATATAGCAAACTTGTCACAATGTCTAATTTTCATATAGATCTTATCTAAAAGGAAATACGTTCATTTTATAGATTTGCTTTTTAATTTGACAAAACAAAAAAAATGAATATTTGTTTCTTTCTTCCAGCAAATAAAGCTGCTGAATTTCCAAATCCCGCTTACCCTCCAGGTTATGCAGGAAATCAAGTTCCTTATGGATATCCTCAGTACGCACCTCAAACTTTCCAAAGTAAGTTATTTGATTATGATATGACATACAAATTAACTGATCTGTTTTGTCCCCAGAAAAAATAGTTTGTGTTCCAAGATGGCAGCCACCTGTGAACTAATTCCCCTGCTATTAATTTTCCGGGATGAAATGTTTAGACTTTTTTTTGTAGAAAAGCTTGATTGTTCTTTCCTTTATTTGGTATTACTGTGGTAACATGCTACCTATAAAGGAAAATTAAATAGTCAGAAAATCTCCTGTCTGTGGGAAAACCCTGTTGTAGGGGCGATGGCAGGGAAGATAGTGCAGTTGCAGAAGTAGCTCATGCATGGCAGCTCTTTGCTTTTGAACTCTATATCTCAGTCAGTAGTCTCTTTTAAAATCAAAATATTTTACTAATTTTCTTTAGCAATTCAGAACTGGATTTAAAACTGGAAAAGTTATAGTCTCCATCTCTATTACTGTTTCTGTCTTACCTGCCTCCAATCTGAATACCCTCATGATTTTCCCCACTTTTTTGCCCCTTCTTCCATACTGTCACAGAAGCTTAAAACTTTTTCTCTCTCCCTCTTTGCTGAGTGACCTCCCTCTCTACATTCAAATCTTTCCCCCAGAACACACCACTTCAAATAACCCTTTAAGTAATAATTTGCTGAAATATGAATGTTTGACATTTTTATTTTGCTTTTTTAAATGTAAGAAAGTCTCTGATTTGAACCTTCACACTCAGTGATATCTTGTATGTCTTAAGTATTGAGTTATATTTGTCCTGTATTGGCCTGTACTGCTTGTCTTTTGGATCTTATGCACTTTGTGGCAGAGCAAACCTACTCAAGTGCTGTAAACATTGTCAGCACTTGGCTAATAATAATAATGATTATGCATTGTGGAGACTGAAAAAAGTTTGTTCTTTTTAGAACAAGAAAGATTAAATTCTGAGATCAAGGTAGTTTGCTCTTTCACTGTTTGAGCCTGATATTAAGTACAAACACACATTGTCATAGTCACACCAGCTAAGAATCTTCTCTATAGATTGTAATTACTTGCTATTAGCTGTAGTGTAATCCACAGTTTCACTGGAAAAGAATGCCCTTTTCAAGTCCTATAAAAAGCTAACATTTATAAAAAGCTAACATGCAAAACATTTGGGTGGACCAGCTGTTACTAAGGCTGTGTTTATGGTAATATCTCTTGCAAACGGTAGAGTGCGTGAATAACTCTGCATGAACATCCTTCATAGTTTCAGTATAATTCTTGCTTCATTGTAGAGGAGGAAGCTTAAACTTTTTACCTTCTGTAGGTGGAGAAACTTGTACCAGCTTGATGTTGAATTCATGCTAAATTTGAATCTTCTTTAGTTCTTAGATATAACTTCCATGAACATTGTACACATTTGTTCAACTTTATCTGTATAAATAAATCTTTATATACTACCAGCACTGCTATAGATAACACATTCCTCTGGTAGTGTAGAATTTATATTACAGATACAGAGAGAGCTTAATCCATGAACATAAATCTATACTGTGTGCGCCATCTAGTGGGCCTATCACAATGTTACGTCTTAAATGGCATGACTTGAATCTGATTTTATACTGAGTTCTGTGTGGGCAAATAAAATAAATGGGAGATTGTTCATGTAATATAGCTAAAATCATTATGCAGTTATTTAATTATTTCTTTGTACGTATTTACAGTATGACAAACTTGTTGACACCATTTAGACAAAAATAATTAAATATTGTACAGGACTATAGTACATGCTTGAAAGCTTCAGACTGACTTTTATAGACACACACTATCTCTAAAATAAGTGCAAATAAGTAACTATAGAAAATCTTTTTTCTAAAAGTTCTCAAATTGCTCTTCACAACATGGCAGTCTTATAGCCATTTATCAAATCCTTTTCCATGTTCAAATCTACTCTATTTTCATTTGCTGTATATTACTTTTAAATTGTAATGATGAGATCAAATGAGCAACTTCATTTTTATTACATTTAATTTGTAGATTATTTATAGGTGTCTTACTATATGAAATTGGTATACGTGGGAGAGGGGTTTCTTTTCATATTAATGTAAAGGGTGTAAAATATCTGGTTCCAGATATTTTGTCTTCTTATAATAAAAATATCTAGCTCTTGTGTAGCACTGTACATCAGTAGATGTCAAAGTGCTTTACAAAGAAGGTCAGTATCATCCCCATTTTACTGATGGGGAAACTAAGGCGCAGGGAGGTGAAGTGACTTGCCTAAGGTCACCCAGGCAGGCCAATGGCAGAGCTGGGAATAGAAGGTAGGTCTGTTGAGTCCCTGTCAGTGTTCTATCCTCTGGTGGCTTCCCTGTAAGTCCTGTTTACTCTATGACCTTGTCTACACTTAAGTTGTATTGCTTTAAGTATACCAATATAGTTGAAGCCATACAATGACCTTTGTACGGATGTAGTTATACTGATACAGGTTATACTGATGCATGCGTCTGACGAAGTGGGTATTCACCCACGAAAGCTTATGCTCCAATACGTCTGTAAGTCTATAACGTGCCACAGGACTCTTTGTCGCTTTTTACAGATCCAGACTAACACGGCTACCCCTCTGATACTGATACAGGTTGTTGCTGTGCTGGAAGACAGGGGGAGAGAGAGAAGCAGCTTTTTAGAAAGGAGAGAGAATAGTGCCCTGTATAGGCTGCAAACAGCCAGAAAGATGATAGGGAGATGGGAGCTACTGTGTCAGTCAAAGAGCCACAAAATAATAATTAAGCAGTGTCTTTAATATTACTATTGAGCTCTGGAGTTGTAGTGGTAAATAATGACCTGTTGATGTGATTCATTATCATGAGGTGAAAGTTACAACAGAGTGACGGCATCAGTTTGCAGCTTTGTGATTCCTGGCTACTCACATGCCATCAGGGGCTCGTTCACCTGCGCATCTACCAATGTGATATATGCCATCATGTGCCAGCAATGCCCCTCTGCCATGTACATTGGCCAAACCGGACAGTCTCTGCGCAAAAGAATAAACGGACACAAATCTGACATCAGGAATCATAACATTCAAAAACCAGTAGGAGAACACTTCAACCTCCCTAATCACTCAGTGACAGACGTTAAGGTGGCAATTTTGCAACAAAAAAGCTTCAAAAACAGACTCCAACGAGAAGCTGCTGAACTTGAATTGATATGCAAACTAGATACAATCAACTTAGGTTTGAACAGAGACTGGGAATGGCTCGGTCATTACACTAATTGAATCTATTTCCCCATGTTGAAGCAGCCTCACACTTTCGTGTCAACTGTCCGAAATGGGCCATCATGATTATCACTTCAAAAGTTTTTCTCCCCTGCTGTTAATAGCTTCTCTTAATTAATTAGCCTCTTACAGTTGGTATGGCTACTTCCACCTTCTCATGTTCTCTGTATGTATAAATATCTTCTTACTGTATGTTCCATTCTATGCATCCGAAGAAGTGGGCTGTAGCCCACGAAAGCTTATGCTCAAATAAATTTGTTAGTCTCTAAGGTGCCACAAGTACTCCTGTTCTTTTTGCTGTTGTAGTGGCTCTCCAGCTTTCAGAGGTTGAGGATCACTGAACTGAATTATGGGTGAGCTTGGAAGGATTAGATTTTTATCATTAAACATCAATTTCCCTGTGCACACAAACTGATGACAAAATATTTCCATCTATAATAATAGAAATGTGCAGATAGGCAGAGTAAGAAAAATGCTCCTTGAGAACTTATTGGAGTTTGATTTAAGGATATTTACTTTGTATATTTTGACATGAGTTTTTCAATTTATGTTTTAATGGTTATAAAGCTTAAACTTTTGAATCTCAACAACTATACCTCTACCCCGATATAACGCTGTCCTCGGGAGCCAAAAAATCTTACTGCGTTATAGGTGAAACCGCGTTATATTGAACTTGCTTTGATCCGCCGGAGCGCTGCTTTACCGCGTTATATCTGAATTTGTGTTATATCGGGTCGCGTTATATCGGGGTAGAGGTGTACTGTCATTTAAATAAGTGTCTAACCTCCCCATAACTTCCCACAACTGCCAAAAATTTAAATAGATAAAAATAAAAAAAGCTTACAAACCCATAATTTTGCACAACTGTGAAAATGTAAATTATTAATAATTGAAAAATGCTTAAAATAAATGTCAATATTGTTGAAATTATAAAATAAGTTGATTTCTGTCAAGCCTAATTATGTAATGTAGTTTCAGTATGAGGATCTCAATAGTTAAAAATGCTAGAACTTCAGAAGTGTATTTGTTGATGTGTTGAAACTGTTTTTAATATATAATTTTCAGAATTGTGTGTGTTTTGTGTTTTGTTTCTCTTCCCACAAACTAGATGCTCCAGGACAAGCTAATTATGCCTTCCAGGGTTACCCAGCAGGAGCTCCATATGGACCTGGGGTCCCTCCAGTCCAAAATCAGCCTTCTGGGCCTAGTGGGGCAGCTTGGATGCCAGCACCTCCTCCCCCTCTCAACTGTCCACCTGGATTAGAATACCTAAGTCAGGTACCTATATTCTTCTCCGTTTTAAACTCCCATGAAAATACAAAGCTAATAGATACCTGTGCATTTAAGTACCTTTTTATCTACTTTGGGAAATCAAGTGGCTTACATGATTTGTATTGGGGATACAGAGCCATTTACATTTAGGTCAGAGGTTAAAAATCTATCTCAGGACCATCATAATTGAAGCATATTACCATTTTATGGCTGCTGAGTGACCCATTTTGAAAAAGTACTGTTAGTCCCAGTTTTACAGAGACAAGGTGGCTGAGGTAATATCTTTTATTGGACCAACTTCTGTTGGGGAGAGAGACAAGCTTTACCTCACCCACCTTGTCTCTCTAATATCCTGGGACCAACATGGCTGCAACAACACTGCATAGTCCCAGTTTTAGCAGACAAGTGTCCACCACTAATTGACACCCAATTTGGCAATTTTAGCCAAGAATTTAAGATTAAATGAGAATGGGTACTGCACTATTGTACATTGTTGTATCAGAAATAGTGACGCTGGGTAGTATGGTGTGGCAAAAGCTTATATTACAGTATGGTCATCAGTAGCACATCAGACTTCATGACTTTCAATGTGGTACTTTTTCTGAGCATTAGTATTCATTCCCCTTCTCCATCTCCAAGTATCTTCAAATAGATGTAGCGCACAACAGAGCAGCTCACAAAATTGGAATCTTAGTGTTTGAATGATCTTTTTGATCATCCCAGGTGATCACGTGTGTGAGAGAGACCATTTCTATAGCACAATTATTGTAGATGATCTAACGTTATAATTATGAATCGATCCATAATTTTATATCCTGAAATCTAATTTTTGAAAAATAAAAACTGACATACTTGTAGATTTTATTTTTTAAATGTAATTATAACTTTCATTTATTAACTTCTATTCAAAACTGTTTTTTAACCACTGTAACAGATTGACCAGATATTAGTTCATCAGCAGATTGAGCTTCTGGAAGGTATGTACATTGCTATACTGCTAAATAGAAGATTATTATACTGGAGATATTTTAAATTACTGTGGTCCTATATCAAGTAATTATACATGATTGTTAAACACCAGTCTTATTTAATGATAGAAATTCTTCATTTATTCATTGCTTTTTAAAGATGGGGTCTTTATTGATTTGTTTTTTGTCTTTTATATCTTTAATCAATTCCCTACCATAGTACATTTTGGGGAGCAGAGTGGGAGTGGCACCGATTCTTAAATGTTGCTTACTTTCAGTATCTCAAACTTAAAACAATTTATTTGAACTTTTAAAAAAATACAAATTGATATACAAAAATGTGACAGTTTCTAATTTAAAAGTGTAATCTTTACATCTAATCTCACTCATTCATGTGATTTCAAACTATCATCTTTACAGATCTCCCTCTGTACTTCTGACCTGCCTAATTCGATCTAATCCTACATCTCGGCCTATCCCTCTGACATCTCGTCCTGGAAGTCTCGCTGCTAGCTAACTGATCTTTTTTCCCAAATCCTTTCCACTCTGCTTGTTCTTTGCCATGTTTGACAAAATCATGATCCTGATGTCACTCATGCCCTTAATATTGATGATGTTGTTGACACCTTCTCTCTTACCCTCTACAACTAGGCTACACCCAAATCTTGCTGCTTTTTATCCCATAACATTTTAAGATCCATCTGTTTTGGGGGGTTTTTTGTTCAGGCCCTCATCATTTCCTATCCCAATTATTGTAACCACCTACTCACTGGCCTCCCTTCCACACACATTTTCCCCCTCCAGTCCATTCAAATCACATCTGCTAAAATAAACTTGCTGGCTTACACTTCTGACAGTATCATGCTGCTTTCCGGATCCCTCCACTGGCTCTAGCTGTTTCACATCAACTTAAAACTTCTTTTTCTTATTGTCAGGGCCATTCACAACTCTACCCCTCCCTAGCTGTCTACTTTTGTTTTTTATTGCATTGCTCCCCACTGCCACAACCACTGTGACAGTGGTGCCTGTCTTGTCTGCTCATTTGTCACTTCTCACACAAACACCTCTGTTGCATCTCACCCATGGAACACCCTTTCTGAACTGATCATAAGGCCTTCTCCATCCTGAGATACCGTAAGTCTCACCTGTGCCATAATATCTAAAAGAACTCACCGTTCACATTAATTAGTTTTGAAGGGAAAACGGGAATAGTTAGCAACTTATTTATAATGAAAAAATAATGCAATAAAAATAATACATTGAAAAAATATGTCTTATATGATTTCCCCCCGCCCCTGTTAGTAATCTTATTAGATTGTAAGATCTTCAGGGAAAGGGCCATGTTTTCCTATGTGTTTATGTAGGGATTAGTACAGTGGGTTCCTGACCCTGATTGAGGCCTCTGCATTTTCTATTAATACTTGTATTTAGTGTATCAACTAAATAGCTTTTTAATGTTGTTAATTTTCAGTTCTTACCGGTTTTGAAACTAACAATAAATATGAAATCAAAAACAGCGTGGGGCAAAGAGTATATTTTGCAGCGGAGGAAAATGACTGTTGTACTCGAAATTGTTGTGGACCATCACGACCTTTCACCATTAGGATCGTTGACAATATGGGTCAAGAAGTGATAACATTGCAGAGACCTCTCAGATGCTCTTCATGCTGTTGTCCTTGCTGCTTGCAAGAGGTGAGATATTCCTTTCTCTTTCCTGCACCTTTACAAGTTTTCAGAGATTTTCTTTTGTGTCAACCTTGTTCCACCTCACCTCTTAACTTCATCTGTAATTTTGTGGGGATCTGTGATTTTTTTTTAAATATATATATATTTATTTATTTTTGTTCTTCGGGGTTTTTTGAAAATTTCTCTCATGACTTTTGTCTCCTTTTTGATGGAATTTTTTGACATTTTGCTATGGGCTTAATGCTGTGTATCCTTCCTTTAGGGAAGTGACCTAAATTCCTGTAGACATCAGTGACTTCCCTGAAAAGTGGGTGTTCAGCACTTTCTTAGGATTGGACCCTAATGAGGAACCAACTTAATTCAAAATTTTGATTATTATAAGTGAATTTAGCTTTCTGAATATTGATAATAAGTAAAGGAGGACAAAAAATTACCAGGTTCATGAACCATTGACCTGACCCTCATTGTAGGAATCTGACACTACTAATTGAATGATGTATAGTTGTTGCCTGATCCTTTTTAATGATTAATAACAATTGTATTGATTGCCAATTGATACTGATTTAATGAGCTGGGAATAATAGGGTTCTCGTCCCCGAATCAGGCTCCACAGAATTAAAACTAACAAGTTCAATATCTTGTAGGGAACCCCAGGATGTATGGCAAAGCACACTGAGGGCAAAGCAAAGCCTTAGCCACTTTTATTAAAACAATCCGTAAAAACAAGAAAGCTCCAAACCATATACACAAGTAGTAGTAATACAGTATTAGAGATATCTTTGGTGTCATTTCCTGCATATGCTCATGTACTTATATATATATTCACATCCTTCCTTGGGAACCTTGTGGTGAGAGACAAAGGACCAGCCCTGTCCCTGACATGCCAAATGAATCTGATGGTCCAGAACCCCAAAGGTCGGTGATTGACCCTTCTGCTCTTCACTGTTATCAATGATGGAAAACTTACCCCAGCTACATGGTGGCTTAGTTATTATAGGGTCTGGGCACTATCATGAATATTCATTCAGATGCCCAGCCTTCCATGTCCAAATCTAACTTCCTTACACTCCTAATATTGGGGTGCCCTTATCCTATAGGTTAACATATTAATGCCTTTTAACTCATTATCATATATGTCACCTATTGCTAAAGCAAGTTTGTGGTTAAACATCTACCAATGATTCTATCATAAAATACCCAATCCAGTGTCAGTTCAGTGTTCCTGTGGTTGCCTGGTATCATTATGTGCCAACTCCTTCTCTTGAGCAAGCTATTCCCAGTTCCCCAAAATCTAGGGTAACCGTTGGGCCATTTTATCTGTGCTAAGGGTCATGGACCTGTGACCAAGTGCCTAGGATAGACCACACTGAGAATGCCACACTCAGGGCAGACTGCAAGAAATAGGACACACAGTCCCCCACAACTGGTGGTTTATTCTATAATCAGATTCACCAAACCAGTAACAAAAGAGCTTCTGCCAGTACCACACTGGTTAACCAGAAGCCAAACACAGTCCCCTTTAGGCATTCCAGCACTTCGCTCCCATCCAGACAACCCAATCTAATATAGTGAGAGGTTATCGAAAACCCATTTAACCATATGTGAGGTTCTTTCTAATCCCAAAGGATCAGACGTATACCCCAAGTCAATATGTATCTCAGATCTTACCCAAATATCATGCTGTCAGTCAATCCTTAGTAAACTAACTAAAGATTTAATAATAATAATAAAAAAGAGAGTTCTAAATGGTTAATAGATCATATGCATACAAATGATTGCAAAGTCCTTATATCAGGTCTGTAGTAGTGATGGAATAGACTGCTTGCTTGTAAAGTCTCTCTGGTAACTTCCAGAAGATTGGAAGGTCCTCAGTCCATAGTTCAAGATGCTCCTTTTTGTTGTAAATCCACAGTCCAGAGAATTAGAGTAGGAAAGAGGCAAAATGGAGACGTCTCAGAGGTCTTTTATATCCTTTGCCATGTGCATGGAAATTTACTGTCCCAAACAAAGCCCACAATCCAAGTGCATGGAAAATTACTGGCCCAAGATGGAGTCCAGGGTCACATGTCCTTATCACAAGTCCTTACTCGCTTTGCTGAATCACAAGGGCAAATCGATCTGGGGGGTGTCACCCAGGAATACAACACATGTGTAAGATACAAGTACTTATCCAATATTCAGAACTTCAGCTACAAAGATGATACATGCATATAAACAAGTTAATCATACTTAGCAATTCATAACTTTTCTATTGGTACCTTACATGACATACTTTGTACACGACTTATGGAAATTGTGTATTAGTGGTAACAGTGATATAAATGGTCACCTTTCTTATACACAGAATCACAAGGCCTACTTTACTTATGCTAACTTGCTTAAGCCAGTGTCTTATAGGATACAAGCCTATAGGTTCCTTGTGTTACTGCTGAGTAAAATAAAAGGCTAAGCTAGCTCTAATGGGCTACACAGTAAGATGGTCTTCCATTTAGAGTCACAATCTGCCCTCCATTTCTGCTACAAATTTTTGTATGCATCTCCTGCAGATACAGTTTATATATAGATATGCAAATAAAGTGATCTGCAGTTAAACTCTACATGAGTTTGGAATGTAAAATTATTTTATATTAAGCAAAATCTCAGTTTTAATACTGTTCAGGTAGATTAAAACAATATTGAAATTCCTATAATTAAACCACTATTAAATCTCTTACTAAGACAAAGTTAAAGCTTCCACTGGCTTAACTTAGCTCACTGCTTTTTGTAGTATTATGGGTCCAGCAGCTTTTGGGGTTGCGGGGGGTGGGAACATTGTTTTTTCTTATTAAACTATGGTAGCATGTGTGACCGTTCTCACAGAATGTTCAGACAAATCTCCTTGAATCATTTAAGAAACAGTTGTAGTCTTCAAGTGGGTTTTTTTCCACACTGATTCCACTCTTGGTGCACATGAACATACGATTAGATTCTTTTGAATAGCAGTGTCTGTTGCGGGAGCCCTTGCAATTACTGTAGCTTAGAGTATGAGAGGTAAGGTGGTCTCAACCACTTCACAGTTCCTTCAGGTTGAACCATGTGGTTTGCACGTCTCTTCAACATGTTAGCATACACTTTGGGGTTTTTTTTTTGGGGGGGGGGGAGTTAATTTCCCTGTGGAAACAAGGCATTGATAGAGTTTCTTCTTCCCAACCTCCATATCTAGGACCCAATGCCCCCCACTTCTCCCTCTGTACACAAGACCAACCTGGTTGGTCATCCAACCCAGGCGAGCCAGCTAGGAGGCCACCTCCCACCAGTCAATCTCTTTCCGCAAGTGTTCCTGTGAGCTGCAGTGCCAACCTGAGCTCTGGGGACACTCTCTTACATGTCCTGTTCCTTTGCTGCTTCAACTTTGGTGTGAGACAAAGTCCACAAGGACACTCATACCACGGACTAGGAAAAACTTAGATCTCCCTTGCCATGGGGAGATGGAGGTGCTATCTAAGCCTTGCACATATTGGCCCCCTTGGAGAGTCATCCCATATGACAGAAAGCCATCTGCCAAGACAGTTTCAAATCATCTCTGAGGCAGCATGTACAATAACTCCAGTACAGACTCCCCAACTATCTGTAGCAAAGGAAAAGCAAAAGTTCAGCAGGGAGGAACTCTCCTCGGAGCACCAGCAACTATTGGCCATATCTTCTTTGCCTCCAGATGAAGCAATCAACCTCTGCATCCATTCTCTCCACAGGTGAGCTCAGGGTCTTTCAGGACCTGATGAGGCAGCTGGCAGGTGCTCTTGACAGACCCCTCAAAATCATCCAGGAGAAGCAGCACAATCTCCCAGGCATTCTTTAGCCCTCCCAGTCGGGCAATTGCCCATTAATGAAGGGATAACTCTCTTCTAGAGCCTGCCGAGATCATTTGGCTCACTGCCACCTCCTAGCATGTGGACAGAAAATATCAGATAACAACAAAGGGGTTTTAGGGTATTCTTTCCAACATCCCATTCTGGGATCTTTGATCATCCAAGCTGCACAAGAACAGTCTAAAGAGCAGATCAGAGGAACTCTGAGAGAGAAAAGGATCCAAACAAACTGGATCTCCACAGATGCAAAGTGTATTTATCAGTGAATTTACAACGTAGAGTTACAAATTACCAGGTGCTCCTCTCTAAATACAATTCTCTTTTTGGGACTGATTCTGTTAATTGATGGATAAACTCCCCAACAAATACACCTCTACCTGGATATAACGCTGTCCTCGGGAGCCAAAAAATCTTACCGCGTTATAGGTGAAACCGCATTATATTGAACTTGCTTTGATCCACCGGAGTGCGCAGCCCCCCCCTCCCCCCCCGGAGCACTGCTTTACCGCATTATATCCAAATCCGTGTTATATCGGGTGGCGTTATATCAAGGTAGTGGTGTATCAGGAAAAACTAACATCCACCTTGGCTGAAGGGTGGCTCATTGTGAGAACTACACTCCAGGCTGCATTGGATATGTAAGACACAGTAGCAAGAACTATGGTGTCCATGGTCACAATAAGACACTCCTCCTGTCTGCAGATGTCAGGCATTCCCCGAGAAGTCCAAGTAACCATTGAAGATCTTCCATTTCAATGGAAAGACATGTTCAGCACTGGTACCTACAAGGCATTGCACTTGTTTAAAAAAAACTGGTAGAGCCCAGGCACAAACAGCATTAGAAACTAAGGCCTCAGTCCTCATTCTGCTAAAGATCCCAGCAACAGTTCCCACTGTGTCCATCAGAACCACTGAGGAAAGGCCTACAGTTCCACCAGTGGTGCTTATCCCCACAGGAGGGACAAGTGCAAAGGAAGTAGCTTTGACAGGACAGTCAAGAGCCCACCTGGACCACCTCTGAATCGATCCACTTTTCTGTCGGACAACCACCTCTATTATTTTAAATAGGCTTGAGCTGGGATCACCTCTGACTGATGGGTCCTTGAGACCATAAGGAAGGTTTTGGGCTGTTCTATCCTATCCAGTTTTGGGCTGTTCTAATTCCCTTCCCACCCCTCTTCAGGTACCCTTCTCACAGGATACTTCTACAACAAGAAGTCAACTCCCTACTACAATTGGGAGTGATAGAGGAGGTTCCTCACATTCAGAGCAGCCATACTGGCTGCTGCTGGAGCAGCTCTGCAGCCAGCCGGTGGGGCGGCCCTGCAGCCAGTCGCACCGGCCGCTGCTCAGGCAGTCCCTGGGGCCAGCCACACTGGCTGTTGCTCGGGCAGCCCATGACTTTTACTAAAAAATACCCCTGGCTAAATCATAGCCTTACTCATGATCAACAAGGACAAGTCAATATTGACTCTGAGACAGAGCATAAAATTTATAGGAACAGTGTTATGATTTCGCCAACTTGTAATCTATCTGCCACAATGGACACTGCTATTCAAAAGAATTTGATTTTGTGAGCATGGGGGCACATGCACACCAAGAATGTAATCTGTGTCGACATCTTAAAGTGCTACAGTTCCTGTAGGATATATAACCCATCCTCTGCATTACAGTATTTCTCTTCCTGAAGATTATTTTACAAGCATTTAAAACACATTGGAGTAATTATGCAGATACTTAACTTTTATCTCACTTCTGTGTTGTTGTTTTTTCTTTTGAAGCTTGAAGTTCAGGCCCCTCCAGGTACACCAGTTGGCTACATAAAACAAAACTGGCACCCCTGTCTGCCTAAATTTACTGTTCAAAATGAAGCAAAAATGGATGTATTTAAAATCATTGGCCCATGCGTTGTATGCAGCTGTTGTGCGGATATTAATTTTGAGGTAGGTAACATTGTTTAAAGTGTTTGTATTCCTCTCTTCTATTTTTAATTAGTTGGTTTTCCTAATAGTTTAATATCTGTAACTGGTCTTATTGTTACTAATGGACCATTTCCCACAAAACTAAGTTGTAATGCATTCAGTAATAACATTTGGTGTTTAGATAGTCCAACTGTTTGCATATGAAAATCTCTGAAAACAATTATCTTGGTAAATAACCCAGGTTTCAACCATTGTCATAATAAATCAACTTTCAGATTACCAAACCATGAGATATTGAATGTTTAGATAATATTTTGTCTTTTTTTTTTCCCTTTCTTCCTGTTGAAGTGAACCTTTTTGCGCCAATTAGTGTACCTTGAATATATTGCAGTTGTTTCACTGTTGTGGTGTTGAAATCTCTTTAACGTTTATTGAAATAACAGTGGAACACATCATTACATTATCTTACTTTAGGTAGTAAAAATAGATTCAGTATACACTTTTGAATAAATTCAGTACATAATTTCCCCTTAGTACTGTATATTTAAGTATTATTCATTAAATGACAACTTTCTAGATCCACTGACTTAATTGTCCAGTAATTGATGTAAATGATCAAAATGGATCAGCATAAGTGGATCGTGTAATTTTATTATAAATTATTTAATTCTGTAATTAATTCTTAAACTAATGAAGAGTTAATGAATCCTATTTTCATATTCCAGATACTAGTGTATTTTAAAATAGTGTATAGTTATCATAAGCAAAGGTTTGCAAGATCATTCTAAGCAAACTTACTAGCCATTATGTTCTTGGGAATAGCCATTTTACATGGCTTTGAACACTGAAACCAGTTTTCAAAAGACATAATGTTGACATATGTCTTGTCCCCTACTTTGGAAACTTATCATGTAATCTTCTAATTTCCATGTAGACACCTGGCACTAGGTGAAGGAACCTTGATTTACAGCACTTCTAACAGTATAGCCCTGCAACCTTCTCCATTACTGTGCTGCACTGTGTAGTTAGCATTGATATGAGCCCAAGTTCTAGCCTAGGACTTGAGCCCATGATTTACTGATGTAGAGTCGAGATTACCACAATATTGAATACCACATGCTGTAGTACATATAACAACCCATGTAAATGTGAATATCCTGAAGTTTTTGAATGAGCATTTAAAATGATCACATAAAAACTTTTTTATTATGAGTGGCAGACTTTCTTTGTTTTATTTCAAACTAGGTGAAGTCGATGGATGAAAGTTCTGTAGTCGGAAGAATTTCTAAGCAGTGGTCTGGATTTGTAAGAGAGGCATTTACAGATGCTGATAATTTTGGAATCCAGTTTCCACTGGATCTTGATGTTAAGATGAAAGCTGTTATGATTGGTGCTTGCTTCCTCATCGTAAGTCTGCCAATTCACTATTTTTAAACAATGAATATATGCTCATTTCTGTTCATCTATATGTTAAAATCATACTGGGATATGACTTGATCCTGGGCTTATTGAAGTTAACAACAAAGTTCCCATTTACTTTGAGGGTGCAGGATCAGGTTCCTAAGAGGCATGACAAATGAATTATTTCAGAAAATGAGATTATATTTGATCCAATTAGAAGTATAAAATTATATTTAGGAATACACTTATTTATTGCTGATATGCCCACTCTTGTAAAGTTTCACACTGTTTCTATGCCACAAGGACACAGTACCAGTTATCATTGCATGGCTTCTTTGAGGCTGCTGTAGGAGCCGTTCCATTAATTAGCTGACATTTACTATACAAAGAGCAGAGCCACTTGTCCTTTCCCTTGAAGACTACTGTAACCATGACACGTTCTGGTTTCTGCTAGATGTTTACTGTCAAGCTTGAGTTTTCTGAAAATGGGGACGAAAACTAGAAGGAAGGAGAGAGGCGCATGCATCAGCTCAGAGAGAAATGTCAACAATCCACCTTGCTCTGTAGCAGCAATCTTTATCAGACCATTATTGATTAACCAGAGGCTTTTCTTCCTTGGCTATGTTGTTTTGTGTGAGGTTGTCATGCAGATAAAAATATTGGAAGCAGCCCTGCTTAGAGACAACAATTTGGCAAAGCATGTATTTTAAGTCCCATTGATTTCTATGGCACTAAAGCAAATCATTGGTATAGAGTTGGAATTAATCATATGCTTGTGTTTTGCTGAATGGGGCCCAAAATGCACAAGGAATTGTAAAGCACTAACAAATTGTGTGTGTGTGCATGTGCTGTTTTTTGTTTTTGTTTTTTGTTGGGTTTTTATGTTTTGCATGTGTGTAGCTAGTCAATTTCTCTGATTGTGGGTGGCAAAAAAAAAGGTTGGTGGAAGTTAAAGAATGGGAATCAACCTTTAAATTCCAGGCCATGTCAAAGAACAGGGTTTCAGATTTCTGTGAAGTGAGAGAAAGTTAAGGAAGTGCCCACTCCAATACCTCATCCACATGCTTCTTAAGGTTGTTGCTCAGCTATTGTTTAGCTACTAAATCCCCCTCCAACACAGATACAGACCCCTCCCCCCAATAAAAAAGCTGTTTTTCTTCATTGTGGGCACTTCAGTTTGGGGGCAGAATGACAGCTGTGATGTCCTGTTCCCTGTAGTTCCTCCAGTTTTCTCTATCTCCTCAGTGACAGGCAAGATTAACTAGATTTCCTTCCTGGAGAAAATGCCAACAACATTTTATTTCAAATTTCTGCTTAACAATTCAATTGAATTCCAAGCAATGTCCTAGGACTGTTCCATCTTTTGGTGAATTTTTCCCCTCAGCTTCACTTCCCCTTCTGAGATGCTATATTGATTGGTGCCCCTACAGGCTCCAGAGAGAAAACTAGGCCAAGGAAACTTAAAGGCAAAAAAGAAAGAAAAAAGTCAGTCTCCTGCTTTAAACCACATTCTTTTCTCTCCTTAATCAAGTTTCTCTTTGGGAAGTTTAGCCACATCTGTGGCCAGAAGTGAATTTTCTCCTTAGCCCATTATATGTGGGGTCACAGTGCAACTTCCCTGGGCAGGAGAGGAGCCAGGAAGGATTAGGGAACCTGGTTATGATGGACATAATGAAGGCACTGGTCTCAGCTGCTCACTCTGGCTGAAGACCCCTCTGCTTCTATCCCCACGCTAAAGAGAGAGGCAGGATTGAAAAAGCTGATAAAGGTACAAAAAAGCTCAGGTCTGTGGATACCCAGAGTAGTACTTTAGAGCTGCAGCTTCCCCTCCCTTCTGCTTTAGAACTTAATGCATCAGGGGTTGGACAAATAAGCAGGCCCAGGACAAATAAAAGGGATGATCTCTAGAACTTACAACAGCAGCCACACCCCTGTCTGTAGAGTTCAGCCACTTTCTCCTCCTCCACCTCTCCTTGGACCACAGTTGGAGGGGTTTGGACACAGCATAGATGCTGATGACGCTGGATTGTGGTAAGGGGACTTCAAGCCTAGATCCCTTCCCATGCTACCAGCTCTATAACAAGCCTTTGAAGGGTTCCCTATGGATATCCTAAGCTGGCACCTCCAAGAGAAATGCAGACCCATCTGATCGCTTTGCAGAAGAGAAGGGTGAAAATTCTGACTTCTGGGGAATCTGTTCTCAAACCCCACCCCCTCCCTTGAGAGACTGAGAAAGTGCCCCAGTGCTCAAGGCGTGACAGTGTCTCCCTTTGATGGTAGGGAGAGCCCTAATCATCTGAAATGTTTTTGGGACAATCTGAGAACTTTCTTAGCACAATTTCACTCTTCCTTCTGAAGCAGAATCCTAGGGACAAACTCCCAAAGGGGAAATAACTAAAATCTACATTTGGTACCCCTGCTTACCTTGGGAGTACAGAATGGCAGATTAAACCCAATAAAGACCAAGCCACAGACGGGAGCAGATTCCTCTGTACACACTAAAAATGATCAAAGTAATAAAACATACATTTTAAATAATCCTAACAGTCTTTGAGGAACAGTGCTGTGAAGCTGTGCTCAGGAGGTCTGTGGCTACTCTAAACAAACTATAGCTATATCTGTCGTCTTGTACTTCCTGAGAAGCTATCATAAGAACGTGAAAAGGGCTTTCAGCCACACCTAGAAGATCAGGAAAGTGCTGAGCTGTCATTCCCAACTGTCACTGAGTTACCATACCCTACCACTGCTGCCATTTCCGCTTCCCTTGCAGCTGATGGTGGACTGACATAAGACAGAACAGTCCAGATGTGAACAAACAAACAGGCAGTAAGGGGCCTCTTGGCCCACCATTAGCTTATTTCTAGCCTCCCTGGCCTCAACTTTAAGGCCATACAGCTGCTCAGGCAGTCATACAAGCCTCGATCAATAGCACAACAGTTTTGCAACCAATAATCTTAAGAACCACCCGGTAAAAAGCAAAAGGTTCAGAAGTTCCATTTTCCTAGACCAGGGATCGGCAACCTTTGGCCCGCGGCCCGCCAGGCTGCGGGAAGCGGCGCGGGCTGAGGGATGTGCTGGCCGTCGCTTCCCGCAACTCCCATTGGCCTGGAGTGGCGAACCGCGGCCAGTGGGAGCCACGATCGGCTGAACCTGCGGACGCGGCAGGTAAACAAACCGGCCTGGCCCGCCAGGGTGCTTACCCTGGCGGGCTGCATGCCAAAAGTTGCCGATCCCTCCCCTAGACCTTCTGTGGCAACATTGGTCCAATGCTAGCCTCCATTGAAACGATATTTTTTGATGGGAGTTTGAGAGCTGCAAACCAGTGATGCCAACACCTGCCGATTTCCCCCACACACTTTGGGAGTTTTCTAGGACTCTTCCCACATCTGGATTGCAAAAACAGCAGGCCAGTGGGTACTAAATATCATCCATTCTGGCTATACTATCGAATTTACCTCCCTGCCTCCTCCAAAACCCCCATCCCTTTTCAGGGGCCATTTTCATAAGGAGATTCTCAAACAAGAAGTAGAATTCCTCTTGCAAGCGTGGCTTCAAACACTGTACTCACTAAACAGTCCATGAATGCCATAGTAACTGTGCCCACCAAGGTACAGTAACTCCTCACTTAAAGTCTTCCTGGTTAACGTTGTTTCGTTGCTGATCATATTAGAGAACATGCTCATTTAAAGTTGCGCAATGTTCCCTTGTAACATTGTTTGGCAGCTGCCTGCTTTGTCCACTGCTTGCAGAAAGAGCAGCCCATTGCAGCTAGCTGGTGGGGGCTTGGAACCAGTGTGGACCGGCAGCCCCCCTATCAGCTCCCCACTCCCCTAAGTTCCCTGTGCAGCAGCCACCCAGCAGGCTATCAATTGCCAGCAGTTCAGCTGTCCCTCCCCCCACTGCCATGTGCTGCTCCCGGAAGCCTCTTGCTTGCTGTGCGGGGGTGGAGGAGGGGGAGGCTAATGTTAGGGTGTCCCCCTGCTCCTGCCCACCGCTTACGCCATCTCTATAGAGCGGGTGGGTGGGTGGGTGGGAGAACACAACAGGGCTCAGGATGGAGGGAGCTTGCTGGCAGCAGCTTCTGTCTCAACTTGCAGATCTATTTAAAAAGGCAATATATTTAGAGTGGGGTCAGCGTACTTAAAAGGGCAATGTGCATCTCTCTCTCTCTCTCTCTCTCTCTCTCTCTCTCTCTCTTTCACACACACACACGGTGTGTGTCTCTGTCTGCCATGCCGTCTCCCTTNGGAAATTGGAATCGCTTAACATCGTTTTGCTTAAAGTCGCATTTTTCAGAAACGTAACTATGTTAAGCGAGGAGTTACTGTAACATCATCTCTACTATGATGGAGGAATCCTCAGCAAGTATGCATGGGTATGCCATTCCTTTCCCCCTCACTATACAGGATATCATTATGGATGCCTCTCTTTTAGGCTGGAGGGCTTGCAGCGCAGGGCACTTGGACTTCACAAGAGACCAGGAGTCACATCAGCAATCTGGAAGTGAGAGTCCAGGAAGCTTGCAAAACCTTTTTCCCATTCATTCAAGATAACCATATCCTCATCATGTCCAACAATATGACAACTAATTTTTACATCAACAAGCAAGGACAAGTGAGATCCATTCCCCTGTGTGCAGAAGCAGTCACCCTATGGAAATATCACATCAGCAATCAAATCACCCTGTTGGCAACTTACCTTCCAGGGGATCAGAATGTGTTGGTGGACTCCCTCAACAGACACTTTGCTATCAGCCACGAATGGGAGTTACGAGACTCCATGGTAGACAGTATTTTTGCTCTGTGGGGAACCCCTGCAAGGGACCTGTTCGCCTCTCAAATGAACAAATTGCAATATACTGCTCTAGAGGAGCCATAGACTTCTACTCTCAGAGAGACATTCTCCTCTTTACATGGTCAGACCGTCTATGCCTTCCCTCCCTTACCACTCCTACCTCAGGTCTTATGGGATATTTTGTCAAGACAAGGCATAAGTCATCATCATCAGCCTCCAGTGACCCGGACAGTTTTGGTTCCCAAGTGTCTGACGCATGTTGTTTCTATCGCTGATCAACATTCAATCTTCTTCCAATTTCCTGACCGAGGGGAAAGGCAGCATCAAGCATCCCATCTCCCAAGCACTCCATCTCAGGGCTTGGTTTTTGGATGGGTGTAAACTCTACAACATTTGTGTTCTGAAGTTATGCAAAGCATTCTTATTACCAGTAAAAAAGATTGCACTAGAAAATGCTACACTGAAAATGGAAGCATTTCTCTTGTGGGAGCAACAAAAACTTATATCCCCAGAGATTGCAGGTATTCCCCTTATCTTGGCCCCCCTCCCCTCCCAAAATAGTGGGTCTTTCCATCAACTCTTTACGAACCACCTGGAAGCAATCAGTGTGTACCACCCACCTTCACATGGTTACTCAATTTTTGCTCACGCATTGACTACTCAGAATCTTTCTGCCAGTAAGGAAACTTAATCCTCAATGGACTTTCAATCTTGTTCTTTCAGTGCTCGCTATCCCTTTGAACCACTAGATATGTGTTCCATGTCTCATGGATAGAAGAAGATTGCATTTGTGGTAGCCATCCCCTCAGCCAGGAAGGTGGCTGAGCTCAGAGCACTGATGGCAGATCTGCCTTACACTATATTTCCTAAAGACAAAGTCCCATTGCTTTTACATCCCAAGTTCACCCCCAGAGTAGTTTCAGAGTTTCACCTGAACTAGTCAGTTCACTTACCTGTGGTTGTTTATTCCCCCCCAAAACCACATGCATCTGAAGAAGAGAAGAGACTTCATTCCCTTGACATGTGATGAGCCTTAGGGTATGTCTAGGCTTAAAATTCTACAGTGATGCAGCTGTGCCTCTATAGCACTTCAGTGTAGACACTCCCTATAGCGACGGGAGGGGTTCACCCATTGCTGTAGATGATCCACCTCCCCGAGAAGCAGTAGCTAGATCAACAGAAGAATTCTTCTGTCGACCTAGCACTGTCTACGCCGGGGGTTAGGTTGGTATAGTTGTGTCTCTTAAAGGTGAATTTTTCACACCCCTGAGAGAAGTAGTTATGCTGATGTAAACTCTGTGTAGATCAGCCCTTGTCCTTTTACCTATAAGAGACAAAACCAATCAGAATATCTCCCAGATTGTTTATTGCTGTACCAGAAAGAATTTGAGGTCAAGCTATATCTTCTCAGAGGATATTTAAATGGATCTTGGTCTATTTCTTATCCTGCTATAAGCTGTCTAATATTTGTCCTCCTCATGGGGTGAGGGCTTATTCTACAAGAGCACAAGCAACATTGGTGCTGTTGCTTCTGGATGTACCTCTGCTTCACATTGCAGAGCAGCTACTTGGAGTTCCATCCAGACATTTGTGAGGTGATATGCTTTAGTACAGGACTCCTGCACTGATCCATCCTTTGGGATGGTGGGGATTCAGACAGCTCTGCCACCTGCAACCTTGCACCCTCCTCCTACTTGAGTACTGCTTGTCTGTCACCCACAGTGGAGTACACATAGGGACCAACACTCAAAGACAAAGAGAGGTTCTTCACGATGTGAGATCCCTATCTGTATTTCACTACCCACCCTCCTTCCCTTTTGCTTTTGATTGTTCTTGGATTTGCAGTACAGAAGGAAATGTCACTTGGGCAAGGATATGAGAACCTACTTTTCGTACACTTTAGGAAAAGGCAAAGTGCAACCCTTGATCAATAAGGTCCAGGCCTTCCAGACATGCCCTATGCCTTCCTCGAGGAAACAGGTGTGCAGTTTTTTAGGACTAGCTGATACCACTGATTTATTCCTGAGTTCTCAACCATTGTGTCCCCTCTTACCGATCTTCTCAAAAATGGTAGTCCAAAGAAGGACCAAAGTTGTAAGGAGGCTTTTCAAACCCTGAAAGCCCAGCTCTGTTGAGAACCCATCTTGTACAGCCTCGACTTCACCAAGGAGTTCCTGCTACAGACCAATGCTTCGGATGTGGGCATAGGGACCATTTTATCCCAAGTAGTGGAAGGTGATGAGCACCCCATCTTATATATCAGCTGGAAGCAGTTCCCAAGGGAGAGGGCTTACTCCATGACTGGAAAGGAAGCATTGGCAGTAAAATGGGCTATTGACTCACTCTGCTACTACCTTCGGGGTGCTCACATCATGCTAGTCACTGACCATTCCCCTCTCCAATGACTACAGGCCATGAAGGATAATACCCCTGAATTATGTGAATGTACCTCTCCCTCCAGCCCCTTTCTTTCCACATACAACACCAGGCTGGCAGAGCACACCTGAATGCTGACTTCTTTTCACAAGGTGGAGGAGACCAGATGGGGGAGGTCAGATTCCAAATGGCAGGAGTTAAGGAGAACCTTTGAGCCCTGCTAGCCCTGCCCTATTATACCTGCAGCCAATGCCAGGCCTGGAGGGGGTAAAAAAGGAGAGAGTTTAGACTAGTTCAGGGCTGACTGGCGAAGAGGTGGAGCTAGCTTCTGCCCTACTTGACAGAAAGGAGCACTAGCCTGCTGGCCAAGGCAGCCGACAGGGAGCATGTTCTGTCTCTTAGCCAAGGGAGACAGCGGAGGAGACCTAGGAGCCTCCGGCAACTGAAGTAACTGTAGCCCAGAGACATTGTGGAGTTTGGCAGTACCAAATTGATGGAACTGCGGTAGGGCACCACCCAAGATCCACAAGAGGGTGCCCCGGGAGGCAAGCCACCCCAGCATATTGGACTATAGGGGCCACGCCCCAAACTAAATGGACTCTGGTAGGAAGTAACCCAGAGTAGTGGATTTAGAATCCCTCCTCAGAGAACCCCCTGTTCAGTGGTCCGCTCACACAGGGCCCTGGGCTGGGACCCGGTGGAGTGGGGGTGACCAGGACCTCCTATCCCCACTGCCCGAAAGTCTGAGGCACCTTAACCAGGGAAATAAGGGGCCAGACGTCAGGCACACCAACGACTAGGCCGCCTGGCCCGCCACACACCTTGTTACAAGGAGAAATTCACCATCACCACCACACACCAAATATAATGCATCTGTAATTTAGGAAAGAAAGATGGAATTATCCTTGTGTAAAAGTTGTCTCGTCAAGAAAGAAATTAAGAGGCGGGACATTCTCCTTCCGCCCGCTCCCCAATGCTAATGGTAAACTAAAAAGAAACTTTTTTATGTTTGGCTACTTCTATTTAGCACACAGCAACTATGTTGGTTCAGAAATCCTTATCAGTACTTTTATCACTGACACAGCATGTGTTCTTAAGAAAGTAAACTTTGAAGGTTGCATCAAAGTGATCCAAGGGGAAGAAAGCATTATTTTGTATTTTCTGCAGAATAGAATTTTTAAAAAAAACCTGAAGTTTTAGTTCTCAGAATAATCTCTAAAAGCATTAAGATGACTCTGATCTGTATAAATGGCCTCTTAGAACTATCTAATTCTTTGTTCATTTTCTTTGCTGCTTAGGATTTCATGTTTTTTGAACAAACTGGGGACAAGAACCAGCGAGCAGGAGTGTGGCAGTAGAATCTACTGTTGGACTTAAAACGTGCTTACAGAGAAAAGTTTCACACTGCTTTGTGCTCTTTTTCAAAAATACATTACAAAAGTCCAGTATATATAGAACATCTCTGGAACTTTTGCTTATTGCTAGTTTCTTTTGTAACTTAGGGTTTCTATTGCCCTATTTTATTGTTTTGATATTGCAAATACAATTCTATACCTCTGATATAAATATAGATTAAATCTGTATAAATAATGTGAAATGTTTGTGAATCTTCCCTGACTGGAATTTAAACTGCAAAATGATTTCTTTATTCTTGTGAGCACTTCGTAGAAGATCTTTTATAGTACAGAAATATTGGGAATAATCCTCTGTCACTTGCACAAAACTACAGTTGATCCTACAACAAGGACAGATTTTTTTTAATATTCAACATTGGCAATGTTTTATTTATATATATATATATAATATTCAGTTCTCTGTAATATCTATATATTGTATATTAAACACTAATCCTATATTTTGTTTAATTCTGATAAAATAAATATCAGCATTCATATTTTGATGTTTATAATCTATGATTATATATAAAGAAAAGAACATTATATGAGAGCAAAGGTGTAAATGAAAGGTCTATTTCTTCCACTATCTTCATCTGCATCTCACAATTCAGATGCAAAGTTGCCCAACAGAAGTAGAGTGCCTCACTGTAATTTAACTGTATGCTAACTGTCTAGTGTCATTGTGATACTGGCAAAAGTGATTCCTAAAGATATTGTATGCAGCTAGAAGTCTTTCAGATTAACAGTTTACCCAAGCAAGATTAAAGCAGATATAACCCCTTTTTAAAAATATCATTTTCCCACTTACCTAGAACATGAAGGAGATTTTGGTGTTCTGGGTTAAAATTTGTTAGTTAAAAAGTGGTCTATCAATAACTATTTTAAAAGTTGGATCATATAGTGGCCTTTAAACTCATCTTATTTTGATGAACTTTTGATTCTTTGTAGTATGATGGAAACATACGTGTATGGCAGCTTGTACCTTTAGAGTGAATCCTCCATTTTCACTTGCACAATAACTACAGTTGATCCTAGGACCAAGGCAGATAGGTAAACATATTTAGAGAGAAAAGAAAAAAGTAGGGGGGAAAAAAACTCTGTCAGGTACAGTACTTGGTCCTGCTACTGAAGGCAGGGGACTGGACTCGATGACCTTTCAAGGTCCTTTCCAGGTCTGAGAGATAGGTATATCTCCATATATTTAGGAACAATTAATGATTTCTCTCTCTTCTTGCTCTGGTACTATCATTACTCCTCTTCCCGGCCACTGGTCTAGGCAGTAGCTATCAGAGGTATTTAAGAAGACTTGGTAAGTTAATTTATTTGTAAACCCAGCAAATTTGTTATGGAAATAGGGAGAGACAGACATAAGATCCCATGATGCTATTTTTATATTATCAGTTTTCAACAGTTTTGTCTCCTCTTTTTGATTATGGTTTATAAGCATTTTTATTTTAACTGGGTAAACAAATGAATACATTTGTCAGTTCCAAGCCCCCATTCTCACAAGCACACACTGTCCCAAATGTTTATTACATGCTAAGGGTGGCATTTTTGTGTGAGTGCCTCCTATGTGATACTAGTAACAAGCCTATTCTAATTAATTACTTGTTCACTTTTCTCAAACCACATTCCTTTTGTTTAGTTATCCAACCTTTTTAAATGTGCCAATGACTTTGCTGAAATAATAAAAGGCAGATGAGCCAAAGGACTCCTCTGCATAGTGTCTATATATATATATATTTTTTTTACTATTTGTATTACCTTTGTGTCTTGGAGTCCCAGTCATGGACCAGGATGCAGTGTGCTGGGTCCTATACAAACACAAAACAAAAAGACAGTCCCTGCCCTGAAAGAGCTGACAATCGACATATAAGACAAGGCACAAAAGATGCAGAGAGACTGAGGTGGAAGTACAAGGAAACCATGAGAATGTGCTTGTCAGCATGATAGGTTGTGATCTCAGCACATCCACAATCTAGCCATTCTTTGTAGGCTTCATGGTAAATAAGAGTTTCAAGAAGGATTTTGAAGTAGGATAAAGAGGTTTGAAGTAGTTTTGCAGATGTTTACATCTGATGGGTGTACATTTGTTTTAACTCCTGCATGAGAGCCAGAGTGTATACCGTACTTACAAAAATATTCCCTACAATCATTACTGATTAACACAGCCAAAAGGTAGCTACACCTAACTTGCCCCGGTGCCTTTTCCTCTTTGAGTGAAGATGCTGCACAAGCATCACTTCAAACATTGTCACATTAAAAACGTGTAATAAACTCTTTCAGCATTGCTGTTGATGTTGCCAAAACAAAGCATGCCTGCTATATTATCCAAGGTAATATATATTCTGATGCTTAAATCATAGGACCAGATACTTGGGTCCAGCCAACCCACAGAGGTTGGGGGGAAATGTGGCTTTAAGCTTTCTCAATTCTGGAGTTAGCTGGAGGACAAAATATTCCCCTTCATAATTTTTAGCAGCCTAAGGACTGTTCTAAATCACTCCATATGGAGTATTCTCCTAGGGATCATTCTGCTGTGTGAGGATTGCCTGAGTGCGCTGCCTTGCATCTTAGCTCATTTCTTCCCAGGAGTGAGGGAACCAGGAGTGCTACACCAGCTTTACATCACTTGGGAATTTTTTCTACATCAAGGCATCACCAGCTGTCCTCCAAATGTAACTCTCCATCCACAGAGGATATAGAGGCAAGAGCCAGATTCCTGGCTCATATTATTTAGTTGTTCTTATTCATTATTCAGTAGTAACAGAAGTGGGCAACAGGATTTAGGTCCTGCTGGATTTCTCCTGCTTTTAGAAAAAATGATGATTTTGCTTATCTCAGGAGAAGGAGGGAGAGAGGAAAACAAACTGGAAATAAAACTAATGTATCTCTGATTTAGTGCCAGTATCGGTGTGGCAAATTTTCTTTTAAATATATTTTAAAAAATTAACTAGCTATTTGGCAAGCCACAAGAGGTGGTTGACAGTGTGATAGTTCTGTAATCATGCCTGGTATTACATGTTCACTAGTAGGACGATTCATAATATTCTTCTGTAGCTCATCCATTTTTGTTACATTCTTCTTTTAACTGCAACATTTATTTCTCTTGACTGTGACTTCTATTATTTTTAATATTGAAAAGAATGTTTACTGAATGCAGTAATGTTTTCCCTCCACTTGTTCTCTGAATTAACAGGGTATTTATTTCCTTTTTATTTAACTAAGGGGATGATACTGCTCCCACAAAATAAAGTGGAGAAGCACCTGTTGAATGCACCGCCAAAGCAAATAATTTTACAATTTTATCATATTCATAAATATTTGTTTTATGTTAAATGAAAGTCAAACTCCAGTTTATTCTTTTCAATTTCAACCTGAATTACATCTTTATTGAGCTCTGCCAGCTATCATCCCAATATAATTGACTTGTTTTTACAGCCTTTACACTTCAGTTTCTTTACCTTAGCAGTGTTGGTCCCTTTTAAATAACCCTTTAATGACTCCCAACTTTTCTATTTCTGTTTGGGTTTAAACTAAATTTAAAAAAAAAACCCTCCCCCCCCGCNCACACACACACACAAAACAACACCAGAGCTCGATGCTGAAGTGTGTCTAAGCTGTGTAGAGGGTCATGGGTTGTGTATGCAAAAGTGGCTTTAAGCTTACCTTTGCCCTGCCTGGCCCGGTCCACTACATCACTTTATGCTGGCTGCAAGAGTGACAGGGACCACAACCCCAATGAGTTTCAGTGTAGCACAGGGAGTGCCAGCCTTTCTTCTCTTTCCCTGTTGTGCTGGTAGTAGCAAAATTGAGAGGTATATGAAGCTCTGTGTTGCCTCTGACAGGGGGGAGATTGTCCCTGGTTAAGCTGGTGTCAGGGCTGGTTTATGTTGTCAATGCAATGCAAATCACTCTATTACATCAGAATATTCACCCTAATAATTATCTCCCATTATTATTTATTTATAGTGGTAATGCCTCAGAACACCAGTCGTGCATCGGGGCACCAATGTGCTAGGAACTATACAAACACATCACAAAAGGGAGTTCCTGCCTCAAAAATCTTACAATCTGAACTCAGAGTCATTTAATAAAGGTTTCAAATGCTATGTTGGTCCTACCTTTCCAATCTTGGGACATATATTGCCCTCCATGGTGTAAAGTATCTGAATGTAGGATCAAACACTTTAGTATCTCCACTAGCCTGTGTTGCAATCACAAACTCGTGCAAAATTGTGCCCTGCATGGGGGTTCAGAATGCCACTGCCACTTACTTATGGTGGCTGATAGCAGTACAAACATTATGTAATAACCACAATCACTACAAATACACATACCAACAATGGCCAATCAAACTGGGAGTAGCAACATGTGGCAATGGCTAAAATAATATAACTGTTCAGGGAAAGGACCTACAGCGTATCTCTAAACACATCTAATGGTATTGTCACGAACATGACCCCCTCGGCAGTCATTTGCCCTGTTAGGAACAAACACTCCTAGGCAATTTGATTATAGACTCAAGCCTGAGGCCTGCTTTATTGGGCTCACATACACCAAATGCATAGGGGTAGCAGATCGAAATCAACTACCCCGCTTACAAGGTTACATGCCATCCTTTAAAGTCTTAAACCGCAACCGCACCCGCGTCACTGCCAAGCATTAGGGTAAAGAGTGCTTTCCTGAGTTGTCAGCAATTCTTCCTTGGACGTGCCAAGAGGGGTTGGGTGATTGGTACTTCCCTATAGAAAATTTTAACATGTCCTGGACACGTAGGCCTTGCATTTCGTGACCGGAGAGGTCAGGGCCCAATATGGTATTTTGGGCCTAGTGTGACAATTAGTCTGGGTAAACGGGTCCACAAAAGGGCAGTCTGCGGTTATATTGTTTATGCCATGAGCGGGGACATTAGCACGAATTCCGGTTACAAAAGACAGCTCTGCAGAAATATGTTCCAGCATAGGTCACAAGAATACTTTGTTACATGCTGTGACGAAGTGGGAACGTTGTTAATGTTTCCTCTGAATACTGTGTGGGTGTCTCAGTTTCCCCTATGCAGTTCTTAAGTATCTAGGTGGTGGGATAAGGGTGTGTGGTTGTTGCAGAGGGAAGGACCAGTGTACATAAATGCCTGACACTTTGTCTCCTGGCAACTGATGGCCTGGGCCCCTCCTCTGCAAAGGTGCCAACTGAAGGTGTTGGAGACAAAGAGATCAGGTGACCTCCTAGCCCGGGAAAGGGACAAAGCCCAGAGGAGGAGGGGCTGGAGGGGTTTTTTGTTCTGTTTCGAGCTGGCTGGGGAAACGGAGGGGTGCCCAGACGGGGCTCTAGCCCCCCTGGGGCCTCAAGATGGACCTAACTGAGGGGGTCCTGTTGTCTGTACTTGCAAGACCTGTTTTAGACCGTGTTCCTGTCATCTAATAAACCTCTGTTTTACTGGCTGGCTGAGAGTCACGTCTGACTGCAAAGTGGGGGGTGCTTGCAGGACCTCTGGCTTCCCCAGGACCCCGCCTGGGCGGACTCGCTGTGGGAAGCACATGGAGGGGCATATGCTGAATACTCCAAGGAGAGACCCAGGAGGTGAAGACCTGTGAGCTTCTTGCCCTGAAAACAGTCTGCTCCGAGGGAGAGGAGGCTCCCCAAAGTCCTGACTGGCTTTGTGGGGAGCAATTCCAGAGCATCGCCCAGGGACTCCGTGACAACTGGTGGCAGCGGTGGGATGTACTGCACCCCGTGAAAGGCGCTTCTTGCAGTAAGTGACTGGGAAGCAGTAAAACAAAGGGGGGATAATGAGGACCAGGCGTGCTGAAGGCTCAGAGAAGGATGGTTTCAGGGGGCAGTTAACCTCTGGGAGTGTGTGACCAGCGAGAAGGACTGTTGGAGTAACGGGGTCCCCCTGAGGACTGCAGCGAGCAGTCTCAGGGGCGGAGGAGCCTGCCGCTCGACCCTGGGAGAGAGAAGGACTTTTGCTGTAACAGGGTTCCCCTGGGGATTGCAGCGAGCGGTCCCAGGGGCGGAGGAGTCTGAAGCTCGACCCTGGCAAAGAGGTGGTGACCACGAGAAGGGCTGGCACACTAGGGGTTCTTCCTGGAAACCATGGGGGCGCTGAGAGCACACAGGCCTGTGAGTCCAGAGCAACTTGGGAACAGTAAAGTGATGGCCTATCCCCATCTCCTTAAGAAGGACATTGTGATCCTGTGCAAAAAGAGAGGGTTACGCATTGGGAAGTTCACCAAGGCCCAGTTAATCGTGCAGCTGGAGGACGAGAACCGCTCTAAGGAGCAGATTCCTGACCCAGATGGGGCTACAAGAGGATCTGGAAGCAGCAGGAGCAGTAGCCAGGCATCCCCAAGAGTCTGGTCCCCAACCAGACGGGGGTCTTCACGATCGGGTTCCCCATCAGGGGATCAGAGACGGATGGGACTGGAGCTGAGTCCGAGAGAGCGAGAGGACCGTGAGAGAGAGCAGAAGCCCGAGGAAAAGCTGCAGGAGAAGCAGCAGCAGCATGGACTGGCGATGGTGGAGCGCAGAGGCATAGGGGGCTTCCCAGGGGTGAGTGGGGATAGACCCCGGGCTGCCAGTTCCGCAGGGAACCTCGATACTAAATTGCTGCCCCTGGTTAAGGAGGGGGGGAATGTGGATGCCCACCACACGGCCTTCGAGCAGGCTGGCGATTTGAACCAGGGGGACCCTGCGGAAAAGCCCCGGTATCTAGCTCCCTTGCTGGGTCCCAAGGCCATAGACGCTGTCAGCCAAATTGGTGGGGTGGTGGACAGGCTCCCACTCCTGGCCCCGGCCTATATGTCTGCGTGGAGTCTCCTGGGCTCAGGCCCCTCGGACCCCCAGTGGGAGAGGAAGGTGGAGGTCAATGGGGGGACCTGCCTGGGGTGGCGAGACCCTGGGACAGAGAGAACTGTTGTCAGGCCCCGGGGGGTGCAGCCGCAGATGCTGCGGGGCTGTGTGACCTGGGTGAAGGTCCCCGGGATAAAGGCCCTCACCCTGCCTATGGCCCGGATCCCTGTGCAGACACAGGAGGGGTCGGGCTGGCTGGTCGTTGGGGTTCTCCAGGATATCGGCTGGGAGGTCCTGTTGGGGGGTGACTGTGTCTCTTTGGGACAGGATCCAGGCCCCGCTCCTGTAACGGCCGAGGATTTGAATTTGAATCCAGGGAACCAATTGGCTAAGATGGAAATGGTCAGTGAAAATGCAAATGACCTGGCTGGCAGGAGGGAGGGGCTGCTGGGCTCAGGATACCTGCCTGCCTGTAACCAGACCCCTGGGGCTGAGTGTGTCGGAGAAATGCTCCCCGCCCCCCTGCACACTGGAGAGGGGGCTCACGCTGGCTCTGATGCTGGAAGGAGAGCAGAGAGCTCGCTGCCTGCCCCCACTGGGACAGCCAGGGCAGTGCTGAGCATGGTGGGAGCTGAGACCCCAGCTGAGTGGGGGGACACCCAGGCAGGGCAGGTCGGCTGCCAACCAGGTTTGCCTGGTCCAGACGTGCTGCTGGGAAGTGATTACACAGCAGGGAGGAAGCTACCAGGGACCGGGCTCAGGGGGGCTGTGACCCCAGGCCCAGCCAGCGAGAGGAAGCAGGTCCCACTCCCTTCCCCAGCAGCTGATTTCCAGACCGAGCTGCAGAAGGATCCCTCCTGGGAGAAGCTGAGGGAACTTGCTGGCCACAGCGCTGCAAACCCCCTTGGGGAAGGCTGCAGGGACAGAGTCCTGTGGGAGAAGGGATTCCTGTACCAGGAATGGGCTCCCCAAGGGGAAGTAGAACTGGGGGGAATCGGGAGGCAGCTGGTGGTGCCCCAGGAATCCACAGGGTTCCTCCCTTTCGAGCTGCTGCATGGGAGGAGAGTGAGGGGACCCCTGGACCTGAAAAGGGAGGATTGGGAGGAGAAGGGGGAAGACCCCCTGGTGGATCTCTTCCCTGAGGTGGGAGCCAATCTCCCCATCAGGTGTTCCCTGTTCAGAGTCACTGGGAAAGCAGCCCAGAACCTGGAGAGAGAGGTCAAGGACATGCTGGCTTTAGATGTGATCCAGCCGTTCAACAGCCCATGGGCCTCACCCGAGGGGCTGGTCCCCAAGGAAGACAGGATGGTCTGGTTTTGTGGGGACTACCGGAAGCTTAAAGCCATCACCGGGTCCGATGCCTACCCCATGCCTAGGCCTGGGGAGATTCTAGACAAGCTGAGGGGGATGGAGAACTTGGCCCTGGCGTACATCGATGACACATGTGTCTTTAGCCAGACCTGGGAGGAACGTGTGTCCCAGGTGAAGAGGGTGCTGGGCTGCCTCAAGGAGGCAGGACTGACGGTAAAAGCCGAAAAGTGCAAAGTGGAGATGATGGGGAATCCATGGGAATGTTGCTGGGTTCGAACTTCCCCAGGTCACTGGCTAAAGTGACCCCGCTCAGTTCGGTCTCGAAGGGGGGAGAGGTGTGACGAAGTGGGAATGTTGTTAATGTTTCCTCTGAATACTGTGTGGGTGCCTCAGTTTCCCCTATGCAGTTCTTAAGTATCTAGGTGGTGGGATAAGGGTGTATGGTTGTTGCAGAGCGAAGGGCCAGTGCACATAAATGCCTGACACTTTGTCTCCTGGCAACTGATGGCCTGGGCCCCTCCTCTGCAAAGGTGCCAACTGAAGGTGTTGGAGACAAAGAGGTCAGGTGACCTCCTAGCCCGGGAAAGGGACAAAGCCCAGAGGAGGAGGGGCTGGGGGGGGTTTTCAGTTTCGAGCTGGCTGGGGAAACGGAGGGGTGCCCAGACGGGGCTCTAGCCCCCCTGGGGCCTCAAGATGGACCTAACTGAGGGGGTCCTGTTGTCTGTACCTGCAAGACCTGTTTTAGACCGTGTTCCTGTCATCTAATAAACCTCTGTTTTACTGGCTGGCTGAGAGTCACGTCTGACTGCGAAGTGGGGGTGCAGGACCCTCTGGCTTCCCCAGGACCCCGCCTGGGCGGACTCGCTGTGGGAAGCACACGGAGGGGCATATGCTGAATACTCCAAGGAGAGACCCAGGAGGTGAAGACCTGTGAGCTTCTTGCCCTGAAAACAGTCTGCTCCGAGGGAGAGGAGGCTCCCCAAAGTCCTGACTGGCTTTGTGGGGAGCAATTCCAGAGCATCGCCCAGGGACTCCGTGACACATGCTTGTATATTAGAGCCAAACAATAATATTGTTTTATAATGAGTTAACATTTCCTTAATTATACGTGTTAGTAGGGTTTGGACAAGGGGGTACATAATAGGACAAAGAAGGAGCATGATGCCCTTTAGTATGACCACTAGGACTAACTTGTTACAGGTTATTGGTTATAACTTTGCCTTATTGCTTTCTATTGTTGCCCTGCAGTAGCAGGGGCAGGCACAGTGTTAGGGAAGGGAAGGGAAAAGGAGGGGAGGGGAGGCAATGGGGGGTGAGTGGACAGGTACAAGGGGTGGGTGCCTACAGAAGTACCTGTTCCCAATTAATGTGCCTTAATTGTTTATACAGCAATAATTATAGGTTGTACAATTTTATAGCCTTAGAGCAAAAGCTATTACAAAAGCAGAAGTTTAAGCAGACGTTAGGCTGGACCATGGCCAAGGGCACTGTTACAAATATTCCAGTTCCTCTTCCCCCTGGCCTTCCCCCCCCCCCTTTCCAGGGCAGCATTGCTTAGTATGGTTTTGGCTTCTGACCTGTTGGTTACAGGGTAGGCCCTGGTCAGAGCTTACAGAGGGGGGTTGCTATTACAAGGGTCATTAAGGCCTCCTACTGTTATAGGGGCCACAAAAGAAGGGGGCCCCCATCTGATGCCATTTGGGCATCCGGCTGGGCCTTGGGGTAAGGAGGAGGACTAACCTTTCGGTGGGTATGGGCATACAGGGGCTTACCTAAAGGGGGCACAATCCAAAGGTAACAGAGTTTATATGCCAAGCAACAATTTCATTATAAAAACATTAATTACAAATAAGTTTCAGGATGAGTCTTAATAGCCTTTAACAAGCAAATTAATATAAGCAGATGCATTTTAAACCTTAAGCAATGCCTGTTACAAATAGTCCTCTCTCTGCCAGTTCCTCTTTTTTTTCCCCTCTCCTCCTCCCTCCCCCCCCCCCTCCTCAAAGTACAGCCCAGTCTGGCTCAGGCTTCCGGTCTAACAGTTTTGAGCCAGGCTGGGGGGGGGGGGGTGTAAAAAAGAGGGGAGAAAGTAACTTAGAGGGGACAAAGGAGGGGGGGGGTATTTTCTTCACAGTATCTTTCTAATGTATGTTTCCTTCTAGGATGTGATGTTTTTTGAACATTATTGAGACTGGTGGTAATAATAGAGCTATCCTCTCCAGTCACCGGATGCTGGAAGCTATCTACCCCAAGATGGTGATAAAATAACAAAATCTTCTATTTTGATATAGTAACATGATGGCACAAAGGATGTGATGTTGAATTTTATAATAGGTTACATTTTCAAAGCAATGCACAAAGATGTAGTGGTACAACTATCAGCGAAAGTTACCCAGTTACACTCACTCCCTATGAACTACCATGAAATCTTAGGGTCTCATTTTATGGGCAAGTGTCTCTCGCTGAGTATCTTGCATAGCTTGAACTTTAAATGATGAGAAGTATATCTTCTAAAGTTAGTTACTTGTTTGGTAAGAGGCAAATTCAGGTGTGATACTATAATACTGTAGTTTTATCTGTACATAATATTGTGGGAGATATATTTTGACTCTGTTGTAAATGACTGGTTTTAGGGGATGTTATATTTTGTAAGTATTTTATATGAATTGGCAACAGGAAATTAAAAGGACATTAGAGGTTCAATCTTGTTTGCATTGAAATTAATGGCAAAAATTCCAGTTGCTTCAGTGGGAGTAGGCACAATCCGTATGACAGCCTGAACAAGGAAATGTACGTACAGACAGACATATGGGGGGGATTCGTGTGGCTAAATACATCAGTGTCATTTCATAGATGCTAACATCCAACTGCTTCAGTTCCTTTTATAGCCCAAGAAAGTAGTAAAGGGCTAGGATTTTCAGAGGAACTGAGGGTTGGTACCTAACTCCCTTAGGCTCCTTTGAAAATCCCATCCATTATCTAATTAAATCCTTTATTGTCTTCTAAATGTGTTCTGCTGCTATATTCTTAGTTCTAGTCACCTGAATTCTGTCTGTTTATGCTTGCTAGAACATTGGCTAAATAACAGTTTGCTAAGGACCAGACTGTGATACTGTGACGAAGTGGGAATGTTGTTAATGTTTCCTCTGAATACTGTGTGGGTGCCTGTTTCCCCTATGCAGTTCTTAAGTCTCTAGGTGGTGGGATAAGGGTGTGTGGTTGTTGCAGAGTGACGGGCCAGTGCACATAAATGCCTGACACTTTGTCTCCTGGCAACTGATGGCCTGGGCCCCTCCTCTGCAAAGGTGCCAACTGAAGGTGTTGGAGACAAAGAGGTCAGGTGACCTCCTAGCCCGGGAAAGGGACAAAGCCCAGAGGAGGAGGGGCTGGAGGGGGTTTTCCAGTTTCGAGCTGGCTGGGGAAACGGAGGGGTGCCCAGATGGGGCTCTGGCCCCCCTGGGGCTCCAAGATGGACCTAACTGAGGGGGTCCTGTTGTCTGTACCTGCAAGACCTGTTTTAGACCGTGTTCCTGTCATCTAATAAACCTCTGTTTTACTGGCTGGCTGAGAGTCACGTCTGACTGCGAAGTGCAGGGTGCGTGCAGGACCTCTGGCTTCCCCAGGACCCCGCCTGGGCGGACTCGCTGTGGGAAGCACACGGAGGGGCATATGCTGAATGCTCCAAGGAGAGACCCAGGAGGTGAAGACCTGTGAGCTTCTTGCCCTGAAGACAGTCTGCTCCGAGGGAGAGGAGGCTCCCCAAAGGTCCTGACTGGCTTTGTGGGGAGCAGTTCCAGAGCATCGCCCAGGGACTCCGTGACAGATACCCTTACTTGTGTTGATTAACACCTTACCTCATAACTAGCCCTACTGGACTACTTGTGGACTCCATATAAATAAGGGTATTACAATCAGGCCCTAAATAACAGCAAACTAAGGACCCTATTCTGCAGCCCTCCTACTTCTGAGAAACACTTGCTTATGTTGTTAGAATATTCCTAATTCTATATGGGGGATGCAGCTGGCAGCAGAATATCCTCTCACATACAACGTAGGCAATGGCTTTTCCATATAAGGAGAATAAAGGGCCCAAATATCCAAGTTCCTAGCTAGACCGCTGTATCTATATTAGGCTAATATCAAGAACGTTTATTGAACTCATACATATACAGACAGGAATACATTTATTCATACCATTATAATATAAATGATTGATACATTTATTGCTACCCAACATTCTTGGAAGATATCAGAGGTAAAAGCTATCTCTGGTGTAATGCCCTTGACTTCAACTGGATTATAGTAGCCATGGCTTTGAAGCCTATGTGTAACCGCAAACGGCATCATCAAAGCTGTATATTGCAAATAGACAAAGAACAGTTCTTTAGTCAAATGACAAATCAGTATTTGGGTTTTCCCTGTGTGAAGACTCAGAAGCAGAAATGACAGTTCTCCACAATGCTTATTTCTTAATCACCTTTTGGTCTCCAATAATTTTGTTAAAACATACTAATTCCTTAAATTCTTCCAGAACCTTTTGGTAGCAAAAAGGGCCAAATTCATCCTTGACATAACTCCAGTGAAAGTAATAGGTCAAATTCATCTCAGGTATCACACTATCATGCTTTACAAACTTCATTTGGGGGGAAAACCCTTAACCACATCTAGCTTTAATATATCACCAGCAAATCTAGAGCTCTTCTCTTTCTTATCAGCCAGACCATAAGGCAATCCATTTTATCTTCCTGTTCATAAATCCAGGCTTTGGAAAGCATTATAAGATTTTCAGCTTGCAATGTGTTATTCAATTCCATCTTGGTTAGATAAAACTGTTACATAAAACCTTTATAGAGTGAGAGTCACAGATGGATTTCTCTAGATCTTTTAATGACCTCTCCAGCTGTATCATGAGTGTAAACTTTTATCTCCAGCTGTATAGGCCAAAATACAATCATTTAATGGAACCACAGTCTCTGTAAAGTACCTGGAAAGACATATCTGGTGTGATTTCCCCCCCCCCCCCCCCCCCCCGAAAATATCCTTAATCTCAGTTTCAGCAAAGACAATCAATGCATTATAAGGAAATAGGTCAAACCTCCTTAATTTTTTGGCTTGAGCAAGATCAGCTTTATTGCTAATTGATTGGCATGGGGGAAAGGGTACTTTTTTAGGTAGTGTACAATACATTACAGGAGGGCATTTATTAAGAGCAAGAACATGTCAGTTCTTATGAGAGAATTTTGAGGAAATATACTGCTAAGTCCCTTTTTTTAGCCCCAAGAGGGAACCCTTGTGGCCATGACACTCTCTGTCTCTGTGTCCCTAGTAAGAGAAAGCTTCACCAAAGCTGATCATGTCATAGCAGAAGCTGGAGGATCAAAGCTGATCTAGGGGAAACTTGGACCCAGAGAAACTGCTCTGTCAGGCCAGGGAAGTAGAAAGGAAGCAGCTAGATCCCAGTGAAGCCTGACTCACCTAAGACAGCTGCGAGTCATTGGTAATCGTTGGAGTTCTCAAGAAATGAATGCTCAGCCCAAGGGAAGAGGAAGTGTGTGAGAGAAGAACCCTGCTGTCAGTGGTATGTACCAGGCAGACAAATATCTAGAACATGCAGTGTTGCCAATGCTTGTGATTTCTGTAACGTTGGGTGTGTTTCTTAAAGCCTCAGCTCTCGGAATCATGAGCATCTCAGCTCTCAAATTTTAAAAGTATGAAGAAAAGCTTCAAAATGTGACCTAAAGGTGCAAAACCCAAGTGGTAAATATAAAGAACCCAAAATATATCTTTAAAAAAAACCACACTATTTTTAAGCCACTCGTGATTTGTGTGTGGGGGGGAAGGTGTCTCATTTTTGATTGCTTGGGTTTGAAAAACTGAACTTATTTCTATTTTCTTTTGATTAGCCAATTGAAAGGCTTAAGGTGACTCTGAAGTTCAGGATTCTGACAAGTGAGTTTGATTTTGTTGAGCCCTAAACAACAAAGGCCTGATTTTCAAATAGATTGAGCACCTGCAACTCCCATTGATTTCAAGGGGAGTGATTGGTGCACAGCAACTCTTACTATGAGGGAAGGCCTCTTAAAGAAGGCTACACTTAGGCTAGGACTGGTATGATTTGTGTGGGCCTGGCTACACAAGAGGGGGAAAATGGTCTGACACCCCCCACCCCTGCATCAGACTTGAAGCACTTCTCTGTTAAGATGAGAAGAAGGATCCAAATGAGCACCAATTGCAAAAGTAAAGCCCCTCTCCTACACCCTTAGTACAATATGCATGATATAGAGTCAAATCTGAGTTCCTTACTTAATTTGTAACCAATCTTTAACTCAGGCAAAATCCCAATTGAATTTAATGGCGTGGACATAGAATGAGATCCTCAAATTTTGAACATATACAACAAGAGCACCTGCCATGTAAAAGGCATACCTGTAAACCGCACCACTAAATTTAATATACATACCCTTATCTTATATGGCACAAATTCAAAATGTTCACAGGGCACATAGAGCTAGTACCATTAGTAGCCCTTTTGACTTCAGTGGACTAGTCACAGTAGTAAACTCTAATGCCAGTAGCTTTTGCAGGATCAAGCCCTCAAGGGGAGCTCTTGGTACTCAGTATCTTCCAGGATGTGGTTCATATATAGTAAAATGCAGGTTTAAACAGCAAACTTGGAGGCAATTGGATCCCTGTTAGACAAATGTGAGTTACTAGTGGAAGATAGACTGAGACTTAAATTTGTCCATGTAAAAGGCAAAACTTTAAATGATTTCTGCTCAGCAATTTAACTTCCTAATATACTTGCTCCCCTACATATTTTCTAAAGATCCCTTCTGCAGAATGGAAAAAAGATATGGTTTTGTTCCATTTTTCTGGGGTTTTCTAAAGATCATAAAGTTGCACATAAATCTGGCTCTACTAAGAAAGACGAATATGGTCAACATTTTAGTGCCATTATACAGATTGACAGCACTACCTCGCCTAGAAAACCAGTTAGCTAATCTCAGGATAGAAAAGATCCAGTGAAATAGGCCGATGGTGGTCTTTGATATAAGGAGGTGCCAAAGAGATTCAGCGCTGCATATTCAGGAAGTACAGCCTAGGATGATTTTAAACTACCCTTTGCAATCTCCCAATTCTGCCCTGTCGCAGGAGGCGGCACAGAAGCTGCTTTAACTGTAGCTGCCCTGGAGGGGGTGTGTTCAGTTAGATTCCCTCCTGGCACACACTACACGGACTAGCAGAGTTGGGGGATGGTCCTGTTGGTATCCAGGAAGTGGGCGGGCTTTGCTGAAGGACCTCCCCCCAGCCTAAGGGGAGGATCCACAGGTCTGTGATACCAAATAATTATGGGGGACAACTAATAAAATAACAGGAACGGGAGTGAGGTCACAAGGCTAAACGAAGGGAACCTGACCGGGACTGGGGGATGGTGTTAGACCTGAAAACCCAAACACCCCTGTCCAGCCCCTTCTCCGAGGCCCTGCCCCGCCTCTTCCTCCGAGGCCCCGCTCCGCACCCCATCTGTCCCCCGTCTCTGCCGCTCGCTCCCCCAGAGCCACGTTCCGAGGAGCTGACGCGGAGCCTGTCTGCCTCCCCAATGGGGGCACAGCAGGCTCGGAGCCCAGAGCAAGGGGATGGGGTGGGGAAATGGAGGCACAGCGTGGGGGAGTCGGTCCCTGGAGCGAGGGGCCGGGGAAAATTAGGGTATGGGGGGGGAGATAGGTTAGACACACACACACACACCTGGCGCCGGCCGGGTCCGGGAGCCAGCCCGTTCTCTCAGTCAGGTTGTGGGGCAGGAAGGGTAGCAGCTGGTAAGCAGAGCCGTTTCTCCAGGCTCTAGCAGCTTCTCTTTTCCGCCCCCTAGTGGCAAAGACTGGTAGTAACCGGACTTTTGGCATCGGACGCTGCCCGTTTCCCTTTTGACCTGCCGTTCACCTGGCAACCCTAGATGGTGTAGCGCTCCTACATAATGCCTGCACATGGGGAGTTCTCCCCCAGCCAGCGGCAGTGGAGGGGAGAAACCCTGCCTGGCTACCACCACTTAATTTTGACATAATAAAAGATAAAATAATGACTGGTGCGGTTGAGAAGGCTGACTGCTCCTGGAAATACCCTTTGCCTTATAGAAGCTTCACCCTGCCTCTAACCCCAGTTTTAAAACAACAACAAAATAAATAACTAACAACATAACACCAATCACCATGTTCATTGATTTGCATGTTATTCTCTGTTCCCAACCAAATCTAGCTGGGAAGGTTTTTTTTTACAAAACTTCTGTCAGAAAATGCCAGTTCATTGACACCAAAACTTTTTTGGGAATGTACCAGTTTCAACAAAACTCTGGTCAGGAAAGGTTCCCTCAGCTCAAGAATGGAACACTGGGGGGCTTGGCAAGAGGAGAGAGGGACTGCAGAATAGCCACTGGTCAAGATACTCAGCAGGGATGCGGGAGACACAGTTTCAGGTCTCTGCTCTGAATTGGGCATAGCAGGGACTTGAACCTTGCTTTCCTAGCTGAGCGTTCTACCTATCAGGCTATTGAGTCAGTTTCTACCTTAAGCTCCTCTGTTGGAGCTGTTACACTGTATAAATCAGGGGTTGGCAACCTTTCAGAAGTGGTGTGCTGAGTCTTCATTTATTCACTTTAATTTAAGGTTTCGCGTGTCGGTAATACATTTTAATGTTTTTTAGAAGGTCGCTCTCTATAAGTCTATATATTATGTAACTAAACTAGTGTTGTATTGTAAAATAAACAAGGTTTTCAAAATGTTTAAGAAGCTTCATTTAAAATTAAATTAAAATGTTGATCTTACGCCGCCGGCCCACTCAGCACGCTGCTGGTCTGGGGTTCTGTTCACCTAGGCCGGCAACGGGCTGAGTGGGGCCTGCGGCCGGGACCCCGGCTGGCAAGGGTCCGGCAGCCAGAACCCCAGACCGGCAGCGGGCTGTGCGGGGCCGGCGGCTGGGACCCCAAACCGGCAGTGGGCTGAGTGGCTCAGCCCACTGCCGCTCAGGAGTTCCATCCGCCGGCTCCTGCCAGCCGGGATCCCGGCTGCCTGACCCGCTCAGCCCGCTGCTGGTCTGGGGTCCCGGCCCTGCCCACATACAGTGGATACCTACCTTCTCCCTGGTTCTGGCCCATTCTCTTCCTCTCTCTGCACTGAGCTGAGGGTGGGAGTGCACTGAGCACAGGGCTGGGGGTGAAGGGTCTGGCCAGGAGCTAGAATGAGGGAGGGGGCTCAGGGTTGGGGCAGGAGGTTTGGGTGTGGGGCACTTACCTGGGCAGCTCCCATTTGGTGCGAGGGGTGCAGGTGGGAATGTGTGGGAGTGTGTGTGTGCAGGAGCTCCCATTTGGTGCTCAGGGTGGGGCTGGGGATGTGGGGGGTGCAAGAGTCAGGATGTGGGGGCTGCATGGGGTGTGGGGGGGC
>QXTE01000117.1:4406441-4554953 GCA_003942145.1 Platysternon megacephalum
CCCCCCCTGCTCCCTGTCCCCTGACTGCCCCCACCCCTTATCCAACCCTCCCGGCCCCCTTACCATGTTCTGCTCCGCGCAGCCGGACACGCTGCCCCGCGGGAGCGGGCAGCCCCGCCCCTCAGAGCGCTGCACGTGGGGCGGCATGGCTCCAGGGGAGGGGGGAGCGTGTCTGCCTCCCCGCGGAGCCAAGCACTGCCCTGCGGGAGCGCGCAGCCCCGGCCCCTAGAGCTCTGCGCACGGGGCAGCATGGCTTATGGGGAGGGGGGAGCATGTCTGCCTCCCCACGGAGTCAACACTGCCCCGCGGGAGTGGGTGGCCCTGGCCCCCAGAGCGCTGCGCGCACCGGCATAACTCCAGGGGAGGGGGGAAGGCGGGGGAGGGGCTGGCGGCTTGCTGTGCTCAGCCGGGCGCTCCGGCCCGGGAGCGCAAACCCCGCAGCTTGCCGCGCCGGGGGGGGGGAGAAGAACGGGCCGGGTAGGATTTTTAATGGCATGCTGCTCTGGCAGGCAGCAGCGTGCCATTAAAAATTGGCTCGCGTGCCGTCTTTGGCACGCGTGCCATAGGTTGCCAACCCCTGGTATAAATAATTAACTATGCCCTGGGCCAGAGAGAGACTGACTTTATATCCCACTGGTTAGGACACTCACCTGGCAGGAGAAGGCCTAGGCTGAAGTTCCTGCTCCAATGAATGTTTAATTTTACAAGTGGAACAGCTTCAACAGGCAAGCTTGAGAGACCCAGCCCAGCATAGCCAATTGCCTGGTGGTTGGGGCAGTCACCTGGGAGAATGGCAGAATAGGGACTTGAACCTGGGTCTCCCAAGTGAGTGTTCTAACCAATTAGTTGTTCTGGGGTGGTTCTTTTTCTCCCTAGTTAAAAAAAATTAAAAGCTGTCTGTTTTGTCCCAATGCAGAACAGGAAAATGTTTGAAGTTTCACATAGTTTTGTGGGACAGGAAACTCATTTGCTCCCCAGCTGTCTTCTCAACCTTTTGTCTGTGTTTTGTCTTTTTTCCCCCAATTCTGCAGAAACTTATCCAGGTGCTCAACTCAGTGGGACTACCTGTGTGGTTAAAGCTGAGTAAGAATGTAAGTGTTTGCAGGATTGAGGTCTTAGATTGTAAAATGTCCACAGCAGGGACTATTATCTATGTTTGTACAGCACCTAGTACTATGGAGTCCCAGCCTCACTGGGATCCATAGGCACTAATGTAATGGAAATGTTTAACAGAGAGCACTTAATGAAATTAAGTGGGGGGAGGGATAGCTCAGTGGTTTGAGCATTGGCCTGCTAAACCCAGGGTTGTGAGTTCAATCCTTGAGGGGGCCACTTAGGGATCTGGGGTAAAATTGGTCCTGCTAGTGAAGGCAGGGGGCTGGACTAGATGACCTTTCAGGGTCCCTTCCAACTCTATGAGATAGGTCTATCTCCATATATTATTATTATTAATTAGACAACAAATGTACAAGAGGTAAAATTAAATATATTTTAATATACCATATTGCTAGACTGTATGATTTGCTGCTTGACGATACTGACGCAAATAGACTAGTAAGATTTGGAAATGACTAGGCATTTTTATAAACAAGAATAGCATCTGCACATATACTGGCAGGATAAAATTTCCAGTGTGATCAGTTCTTGTGTTTCTGGACATAAACTGTCCACCAGCAGCGGTGAAAAAAATTCTTACACTAAGCTGTGTAATGCTACACCGGTGGATCTCGCTTTTTATATGATTCCAGTATCAGGCACAAGATACCAGAACAGACGGAGCATTGGGCTATTCCAGTCTTACAGTGTTGATGTTCTAGTATAACTAAGAAAAGGCCAGACTGTAGCGAAAGCTCTGTTAAAAGCTACATCTAGGCAGATTCTATTTTAAGACAAAAATATTACAGATTAAGGTCTAAATGCCCTTATTTTTACATAATCATGAAATAAATTACTTGTCTTTTTAATCTTTACTTTTTAGAACTACTAAGACACATTAATACAATTATACAATAAATTAAGTGATAATAAAATTCCCATTAATGGTATTTGATCAATTTCTTTGCATTTGGCTTTTGTCTCCACAAATCAATATAAGATACAACTTGCATACAAAACCTTCTCCCAGTCATCAAAGCAACAGGTGATATAACATCACCATTTATTTTTTCCTTTTGATTTGACAGTGTAAATGACAGTGGTTGCTCTGAGTTATGCTACTATTAACTTCAAATTGGTTCTGCATGATCCAGTGATGAGATAAAACTAATACTTACCACAACTCATTATGATGTAATAAAAGAAGTTGTTTGGAAGAGATACAACCAGAAAAAATAATAAATTAGTGGAGTTTTAGGAAGAGCATTTAATGATAGTATGAACTGAAATCTTCTTTTGTTTGAAGATTATTTTGTCTTTAACCTTTAACAAACTTCTAAATGACTCGAAGTATGAAATCCATCTCGGTGCAGAGGGCCTTAGAATGCCACTAAAATCCTTCATAAAAACCTTCAGTGATGCACTTGTTTAGGCTGTCTGCATTAGAGGGAAAATTTCACTTCATTGCATAAAGCCTAAATACACAGGTTTTATGTGGGTGCAGTACGGAAGAGTGGACTGGCGATGCGGAAATCCATCCACCCAGCGCAGAGCTGGGGCATAGGTCTGCAGCACAGTTCCCCTACCTAATATCAATAATTTCAGTCTTTGGGCTGCAAAAACAATGGAGGTGCCTTTGTATCACTTGTACATGGGCTAGGGCTACTGAAAATATGTAAATGAAGATCCCATGACCTTTACTGGGTTTCCCATCCTGAATTGCTGAGGCTGGTATGGGGAACTCTTCCATGTCATGTAGGCAATACAGAGGCCACATTTTTACAGCTGTCTTCTGCCACCCCTCTCCCTCAAATACATATAGCCTCAAAACACGGCTTAACTGTTTGAAAGCCTTGGTCCTTGTTCCACAGGAGACTTTTATGCTAATCCCAATTACACTTATTTTTCTGCCAGCATTCTACACTAAAGCAAAGAGAAATGCATAGAAACAAGGGTAAACCATAATGGGAAGAGAGACCAAAGCAATTAGTGACTAATCATGATAGTGTAGTGTTTATAAAAGCCTCTTCAGGCAACATTTTCATTCATTTGGAGTCAAACAGTGTCTGTACATTCAATGTACAATAGGGGGCAGTGTTATCATAGTTTATTTCAACATGTAAAAACTGTTCATAATTCAAATAAGCCACTGCATTCCACTATTCACTAGAGGATTGCCCTGTACCCCCTTAGTCCTGGGTCCATAAAGGCTGTAGGGAAGAGGCATAGGTTAAGGAGCAACAACAAAGACATATTTCATAGGTAAGTGGGCAAATGCTGCTAAACTGCCATTGCACGGTGTATAAAAATGAGAGGATGTTATGCACAAAAACTATAACATCCATGCAAATGTTCATTACAGGACTGCATCAAGCAGCGGGTGGCAAATGCTGTACATGGAAACTCCCAAACAAACCACAGAAGCTGAGGTTTATGGTTTAAAGCTACAATTAAAACAGTCCTTGAGAACTAGAAAAAAACCCAAAGCCGTGCACAAATTTAAATGACCTAAATATAATCTCCTAACCCGCTGGTGCCATTGGCAGACACTAACTACTTTAGGGCCCTAAGGCATGGCCCTACATCAGTATTTTACTGGTATCATGAGGGTACATATCTGTGTATCATGTAGACAGCAGATTGCAATTCAACCCCTGATGTACATACTGCTGCACTACATAGCCATGATTATTTAGAGAGAGACAAGTTGGGAACTGTAATATCTTTTATTGGACCAACAAAGATAATACCTCACCCACCCTGTCTCCTTAATATCCTGGGACCAACAGGCTACAACAACACTGCATATAGTGACTATTTACAGTTTGAATGGTGTACCTTATAACTTGTATTACCTTGCACTACTACTAATGAATCTAGCCTATTTTGTGGCTCATTTACGCCCAAATATGGAACCTGCACACTGAATATATCACATCTGAACTTGGCCCACTTTCTTGACATCTTTTTGTATTTTCTTCAGTTATCTGTGACAAATTCCACTCCCACTGAAATGCTATTGACTTCAATAGGACAGATTTGAGCTCAGAATCTGTACTGTTTCCACTTCATTTATCTCAGTTTTTCAGGTCAAACTCTGCCATCAGTGACACTTGTGTAAATCTGGAATAGCTAATTGATTTCAACTGGGATATTCTGGATTTACACCAGTGTAGATAATAGCAGCATTTGGCTTATAGAGTTTGAACAAAGTGAATTCTAAATGCTCTAAATTTGATGAAAATTCACAACAGAACTGCAAGCTAACAGCTAAAGTCAGCTCTGGCCTCTGTTAACTCATGAAACCAGCTCCGTTTCTAAGAACTGATTATAAATGGAGTTGTACAAGAGTAACAGGGAAGACTTTACTTCATTGCCTTTCTCTTATTGTAATAAACACATTAATGCTATGTAATAAGTAAGATGCATCATTTTCCTGCTTCACCAAGAAGTATTGTCCCACTCTTCAGCATCCAGGATTAGTGGATACATGGAAGTGTGGGCCTTACAGTAGACTGAAGCTCAGTCTACAATCATTGTGTTTATGTTCATATTCTGCTGACTGCCAAACCGGAGAAGGGAGGATGCGGGAAAGCAAGTCTAGCAAAGTTGTTGAATACAGACAAGGGCTTACTGTGTCCAATCCTCCTTTTCCAGTAAACAACCTGTAGAAAGACAGAGAGCAGCGGTGAGTTAACACAAAAATGTGCCAAGCACTGGAACTGGAATCCAGCAGCTGAAATCAACAAGAGCTCATCTTTTAGATTTCTGTTTTTTATTTTTCCATGAAGAGATGAGTTGATCAAATAGCTAATTTTTTTTGGAGGAGGAGGGGGCTGAGTGGAGAGAGAGACTATTCCTTGGCATAAATCCACTAAATTTGTTTGTACTGTATGTGCTCCATTTTAGCATTCACCTTCCAATGATATTCTTATCAACAAATTTAACAGAGAAATGTTTACACAAAAAGCAAATATTGGAGAAAACTAATTAAAAGCACATTTTGAAACCATAAACGTACATATTCCCTCAGTAATGTGTTTATAAGAGTTATAATGTTTCACTCCAAGAGCAGAACAATGCCATGTAACCCAAGTGTGCAGTCAAAATAAATCAATACCTCCTCAATTGTTAATATCTAATTCTTCCAACAAGCTACTTGCACAGGAATCTACAACTCCGTAACTATTTAAACAAATACATTTATTCACCAATGATTTTGAATACCAAGTAGAGTTGAGAAAAATAATAGTTTGTTAATGGACAAGTTACAAACTGAAAACAAGTTAAATTGGTCAAATCTTTCACTAAAATTATTTGTCCAGCTCTGTCAGAAAGGTGAAAATAAAGGTTTATGAAATATATAGTTGACTTTAAGAGTCTGATCCAAAGCCCAATGAAGTCAGGGGGAATTGGATTAGGGCTTTAAAACAATGCTTTTGTTCTGAACCCTGTTCCCAGGAAAACTGTTGTTTGCGGTGGGAGGGGAGAGGGAGGAATGAATGAACACTTATTGTAGGCCCAATTCTGCAATGTGCTGAGTACCTCCTGGAAGGTGCAGAATGGTGGTTGAGGGCACTTAGCACCTTGCAGGTGGCATTCAGCACCTCACAGAATTGGATCTTACCTGCTAAAGTCTTCAGGTACCAATTTCAAAACTAACTATGCCAATTGTACTCCAGATCAGGAGAGTTTTTATATATGGGTATGGACTTATATTTTAAAACAAACTATGTTTAAGCATCAAGATAAGAAGGTCTAAAATGTACATCACAAAAGCAATCCGATTACACCAGTTTTGCAAAATTTTCATAAATTTATCATCCTTGGCACAAAATCTACCTGCCCCTCTCCCACCATAATGATAATTTAAAAATAACTTGCCCATTTAAAAAAGATTACTTTGCCCCAAGTTAGTAGAGTTTTGTAACTTTGGATTACATGATACCCACACTTCTCACGTGGTTGCAGGCAACCTGCATTGTGGATCATATATCTCACAATGCACCCAAGGCATATGGATATGTATCATAACTACACCCTTTGTTATGTTTTATTGATTATCTAATACACTGGTCAAAATTCATTGGCACATTATGTTTTAGAGGATAATTTAAGCTAAGGAAACGGAAGGGAAAAAACAAGTAGTGTTGTGAAGATGTTAAACCAAAAACGTTTAGAGCTTTAGCCATGAAAGTGTTTTTTTCCTTTTCTTAATTTATCATACAATATATAAACAACATACCTGAATTAATTGAGGTATTTTATTAATTTAAAATAGAAATTTTGCTCTCATGGAGATTCCTGATTGTGTGAAGCTGTAGCTATGTTGCTTCTGATGAGCTTCTGTTAGCAACTGTCAGAAAACAGACAAATATCAAGAACAACAGAAGACTTTCTCTAGTTTGCAGATCAGTGTACATATGGGGCACTATCACTTTTCAGATTTGAGGAGTATGCAATGGAAGAGCCAAATCATATGCCCCAAACTAGAAAAGCCTGTGGAAGGGCAAGGAAACTCAAAATGTTTCTTGGAATCATCCATCAAAGGCAGAATATACTTACCCTGTCAACCATGGAGTGGACAAAAGGTAGCCCTCCTAACTCATGGAAGTCCCAACATCCATCATCTGCTGAAGGCCAGGATGGTTGTGCAGAAGTTGTTGCCTTCACAAGACTCCCAGAGCCCCCTATGCCAGCATGGCTTTTCCACCAAGTGGTGGCTTACAAGCTCCCACTTCAGTGAGTGTTTGCATATATGGAGGCACAGTCTGAGCTTATTAATGTTGGCAGGGTCAACACTGATTCCCCTCTGCGTTTGGAGGGGGATGATGCCATGGGGAATGGCCATCCCCAGCCTCTGCCCCCACCCTTTCATCCATCTATTTATTATCTACCCATTCATCTTTACATTACCGACATTAGTTGTTTCAAAGCTGCTTTTCACCCATGTACCCATGCTGCGCCTACTGTGGCATTCCAAACCTCTGGAGATCACAGACTGCAGCTTGTGTGGAGCTGGAGGGAGGGGGATTGGCCTACACTCAATCCCCCTCCTATTAACAACAAACTGACAATTCATATGGGGTTTCGTCAACTTGGTGGGGGAAAAAAGGGAGGGGATGATCCAATGTAGTCATCCAGGCATATGCTGTGACTCTGGAGGCTTACTGTAAATATAAACAAAATCAGAATCCGTCTTCCCTGCAAGTGACTGGGCAACAAGTGTCTCGTGTGACCCTTCTCTAAAGAAATTCCACAGGACAAAGCTTGGGTTTCTCTGGGGCTGAAAGAAAAAAGGGAAACAACTTGAAAGGTAATTGTAAAGCAAATTTGTGCCTACACCACATCAAAAGCAATCTGCTAAAGAGAACCAGTAAAATTACTAGGGCAGCAAAAAGTTCACTCTCTTCAAGAGATGAAGAGAATGCACATTCTTATTTAAAAAAGAACCCTACTCAGAAGGCTAAACAGGAAGTACAGATTCTTTTTTTAAAAATGAACATGCCCTTTTGAGATCCCTGGAATCCTGGCTGAAAATAAGTTTGCTTCTTAACCAACAGATTTTTCATCCATCTGAGCCTGAAAATTTAAGTAATGTAAAGCTGAGTCTGGTCCAAAATGACAAACCCAACTGGCTGCAGTTGAAATGGAAAAAGGTGTCTGGATGGCCTACGTGCAGTAGGGTTCAGATGAATAGCATTTGTTTATGGAAATTTTATATTCAACTCTACAGACAAATGTTTAACCCTATAGCATTGGAAGATCAAAATCTTGTTCTTTGTATTTGTAATTTTTTTTTCTGGTTACCTGGGCTGATTTATTTATTTACCCTGATTAGCCACAAAAAACCCTGCCTCCTTACTTGCCATAGGCATGTAATTTACCACGTCTTCCATCCTGGTGCCAAAGAAGACAGGAGGACCTCCTCTAATTGCTCAACAGAACAGGCTTATTTTGGTACACTGCAAGTGGGTCCACCATTGGATAGTTTAAAGACCATGTAATGGGATTGGCATGAGGAAAGGAGATGAAAGAATGAAGAGCAGCACTTACCAGCTTCCCCTTGTTAGACCAATAAAAATCTTCCCATTTTCCCACCCTAACTTGTAAGATCACCCATCAACAAGTTTTGGGTTTGCCACCTGGGCATGAAATGGGCCCATAGGTTGTGGTTTGGCATTTGTGGAATGTTGGTTGGATTGTGTATGATTTTTGTTTGGTTGGAAGGGTTCTATTGATCATCATCTTTGGGATTCAGGACAGAATTTTGTCCTGTGGTAGATTGGTCTTGTCTTCAGAGGGATTATCATCTTCCTCTGGAAATCACAAATCTGTGCTGGGACTGGATTTCATAACTACTTGAGACATAGCCCAATTAGGGGTTTGTGAGGAGTGGACTAGGCCCAGAAGCCCCTGCTGGAGGCCTCAGGGTCCTGCCACACTCACCCAAGAAAGGAGCAGTGGAGAGATCCTCCAAGCAGGCTAGAATGGCTGCAAGGGAAGCAGCCAATCACAGAGGCTTCAGGGAGCAGACAATCAGGGCCCAGGAAGCTCCTATAAAAAGGAGCTGCAAAGCGAGAGACAGGCAGTTCATTGTTGGAGTTAGAAGAGCGTAGCTGGTGCTCCTGGCTGGTTGACGGAAGTTGCAGCATAATGGGCAACTCAGTGCTAGTAAGGACTGGGGGAGTGAGGAAGAGCTCTTGACTGGCTGCTGAGCCTCACCTTAGAAGAGCCCTGAGCTAAGGGTAAGGCATCAGTGTAGGCTGGGGCTGTGGGGAAGTGGTCCAGGGAACTGAAGGCAGTTTTTCTAAGTGGACACAGCAGTTCATGGCTGCTCTTCTTGGGGTTCCTGGTCCCACCCACAATAGGCCACTGGGGAAGGGCCTACAGCTTGACAGCAATAAACCCTCCACCCTTAGAAGGGGACTAAACTATCAGGAGGCCTAGCTGGAGAGCTGGGGGCAGAACAGACTAAGAGGGTGAAACCATTGCCTCCAGGGAGGAAGCTGTGGGGGTATGGCTGAATAGCAGGGCTGGGACTAGTTTAAAGAATGCAGACACACCAGACCAGAAAGGGCTGTTTGTGAGAAGTGGGTGCCATGCCGTTACAGGGTTCTGTTGTGTTGTAACTTTGGGTCTATAGGCTTCACTCCTTCCAAATTCCTGCCTTGAGCTGGTAAAGTAGGGAAGGGATGTTGACAACAGGAGTAGGGACTGGCCTTATTAGGGAGTACAGGCTTAAAGCTGTCTCTTCACCCAGACAGGAAGGGGTAGAACACTTGCAGTTCAGGGTGCTTTACTCCAGAGCACAGGACACTGGCCTGCTGGGACTCCATTGACTACTGAATTGCTGCTAAAAAGTCATTGCTGTAATGAATGACCTGTGACAAATTTAAGTTCCAGTATTTCATGACTGCTTTATATCACTGTAATTCTGGGATCCCTGGTATCTCAGAATATATCTTGCATTAGAATTTCATAATTCAGATTATCATTTTACTTTCTATATCTATTTTTAGGATCTCATACCATAGTGGTGTGCATGATGAATTAAAAATGTACTACTTTTATTGATGTGCTACATGGTGTTTTGCACAACAAGGTCAGAGAGGTGTGGTTTGGGACCAGGAAGTGTTGATGTCTGTGGTATTTCCGTGTCTCTCCCACATATTACGATTCCAAAATGGCTTTAGTGTCCACAATTTCTAGAACTGGAAACCATTACTCTTACCTTATCTGAATGCTTGAAATCTTTCGGTAGACATTAATCTCAAGGACCCGGATCCAGCAAAGCATTTAAACATATGTCTAAGTATGTCCAATTGCCTTGTATGTAAATTTAATTAGGCATTAAAGTATTTAAGTGATTAACTGTTTTGCAGGATTGGGACCCTACTCTAGTGGTTCATGAGATAACACACTTTCAAAATTATCTTAAATCTGAAGGGAGAATTGGGGAAAATAGCAAGAGCATAATCCAAGACTTAACTGAAAGGTTGGCTGTCCCATGACCTATCAGGACTAGAAATACTTTAGAGGAAATGTTTTAAGGACTAAGAAACCTTTCTAAGCACTAGTACAGGACCAGTATACAACATACATATTTATCCTTCCTCTAGTCTCTGGGAACCTTTTTTTCTTAAACTGAGATATGTAACTACCATTTTGGGAGCCAAAATTATAGCAAAAAAACTATATTTCCTACTAAATGGGGAAGAATTACAGAATCACCATATTTGTCGTTGCCATGAATACACAAAGGAATACACTTTCAAATCCAACAAGAGAATTCTGATTTCAGGAATATTGTCCTTTAAAATTAGGATATAACTTCTTTCTGTGAACCAATGTAATAAAGAGACTTTCCCATAATTGAGGGATTTACAGAAGTGATAATATACTAAGCCACTGCATGCCAGAGTCAGATAAGAGCTAGAAGAATTTTTTCCCCTAATTTCTTTCCATGTATATTGGAGAACTCCATTAAAATGTAATGCTGGTGTAGTGTTACCGCTTTTTGATCAGAGCAGGTAGCCAGAATTAAGTGTCTAGAAGATTGTTTTGGTTAGGAGGAGAAACTGATATTGGAGTTTAGGTATTTCTTTGACACAGTCCAGTTTATTTACAAAGAAGGTACAAAGTTCTTTCCCTGAACACAGCAGAAATCAAACAGAAGAAAATTTCTTTGCTCAGAGTTCCAACTTCTAAGCCCCTTTCCAACCAGTACTTAGCCTAAAAGCTCCCTCTGTAGGCTTTTACCTCAGGGCCATGTTCCTTGTGCTTGTTCTGGCTGTGTTCTTGGCTTTCTGCCATTTCTCTCTCAGTCCTTCTATGGTGTTTCTGCTGCTTCTGACGCCCAACAGACACACAGCTCCATCAGTCTTCAGGCAGAGGGTTTTCACTAGCCAATAAGTTCAGATTCCTGAGCTGTCTCTCATGTGCCTCTTTTTGGACAGCGACATGTACCTGTGTTTTGGGTGAAGCTACTACCAGCTACCTGGTTCCATAAAGGAACTTAAATGTAAATAATTATCTTGTGTGAAGGGCAGCTGTTACACCCACCATCTTTAATGAGGTTTAACCAAGTCATAACACTATTCAGGGCAAGATTCATCCTTATGTTGATTCAGGTACTGAGGTAGGTGGATTGTGTCTTTATTCCTTGGCTACAGGGACCAGTTATGCACAGGCAAGAGGGCTACCTTAATTTGCCCGCTACTGAGGCACAAAATTGCCCAGGTAATGCCTTCTCCTGCCCCTAATAATTTTTTTCCTCTGCTTCAATTGACCAATAGTAGAGACCCTTTACTCTAGGGGTATTATCCAGGGATACCTTTTGTGCCAGCCTCGTTGGCATAAAGTGGTCACTAGGCATACACTTTTTTCTTTTGAAAAACTAAATGTAAATGACGTTGAGTATCCCCATCCTGAGTATATCCTCTTGACCACATAAACTGAGAAAATCAGGGGGACAGGAGAAATACCATGCAACTTCCACCCTGTGACCCAAGTTTGCCAACACTGGAGTACCATGAATGTCATAATTTTGGCCATGTACTTCACTGTGCTTTTGATCTCACAAGTACTTGCTTGTGGCTTGGGAATTCTGGATGGGTTGGCTGCAATTCCACTATGGTCTGCTCTTCTCCCTACTGGAGCTGATTGCTGCCCTGCAGTTCCTGTGTGCCACCAGTAATTGCAGCTTGGGAGAGTTTTGGAAAAAGCACCATGGAGGGAGGATGCCAAGGAGCCCCTCCCATCCCCTACAGAGCCTGGTAGCAATTATTTCAATTCCCCTGAAAGGAGGAGAGTGTGAGAAGAAAGGCTATCCAACTAGGACCTTAGGAAGTAAGGGAGCAAGGGAAAGATATACCTCCTCCCCCATCCAGCTGCAGAAGATTGCTTGATGGGAGGACTGGGAGCAGGGTCTAGAGCAGGGGTCGGCAACCTTTCAGAAGTGGTGTGCCAAGTCTTCATTTATTCTCTAATTCTTCACTCTAATTTAAGGTTTCGCGTGCCAGTAATACATTTTAACATTTTTAGAAGGTCTCGTTCTATAATTCTATAATATATAACTAAACTTTTGTTGTATGTAAAGTAAATAAGGTTTTAAAAATGTTTAAGAAGCTTCATTTAAAATTAAATTAAAATGCAGAGTCCCCCAGACTGGTGGCCAGGACCCGGGCAGTGTGAGTGCCACTGAAAATCCGCTTGCGTGCCGCCTTCGGCACGCGTGCCATAGGTTGCCTACCCCTGGTCTAAAGCCTGTTGTTGGGGGGAGAAGGGGAATGGAATGTGACTTAAAAGCTAACACCTGTCTGAATGTGGGTGAAAGCACAAGGGCTTCTTGTTAGAAAATAATTAGAGGATTTTACAGTGCTAGGGATAGGGGAGCATGGGACCACTGGAGAGGATGAGGAAAGGCTATCACAAACAGGGTTAGGAGATGGAAATAGCTGTCTGTCTCTGTCTTGATTCAGGATGAATTTTCAACCTGAAATGCTCACATATGCGAGTGGGAGTCAGCAAACACTTCTGCTCAGAGTTCTAAAATCAAAAGTCAGACCCAGAGAGCTTGGGACCGATACATATTTTAAAATCTTAATGGATTCATTGAAACAATCTCATGAGACTGGAAATACTCATGATGACTTATCCCACTGAATGAGGCTTAGGGCTGAAATATGCCATGACAGGTACCTGATAAAGTTCACAGAAACCAGCCCTTTCCCCAACCCCTTTATTTAATCTTGTAATTTATTTAACAAGAAACCCAAGGAAATTGCATATCTGTATTTGATAGGTTTTGAATGTGAGCACAAAGCTTTCTGCTAAGAGAATGGAAGAGAGCGAGCTTCTAAAATTACACAATCTCCTTGATCACAGATCTATATTGGCTATGAGCCAATATAATATAATGGGAAGGGTGCTAGCTCGGTCTTAAACTCCTGTTTCTATGCTTCACAATCTTAAAATAGAGCATCATGAGAGAGATCTCAGAGGGGTAGCGAGGACCCCTGCCTACATACCTCCAATCCGGAAGACGTTTTTGTTGAATTTGGTATAAGTAGAAATCTAAAGGAAGGGGTTGACTTCAAGTCTGGACAATGTGACAGAATTACAAATGCTTTCCAGTGTCTGACAACTTTGGCTTACTTTTCTCAGTGTTGGGATGTCTGGAATAGCACCAGGCAATTATTGTTTGGAACTCTCCCTCTGACATCTAGACAAAAGGGCTTTGGAATGTGAGCTGAAAGGTCACCACTAATGGGCATGCTACTAAACTGGCCTAGGCACTTTGGTTGGCAGAGCTGGACAAGCCCATCAGAGTTATCTACCCTGGAGACTTCTCCTTCCTGAAAAGGTGACGTGAAAGAGGGAGCAGATTACTGAAGTCTGTGGCTGAGACCTTCAATTTCAAGCTGAAAAGTAGATTCCTACTGTCTGCATAGTTATCACTCTCATCTTGCCTACTTCCCTGTTTTGGGGTCCTGGCAAAGGTAAAGCACACTTTGATGCTGGGTGATGGTGGGTTTTTTTGTTTGTTGGTTTGTTTTTTTATACACTCCAACTGTCCCAACCTTCTGAAAGCAGTTACTCTGCAGGCATTAGTTGCAGTTCTGTCTTCCCCCGCACTCACTGCAGCAGCTGGCAGGCTCAGTCACTGTCTGGGAAGCACTAAAATGCTCCCTTCCTGTCCTGACTGAGGTGGGCGTCAGCACGATTGGGACTAGGTTTCTGTTCAAACCCTGCACCATCTGTACCCCCTGCCAAATAAGAAGAGTTCAAGCTACCTGTTCTCAGTGGTACCAGATGACAGAACGAGGAGTAATGGTCTCAAGTTGCAGTGGGGGAGGTTTAGGTTGGATATTAGGAAAACCTTTTTTACTAGGAGGGTGGTAAAGCACTGGAATGGGTTACCTAGGGAGGTGGTGGAATCTCCTTCCTTAGAGGTTTTTACGGTCATGCTTGTTGAAGCCCTGGCTGGGATGAATTAGTTGGGGATTGGTCCTGCTTTGAGCGGGGGATTGGACTAGAGGACCACCTGAGGTCCCTTCCAACCCTGATATTCTATGATTCTACCTACCTGGTCCTGAAGGAGGAAATATTTTTTTATTCACCAGCTTTAGAAGTGGGACTGAAAAGAAACATTCAGGATATCTGAACAAACTCCACTTGCACAGTCTCTAGATGTGCTGAGGCTATTGCCCTATCTGAAATCTAAAACTATTACAGTGGTTTAGAACTCCCTGTCCCAGCCATATCATATGGTTGGTATCAAAGATGTAAAAGTTATGAGGCTTGATTCTGCTCTCATCCCACTCCTACACTGAAGTTTCTCCACTGGCTTCAGTGCTTCTGTACTACTGATTTACATGGTATAAGAGGGCTGAGAATTGAGGCCCATGGTTTGCAAAGGAGACTTCCTACCTAAAATGGATCTGAGTATAGCTCTGAGCATTCCCATATGCCCAAGTGAAAAATAATACCTTTTTAAAGTTCTCTCTCCATGATAGTAACCTAGTGGTGTTTGCTTTGTGTGTGTTTTTTTACCATGGTAACAAAATGAGCAGTTCAACTCCTAAAGTCCCTAAGGGTGAAAAATGTTCTCTTACTGATTCAGTCATAAAAAACGCTGACTGAATCTCAGTCATGGTCCACTTTGCTCAAGGCAATACGAATCTTAGTAAACATATTTAAAAATCTATTTTAACTCCATTTCCCTCCCTAGTTTAGGCTCCCTGTGATTTGCTTTGAGTGCTAAATTCCTCACTGTAAACACTTCCTTGTGGAAAAACAGGCAAATCATGATGTAATATTGGCCCACTGGGTCAGAGGCTGTCAGTGATTTCCCTACACCCCCCCGAATTTCCACAACACCCCCCTCCCCCAGTTTTGTGAACTAGTTACATGCCAAACTTGGTGGCTGAACTTTGCGACTTTGTCCTCACCCACAACTATTTCACATTTGGGGACAATATATACCTTCAAGGCAGTGGCACTGCTATGGGTACCTGCATGGCCCCACAATATGCCAACATTTTTATGGCTGACTTAGAACAACACTTCCTTAGCTCTCGTCCCTTAATGCCCCTACTCTACTTGCGCTACATTGATGACATCTTCATCATCTGGACCCATGGAAAAGAAGCCCTTGAGGAATTCCACCATGATTTCAACAATTTCCATCCCACCATCAACCTCAGCCTAGGCCAATCCACACAAGTGGTCCATTTCCTTGACACTACTGTGCTAATAAGCAATGGTCACATAAACACCACCCTATACCGGAAACCTACTGACCGCTATACTTACCTACATGCCTCCAGCTTCCATCCAGGACACCCCACACGATCCATTGTCTACAGCCAAGCTCTAAGATTCAACCGCATTTGCTCCAATCCCTCAGACAGAGACAAACACCTACAAGATCTCTATCAAGCATTCTTAAAACTACAATACCCACCTTCTGAAGTGAAAAAACAGATTGACAGAGCCAGAAGAGTACCCAGAAGTCACCTACTACCAGACAGGCCCAACATAGAAAATAACAGAACGCCACTAGCCGTTACCTTCAGCCCCCAACTAAAACCTCTCCAGTGCACCATCGAAGATCTACAACCTATCCTGAAAGATGATCCCTCACTCTCACAGATCTTGGGAGACAGACCTGTCCTCGCTTACAGACAGCCCCCCAAACTGAAGCAAATACTCACCAGCAACCACACACCACAGAACAAAAACACTAACCCAGGAACTTATCCTTGCAACAAAGCCCGATGCCAACTCTGTCCACATATCTATTCAAGTGACACCATCATAGGACCTAATCACATCAACCATGCCATCAGGGGCTCATTCACCTGCACAGCTACCAATGTGATATATGCCATCATGTGCCAGCAATGCCCCTCTGCCATGTACATTGGCCAAACCGGACAGTCTCTACACAAAAGAATAAATGGACACAAATCTGACATCAGGAATCATAACATTCAAAAACCAGTAGGAGAACACTTCAACCTCTCTGGCCATTCAGTAACAGATTTAAAGGTGGCAATTTTGCAACAGAAAAGCTTCAAAAACAGACTCCAACGAGAAACTGCTGAACTTGAATTAATATGCAAACTAGATACAATTAAATAGAGACTGGGAATGGCTGAGCCATTACACACATTGAATCTATTTCCCCATATTAAGTATCCTCACACCTTCTTGTCAAACTGTCTTAAATGGGCTATCTTGATTATCACTACAAAAGTTTTTTTTCTCCTGCTGACAATAGCTCATCTTAATTAATTAGCCTCTTAGAGTTGGTTGGGGAACTCCCACCTTTTCATGTTCTCTGTATGTTCCATTCTATGCATCCGAGGAAGTGGGCTGTAGCCCACGAAAGCTTATGCTCAAATAAATTTGTTAGTCTCTAAGGTGCCACAAGTACTCCTGTTCTTTTTGCAGATACAGACTAACACAGCTGCTACTCTGAAACATGCCAATTTAGTGACTGTTTGGAAATTTGAATTGAAATTGAAACATTAATACACACTTTAAAAGCATATACATTGTATGATAAAATACGTGTATCTGAAAAAGTATAATAGATTTGAAAAGTAAGAACATAGGCTAGCTTCCTTATACAGCTGTTGTTTTTTATGACAATGTCAGTGCATTCATTTCGGTGATGTTGGCCAACCTAATAATTTCAAATGATGATTTGTAAGCAAAGTCTAAATGAGCTCCCCCTGACAGCTAGTGATGAGCTGGGGCTGGGGGGAAAGCCTTCAGGACCAGATTGTATTTACATTCACACCTAAGCTACCTAGGTATCCAGCAAACAGAGCTGTGTTGCCCAAGTGATAGATTTTGGCTGGGGTTGGGTTACAAATCACTTGAATGCGTGGGGGGGGGCGGGGGGATGAAATGTTGTTGTTCTTATTGTATGAGTAAAGGGCAGTAGAACTGTACTGAGCCTGTGCTGATTGAGGGCATCAAGAGAGAGGGTGGAGACCTGTCCCTCTCCACTGTTTAAAGACAGAGCTCCATAGATAGTCTTTTGTTCTGTTAAGTGACCACTGCAGCTGAAATCACTGATAATCAGGTCTAAGTGCTTAGTCCTGCTGTGAAGACAGTGTTCCTGTGGGTACAGTGTTTCTGTGGAAGAGACAGCCCAGACTGCGCTAGCAGCGAGGTTCCCCCACTGAAAGCTCAGCTGAAATCACTGAGAGCTGGGTGGAACCTCAAGAGACCAACTCGCAGAGGTCACAGTGGCAGGTGGCAGCAGAAGGTGACTGCGCAGGGCCATTGGCAACAGAGTGGTGCAGTGAACGGTGGCACAACGAACAGCAGTGGCCAGAGCAAACAGTGAGCAGCTGGAGGAACGAGCAAGGTGCCTTCTTGCCCCCGACCTGGGAGGTGTACTCACGTGAAAGCACCTCTGAACTCTGAGTTTCCACTGACCAAGGACAACACCGGTGAGTGGGGTGCGGTGGAGGGAAAAGTGAGGGGCATGTTAAATAAACATTTGTTTGTTAGACTATATTTTAGTGACTTTGCTCCAGAATGCTAGATTTGTGACTGGGAATGGAAACTTATATAAATATGTTTCCTAGTAGGCCAAGATTTTTAAAATGCAGTATTTACCAAGGTTGTTATCTCACATCATTGCTATCTTGAGAGGTCATTATGTTGGGGAGTTTCTGTACTAAACATTTTTATTATTATAATTAATTTTTACATAAGAATGGTTATACTGGGTCAGACCAATGGTCCATATAGCCCAGTATCCTGTCTTCCGACAGTGGTCAAGGCCGGGTGCTTCAGAGGGAATGAACAGAACAGGTAATCATCAAGTGATCCATCCCCTGTTGCGCATTCCCAGCTTCTGGCAAACAGGCTTGGGACACTCAGAGCATGGTGTTGCATCCCTCCCCATCCTGGGCCTATTCTCCAGGAATTTATCTAGTTCTTTTTTTAATCCTGTTATAGTTTTGGTCTTCACATCATCCCCTGGCAAAGAGTTCCACGGGTTGACTTTATGTTGTGTGAAGAAGTACTTCCTTTTGTTTCTTTAAAACCTGCTGCCTATTAATTTCATTGGGTGACTGCTAGTTCTTGTGTTATGTGAAGGATTAAATAACATTTCCTTATTCACTTTCTTCACACCAGTCAAGATTTTATAGACCTCTATCATATCCCCCCTTAGTCGTCTCTTTTCTAAGATGAAAATTCCCAGTCATTTTAATTTCTCCTCCTGTTTCATACCCCTAATCATTTTAGTTGCCCATCTGTGTACCTTTTCCATTTCCAATATATGTTTTTTGGGATGGGGTGACCAGATCTGCACACAGTATTCAAGGCGTACACGTACCATGGATTTATATAGCGGCAATATGATATTTTCTGTCTTTTTATCTATCCCTTTCTTAATGATTCCCAACATTCTGTTTGCTTTTCTGACTGCCGCTGCACATTGAGTGGATGTTTTCAGAGAACTATCCACAATGACTCCAAGATCTCTTTCTTGAGTGTTAACAGCTAATTCAGACTCCTTCATTTTATATGTATAGTTGAGATTGTTTTCCAATGTGCATTACTTTGCATTTATCAACATTGAATTTCATCTGCCATTTTGTTGCCCAGTCACGCAGTTTTGTGAGATCCCTTTGTAACTCTTCGCAGTCTGCCTGGGACTTAACTATCTTGAATAGTTTTGTATCATCTGCAAATTTTGCCACCTCACTGTTTACCCATTTTTCCAGATCCTTTATGAGTATGTTGAACAGTAGTGGTCCCAGTACCGACCCCTCAGGGATACCACTATTTATCTCTGATCCATGAGAGGACTTCCCTCCTATCCCAAAGTCAATTTAAATTAAATACATTTTTTTTTAATTATATTTTTTTAGAAATCTAGACCTGTTATGTGTTTTGGTGTAACTTTCATTATCCTTATGTTAAATTTGCATTATCCTAACAAAACATTTACTTTATTCATATCTCTTTTATATATCTAATCGGCCCTGATACCCCCCTCTGTAAATTCGAACACCCTCCCTAATTTCAGTTCCTGGGGAAACCACTGGAGGCTGTGACAGAGTGCTGAGCAACAGTAGCTGATCCAGCACTCTTGTCACTGCAACTTTAATTAGAGTAGACCTGGTTAAGAAGAGCTGTGCCTAACTGATAGAGTAGGGTGGGCTGAGGAGAGCTAAGAGGCTAATTCGCCCATCAGGCAGAAGGTAGAAAAGACACAGGAAAGAAATGCAAAGGCTCAGAGTGAGAGCCTAGCCTTAGAGAGATCTCCCTGGGGAAAGATCCCTTCGCTTTCCCCTTCCCCTCATTGGCTAAGGGAGCTAAGGATTGTGTGCTAGTGTAAACAAGGAGTTGCACAAGTTTGTAAAGGTGGTAGGGAAGGACACTGTGAAATAAACCACATGAGGTGCTTACCAGAAAATAGCCTCTGAACTGTTTGTAACCTGAAAAGACAGGAGAAGGACCCTGCCCTGTGACACAGGCATCAAACTAGACTACTAGTGGTTCTTGTCTCTGTTACTCACCTTTCCCATGGTCATCTTCTATTACAGAGACCCAAAATGCTTGCTGGAGGCCTGGAGAAAAATGTATTCAAATTGCCTTGCTGGACTTCATGTGGTAGAGCAGAAACCTTCTTACAGTGCCTCACTTTTGTCTAGGTTTACTTGCTCCATTAATGCTGGAAACAGATGGTTCAAAGGGAAAATGGGTGCCCCTTTAGGTAGCAGGGTAAATAGGCAGTGGGACTGGTGTGAGCTCCCTCTCACTGTGAACAAGTTATAGCTTCTCATGCTCTAGCAAGAACCAGCTAGCACATTCCCTAATTGTGAGACAGCAGTCCGGATGTGTTTTGTCTAAATAAACTGGAGGGAATGAGGTCAGCATGGATGAGCAATCTGGCCATAAAATGTTTAGAGCTGGGGCAGGGAAAGAAATTCAGTCTGGGAGCCCACGACATTCCAAGACTAGAGAATGTGAAAGAGGATGCCTTGTCCTGGGGCAAGGCCTGTGGGAGGAAGGTTCCCCATTCTCAGTGGTTTTCCTCCGACTCTGCCAGCTTTCTGGGATGACTAAGAAGTAGGTGTTATCTCTTGCTTGAGCTTGAACAGCTGTAAAATCACACTTGCCCACTCCTCTCCATTCGTTAAATATATGTGACATCTGTCTGCTTAGTAACATGCGCTTACTTCAGAGGAACATTTTTGTTAGGATGGCTTATTGACAGACATACAAAACCAAACAGACTCCTAGTTTCAGACTGCTAAGTAAACAGCTTTGCCCACAAGCTCCTATTAATTCCCCAGTAAGAGTCCAGGAGACCTGGGTTTTTAATCCACTTCAGCTACTCTCCACTTCTCTGAATCTGTTCATTTTCCACTATACTCCTTTCTCCCATCCCTAAGCTATGCAGAGGAAAAGTTTAGAATTTGCTTTAACACCTTGCATTTGAGGATCTCAAAGCCTCTTACAGCGCAGTGGAGTTGACAGTGTTCAGCACTTTCCCAGAGCAGGCCCCCCAGTTTAATTATCAGCTCTATACACACACATGTAAATCCCAATAGCATAAATGTTTCTTATGGGCACAAAACAAGGTGCTCAGGCTTCTGTGTTGAATAGATGTAGGTGAGAAAGCTAAATCCAAATAACCTTAGGTAAGGGGTTCTGGCTTCAGGCCAAATCAGCACCGTGGTCAATAGAATTTGTCCTTTTCAGGCTTGATCCTTCACTCTTTGAAGTCACTGGCAAAACTTTCATATAACTTCAATGTTGCAGGTGCGGGGCTATAGATGAGAGATGCCATGTGTTTCATACCCAGGGGAGGACCATCAAGGAAAACCTAACATTACTCTTACAGCCACCAATGTCTTACTCAGTTCTGGAGCCTGTGGAGTAAAGGAAAATCTCTCTCCTTGTAATTTTGGAAGTCATTCTTTTGCTCTTTTGAGTAATTATGGGTAATATAGCTGATTATACCCTGGCACTGCTTGCCAACACCGTTAATCTTTTGTTCCTAAAGACTGGTTGTTATAACTATGATTATAAATAAAAATGAGAAACAAAGTCAATACTTATAAGGAGGTTTGCAGAGAAACTATAAACGTAGTCCAAGAAGTACAGTAAGATCCAGAGCCTGTGAAGTCCCATGGACCGCCACCTTCAATGAGACTTGACTTCAGTAGTGGATGAGGATGCTCAGCACCTCTTGGGAGATGCTCAGCACCTGGCAGGATCATGTGTCTGGCAACAATTAAGAAAAATTCTGATTGAGGTTAAAGATAAAATTGAAGGGAGGTAACCAAAGAAACTATATTCGGAAACCAGAGAACAATTATGGCAATGGTTAAAGTGACTCCTTTAAAATGAGATGTCTAGCAGTTAATTTACTATTAGGACTGAAATATCAAATACTTATTTGATATGTACTGTTGAGCCTCTAATACTCGATTACTGAGGCATGCAAATATGATGTCTTCTAATGCTGTGTTCTGTTTGCTGTGCCTTTGAAATCATATTAGTACTATTTTTAGTTTTATTGCAAAATAAATGCTTTCCGTTTCTTTAATACAGGTCATAATGTGTTTTGCAGGCTTATGGAGAAATTGGCTAAAAATGTCAGCACCTGAATGAAATATTTTTTGAAAAACATTTATTTTTCCTTTTGGACTGAAGAAGGATTTTTTTAAACTTTCCATTATATCAGACTATTACTCTTTATTTGCCTTGTTATTAAAAAAACATAATTGGTAGTTTCAGCTCTTACTGCCCTTCTTCTGGCCCATCTAAGTCTTAATATGCATCAATTAATATATAATTTAAAACAAGCTTGTTTATTTTCAAGTATCATACAGGGGAAGCGATTTATAAACTGGGATAACAGACATGACTTTAACTCCAAGTAGCATTACTAATCAAATATCCAAAAATAAATGCATACTAAGTTGTAACAGTTCCGTAATAAACTAGATCAAGTAGGTAACTGGCTGTGGACAAAATTCAGCCATAATTCTAGACTTTCAATGACTGGGAGCCAGACAATGATATCACAGGACCATAATACTAATAACAAATTCAAAATTTTTTTCTTCCCTTTATGTGGAGAAGAAACTGAAGGGGTGTGGTGGGATGGAAGACGAGAAGAATGATTTCTGTCATCTATAAAGTCATGATGATTGCTGCTGAAGGTGCATGAAGAATGATTCACACACCAGCAGACAAAACAGACCTATTGCCTTCTACCAAACATGACAAATTTTCCATCTGCTAGAAGAATCTTCCTAGCACTTGGGTGATGTGTAGGTTTTAAAGTAGCTTGTCATCATGAGATGTTCTTTCTGTTCTTTGTGTGACGGGTTGGTTCACAGAAACCCCCTTGGGAGCTGTCAGCTGATGTGCAAAGGCTATTTCTGTTTCTATTCTCCCCTGCTAGCTCACTGGTCTCATCACTCAGTTTTGCTGAAGCCAGACACACCCATCTGCTCCAGACACAGACCAGAGTCTGAATAACCCGCTGTCCCAAAGCTGCAGGGTTTACCTGAGAACAGCTCACAGAAGCCTGCTTGCCCTTAGCACTGAGATGCCCAATTCCCAATAGAGTCTAAAGCCAAATAAATCCGTTTTACCCTGTATAAGCTTTATACAGAGTAAACTCATAAATTGTTCGCCCTCTATAACACTGATAGAGAGATATGCACAGCTGTTTGCTCCCCCAGGTATTAATACATACTCTGAGTTAATTAATAAGTAGAAAGTGATTTTATTAAACACAGATAGTAGGATTTAAGTGATTTCAAGTAGTAACAGACAGAACAAAGTAAGTTACCAAGCAAAATAAAATAAAATACGCAAATCTATGTCTAATTGCACTAAATACAGATAAGATCCTCACCAGTTCCAAAATGTTCCCTTTTACAGGCTAATCTTCTTTTAGCCTGGGTCCAGCAATCACTCACACCCCCTGTAGTTACTGTCTTTGGTTCCAATTTCCTTCAAGTACCTTGGGGGGGTGGAGAGGCTCCTTCTTTAGCCAGCTGAAGACAAAATGGAGGGGTCTCCCACGGGTTTAAATAGACTGTCTCTTGTGGGTGGAGACCGCCTCCTCTCCCTCTGGAGAATACAGTCACAGAATGGAGATTCGGAATCACATGGGCAGGTCACATGCCCATGCATGACTCAGGACTTGCAGGTAGCAGCCATTACCCACATGCTGCCGTGAACGTCCTCAGGTAGACTTCTAATGTGGATTGGAGTCTTCCAAGCTCTTTTGTCTGTTAAGTGCCCCCTGACTGAACACCTAATTTGCACATTCCTTTCCCAAGAAGTAACCAAATGTTCTAACTGAGGCCCCTTAGAAATCAAGCAATCATACAGCCAATGTTCATAACTTTGAACACACAACTGGTGCCTGCATACAACTAGGGTGAACATAACCAGTAGATTACAACCCTTACATAGATGTGTTACATGGCCTATGTAGCAAAACCCTATTCCAGTTATATTATACATACATTTATGAGCCCCTTTATGGGGTACGCTGTCACACTTTGGACACTGCTGTTGGTGAACTGGTGACACTTCTTTATAACTCTGTTTTGCACAGACTTATTATTTCCTCCTCCTCCTGTGCTTTATTATTGTGTAAGGGGGTGCATTAGCCCTTTATGGCTAGTGAGGGAAGCCTGTGGGGCCAGCACTATCCCATTTCAGGGGTTTCTGGAAAAGCTGTATCTGTGGGACGTGGGCTTCGTTAGTACAAGAGGTTTTTGAGGTGGTAACTGAAGTTGTGCAGGAGACATGCAGGCTGATGGTTCGGGCCCTGTAGACTTCAATCAAAACGTAAGATGAGCTGGAACTCCCACCCACTTCCCTCAGTGTGATGGAGTTGCTGGTAACAGCAGTGCCCTGGCAGCCAGGTGCAGTCCCAAGATAGGCAAGGCATTCTGGCAGAAAGGACTGTATACATTCCGTTACCCCTCCCAAAGAGGTAGAGGTAAGCTGTAGGAACTGAGAAGCCTCTCCTGCAAAAAGGAGCAAACAGCCCCCCGCTCCCCCTCTCCTCCCCCCCCTCCCCCATACTGTTGTCTAGTTCCTTTCCCTATAGGAAAGGAATGAGACCGAGATCTCTGAGTGAGTATGAGGGGGAGGACCGTGCTAACTACAGAACATGAATTGAAAAGAGAGGCTTTGCAGCAGCCCTCTCGGGGGAGGGGGTGTGCTTATCAGAAATACCAAGGGAAGGCTTTGGGGATTTGTAAAAAAACCCTCCTTGGGTATGACTCTCTAGTTTGGCCTGTAGCATATCCTTTAAAAAAAAAAATGTCAAAGGGGAAAAAGTGGGTAAAGGAACAGTAACTCACTTTATATACCTCTGTAACCAGAGTCCCAGGGTAGCCACACTGAGGTTACTCAATTAGGGCAAACTGCAAAGAATGGGGCAGACAATCCCCAAAGCTGGTGGATATTCCAATAGGTAAATTTACCAAGCCAGCACAAAACAGCTTCTCTAATACCTTACTGGTTACCCAGAAGTAGAGAACACAGTTCCCTTAGAGCAAACCAGCCTTAGGCCTCCACCTAGACACCCAAGTGAAATATTATGAGGATTACTGAAAATCTTATTTATCATAGAAGAAAGTTCTACCACTCCCAAAGGATCGGACACATTACCTCCCAGGTTAATGAATATTTCAGATCTTACCCAAATACATGCTTACAACCAATTCTTATTAACTAAACTAAAATTTATTAAAAAATAGGAGTATTGATTAAAAGATCAGTATACATACAGACATGAGTACCATTTTGAGATACGTTTTATAATAGAGATGGTGAGCTTTGTAGTTGCAAAGAGTTTTCAGAATTTGTCCATTGGACTATAACCTATGTTCATATTCAGGGTGATCCAGGTGGAACTGGAGATCTCGATCTTACAACTCAAGCTTCCCTTGCATGAAGCATCAAGCAGATCTGAGACAAAAAGGATCAGGACCCAAGAAACCTTTATATAGTTCCAGGGCTTTTCTTGACATCCTGGAGTCCTTAGGCGTCCTGGAGTCCAATATGCAATCAGCGAGAATTTGAAGTAGACCTATTTCCTAAGCATCACTGGTAATTACCTACACGGATTAACATAAGGCAATTGCCTGTTTTCCACCATTCACAGGTGATTTGCTATACATTTCAAAGAGAGATGAATACAGTGATATCACTATATTTACAGTTCATTTAAAAGTTAAGATTTTCTTTTGATCTCTGAATTAACAGAATACAGCATATATAGGAACCCTTTGGTTACATTGTTAACCTCTAACAACATATATGTAAACACACAAACATTATGTTCCTAGAGGCTGAATTTGGGTAATGTACCCTTTCTGGCCATGTGTCACAACCTCACTAAAGATTCACCAGCCTTGTTCTCCCAATTATCTAGCCTCTCTTCATGGACTTTAATATACAATTGAATTGTTTCTAAAATATATTTAAAGGAAAACATTAAATTCTGCCTACCTCAGATTTACATGGGCAAGGCAGAATTATTTCTGAAACTCCTGCTGCTCCCAGTGCAGACTAGTGCTTATAATTAAAGCATTACTGAGCCTGTTGTAGTTTAAAAGGCCTACTCCTCAGGCCAAGACATTCTCCACCTTCTCTTTGGTTGTGATGACAGACCCATCTACTCTAGTGCACAGGAGTATTTGTTTATAAGTTGCGTCCATATTTTCATTTCAAATGGCACTAGTTATGCATTTAACAAAAATAAATAAATAATAATGCTGGTAGCTTTAGAGATATTGAGACTTCCAACTCTATGTAAAAACCGATATGCTCTTATTCATGAGTGAATAAGGATGGTGAATTGTTGAGACGGTGAATGAAATAGCTGGACATTTGAAGAAGAGCACTGGAAGAATGGAGAAATGCTAAATAATCAAAAGATTACTGTCTCCTGTTATGGTCCTGCAGGAGAGGGAAAGGAACAGTTCTTGGCGTGAATGTTTGACATTTGAGTTCCAAATATCACTAGCGACATTTGTGCAAAACACTAAAACAAAATGCATTACACCTATGATCCTGGGAACTGGCACTCTGCTTGAGTGGAAGGCTTTGCACTGCTAAGAGAAATCCTTTCATCCAACTGCACAGTTACTGTTACAACAATTGCAAAGACCCCCTTGCTGCCTTTGCCCCACATATCCCTGGAGGACAATTGCAGGAGGATCCTCATAATGACTGGTTCTCACGTTGCATCCTCTCTTCTGCTATGGTCCTAAACCCTCTTGTGTGTGGCTGCTTGTGGCATCCTATAGAACAAGACTTGATGTGATAAGGTAGTCTGCATCCCTGCATTGCCCCTCTCCGGTCTGATACCTCTGCACAGCAGAACTGCATTGGTTCAGATGTATAAAGGACTCTCCACACTGCAGAAGAAGGGAAGGAATTTGCCTCTAAAAGGAAGAGGGAAAGGAAATGTTTTTAACTGTAAACACTTCTTTAAGGGTCAATAAAATGTAAAAGTGGGAGGGGGGTTGAGTACCATGTCATTTTATACTAAAAGTGTGTAGTCTAGAAAAACAAGAAATGGCAGTGGGTGGGGCCAAATCTCACCAGCGGTCTAGGTACTGGATCTGATCGCTGTATGGGGAGACGAATCCATGCTATCAGAACTCCATTCCAAAAGACGAAATGCCGGAATATTTGAAAAAATCTCCAAGGGCATGAAGGACAGAGGCTATAACAGGGACCCGCAGCAGTGCTGCTTGAAACTTAAGGAGCTCAGGCAAGCCTACCAAAGAACCAGAGAGGCAAACGGCCGCTCCGGGTCAGAGCCCAGACATGCCGCTTCTATGATGAGCTGCATGCCATTCTAGGGGGTGCCACTACAACTACCCCACCCCTGTGCGTGGACTCTGTCAATGGATTCTCACGCAACAGGGATGCAGATTTTGGGGATGAGGAAGATGATGATGAGGAGGAGATTGAAGATAGCGCACAGCAAGCAAGCGGAGAAACAGTTTTCCCCGACAGCCAGGAACTGTTTTTCACCTTGGATCTAGTACCCTGCCAACCCACCCAAGGTGGGCTCCCAGACCTTGAAGGCCGAGAAGGGACCTCTGGTGAGTGTACCTTTGTAAATATAATACATGGTTTAAAAGCAAGCATGTTTAATGATTAATTTGCCCTAAAGACTTGGGATGCATTGGTGGGCCAGTACAGCTACTGGAAAAGTCTGTTAACATGTATGGGGGTGGAGCGGAAATCCTCCAGGGACATCTCAGTGAAGCTCTCCTGGATGTACTCCCAGGATCACCTGGTTGAAATAGGGGAATTTTATTAAGGGGACATTCAGAGGTGGCCGTTCCTGCTGGGCTGTTTGCCTGTGGCTGAACAGAAATCATCCCCACTGTGCGCCACGCAGTGGGGAGAGGGGTGAAGAGATCTTCCCAGAGAATTGGGGGTGTGTGTGTGGGGGGGGTAGTTGGGTTTGTGCTGCACATTAACCCGAAAATCACAGCCCCTCCTTTTAAATGGCCAACCCAACAGGTGCTTGGTATGGGAAATGAGGGCGCTGCTGTTTGAAACGATCCCCACATGTTATGAAGGTTAAAGAAGCCAAAAGACTGTGGCTTACCATGTTTGCCTGCAAGCTGAATTCTGTTGCCCGCCGGCCCTGTGTGTGTGATCTCTCACACCAAACCGGCAGGCCCTCAATATAAGAGGCAAAATGCGACCTTGTAAAGAAAGCACACGTGCTATGTAATGTTAACAGCTTGGTTCACCGTGAAAGAGTCTACCCATTGTTCTCTAAAATTTGTCTCTTTAAATATTACTCTCCCTTTTTTTCCTCCCACAGCTGCATATGTTTCAACGCTCCCTGTATCATCTCCGTCCCAGAGGCTAGCGAAAATTAGAAGGCAAAAAAACCGCACTCGCGACGAAATGTTCTCTGAGCTCATGCAGTCCTCCCACACTGAAAGAGCCCAGCAGAATGCCTGGAGGCAGACACTGTCAGAGTGCAGGAAAGCACAAAATGAACGTGAGGACAAGTGGCGGCAGAAAAAGGAGAGATGGCAGGATCAAGATGATCGGTGGTGTCAGAATGATAAGAGGAGGCAGGAAGCAATGCTTAGGCTACTGGAGGATCAAACTGATATTCTCCAGCGTATTGTTGAGGTGCAGGCAAGGCAGCAGGAGCACAGACCGCCGCTGCAGCCCCTGTGTAACCAACCGCCCTCCTCCCCAAGTTCCATAGCCTCCTCACCCGGCCACCCAACCACTCCACCCCAGAGGACTGCCCAAGCAACAGAAAGCTGGCATTCAATAAGTTTTGAAGTGCAGTGTGGCCTTGTCCTTCCCTCCTCCGCCTCCCCACCCAGTGCTTCCCTCCTCCCCCACCCCTCCCAGGCTATCCTGGCAGTTATCCCCCCATTTGTGTGATGAATTAATAAAGAATCCATGAATTTGAAACAACAATGACTTTATTGCCTCTGCAAGCGGAGATCAAAGGGGGGAGGGGAGGGCGGCTGGCTTACAGGGAAGTAGAGTGAACCACGGGGGTGGGTTTTCATCAAGGAGAAACAAACAGAACTTTCACACTGTAGTCTAGCCAGTGATGAAACTGGTTTTCAAAGCTTCTCTGATGCGCAGTGCGCCCTGCTATGCTCTTCTAACTGCCTTGGTGTCTGGCTGTACGTAATCAGCAGCCAGGCGATTTGCCTCAACCTCCCACCCCACCATAAACGTCTCCCCCTTACTCTCACAGATATTGTGGAGCACACAGCAAGCAGTAATAACGATGGGAATATTGGTTTCCCTGAGGTCTAACCGAGTCAGTAAACCGCGCCAGCACGCTTTTAAATGTCCAAATGCACATTCCACCACCATTTTGCACTTGCTCAGCCTATAGTTGAACAGCTCCTGACTACTGCCCAGGGTGCCTGTGTACGGCTTCATGAGCCATGGCATTAAGAGGTAGGCTGGGTCCCCAAGGATAACTATAGGCATTTCAACATCCCCAACAGTAATTTTCTGGTCTGGGAAGTAAGTCCCTTCCTGCAGCTGTTCAAACAGACCAGAGTTCCTGAAGACACGAGCATCATGCACCTTTCCCAGCCATCCCACATTGATGTTGGTGAAACGTCCCTTGTGATCCACCAGTGCTTGCAGCACCATGGAAAAGTACCCCTTGCGGTTTATGTACTGGCTACCTTGGTGGTCCAGTCCCAAGATAGGGATATGCGTTCTGTCTATTGCCCCACCACAGTTAGGGAATCCCATTGCAGCAAAGCCATCCACTATGACCTGCACATTTCCCAGAGTCACTACCCTCGATAGCAGCAGCTCAGTGATCGTGTTGGCTACTTGGATCACAGCAGCCGCCACAGTAGATTTGCCCACTCCAAATTGATTCCCGACTGACCGGTAGCTGTCTGGTGTTGCAAGCTTCCACAGGGCTATCGCCACTCACTTGTGAACTGTGAGGGCTCCTCTCATCTTGGTATTCTTGCGCTTCAGGGCGGGGGAAAGCAAGTCACAAAGTTCCATGAAAGTGCCCTTACGCATGCGAAAGTTTCGCAGACACTTGGAATCATCCCAGACCTGCAACACTATGCAGTCCCACCACTCTGTGCTTGTTTCCCGGGCCCAGGGATGTGGCTAGACTCACGCTTTGCCTCTGTCATCCTTTCATTGGCTTAATGCCTTCCTGGGCTGGTCTTAGTAACATCATCATGTCAAGAATATGTCTGTTTAATGCATATGCAGCACAAACATTTCTTATTGTCTCTATTCTCTGGGGTGGGAAATTCTTAGAACATCTTTACAGTTAGTGTTTTAACTCTTTCTTCTACTTAGGCAATTTTCTAAGCGATTCCTTCAGTTCCATCAGGATTTAATTTGAATTGAAATTCTGTTTCCAATAAGTTTAAACATCCTTGTGTCAATATAAAAGTTTTCAGTTCTCAAAATAGTCTTTTAAACTTATTCCTATAAGAATCTTTGAACTTAAATAGTCATCAAAGTAGATATTCTGAGGATCTGATCCAATATCTTGAATGGCAGGCTTGATGGTGATGGATTAATTTGTTGCAGCTTGTAAAGAAATTCATCTTTCAGCAAGATATTCCACATGCTAAGTCAATAGTTAAGATGTTCGAGTTCTATGGATTAACAGCACTGTATAATAGCCCAGGATTTAAGGAAAAGGATTGACAATTTTGAACAAGGAGTTAGGTTAGACTCTTCATTTGTTTACTATTGTATTGGATGTATGTTGTTTCAAAGTATCCATTCAATATTATCAAAAAGTGTTCAAATCAGGGTGGATAAAAATCAATGACTTTTTTTTTTAATTGGATTTTTTTAATTTAAATTGGATTTTTTGGATAAAATGCTTTTTGAGAAAAAAACCTCTCTAAAGCTGGTTTTAATTAAGATACATTATAGGTCAGGGGTTCTCAAACTGGGGATCAAAACCCCTCAGGGGGTCGTGAGGTTATTACATGGGGGGTCACAAGCTGTCAGCCTCCACCCCAATCCCCGCTTTGCATCCAGCATTTATAATGGTGTTAAATATATCAAAAAGTGTTTTTCATTTATAAGGGGGGGTCGCACTCAGAAGCTTGCTATGTGAAAGGGTCACCAGTACAAACGTTTGAGATATAGATCAAAGATATCTCCTCATGGAATAGGGATTATAAATTCTAATTCTATACTATGAGACAATATATTCATGTAATGTTTAAGAAAAGTTTTGTAACTGAGTTCCAATAGTTCATGGATTAGGGACCTAATCTTATTGGTTTCTAGGGGCTTCTGTATAGATTATTTAGGTTAATCTTTCTATCTACCCAATGGGACTCAGTGCTCAGTCTAGAAGATACCATCAGAGATGCTTAGTTTTGCAGTTCTCAAACTGTGGATTTGTGTCTCCAGAGATAACATGCTTGTTAACAGCAAAAATGTTTTTAATAAATAAATAATATATAGAGGTGAGAAAAATTACAGACCTCAACCCTATTGTCCCTGTGCAAATTTGTGTACACAGACTCAATCCCTTACCTGTCTAAAAGTGCAAAGTTTCAAAAAGTTCTATGAATAGAAGATTGTTGGGATCTGGACAAGGAGAAGAAGTCTGGCGATAAATGTGAGAAGGGAGGGACAGGCAGTAGAAACAAAAGTGAAACCGTTTGAGCAGCATATTCCAGAAGTCTTGGACTTTCTGAGTGTAGCCTTCATTGATTTGAGATCTACCATACCATTCTCTCACTAGAAGGGAAAACCTATAATGGCAGTAGGCCATAAAGAAGACCCAGTTTGGGAATATTTTAATGAAGTTCCTCTACCTGTGGGTAAGACAGGCATGTGTGCAAAATGCAAACAGTGCAACAAAGAAATGCAAGTCCTGGTTGCCCGAATGAAACATCATGAGAAGTGTTCCTTCTCAGGAGGAAGCTGCATTGAAGATGATGAAAGGAACATGTCTGAACATGCAGGATCTTCAGGTTGGTAAACTTTTTTATTTCATACTTCTTTCTTATAAGGACTGCCTGTCTTCCTTCTGGACTGTTCTTGAATTCTCATGTTTCAGCAAAAAATATAGTTGTTACTAAATGGTACTATCATTTTAGATGCAGTTTTGATAAAAAATAAATAGCTGAAATAGGCAGATCTTCCTTTTACAATTTTACCTTTTAAAGTAGTACTGAGTGTCAGTGAATGCAATGAGTAATATTAAATGAGCAGTATGGTAATTATAATTAAATAACTGCACTGACTTATTTTATTTAGGAGAATCCATCCCCAACATACAGGATTCTGAAGACTATCCACCTTCAAGATCACCATCATTTTCTACAGTTTCAGAGTTATCTGCCAATGATAGTGTTTCAGTCACATCATGTATGTCACACAGCCACAGTATATCACCTGTAGCAAAAAGAAAAAAAAAATCTCCATCACCCAGAAACAACCATAGGTAAATTTGTGATAAGAACCAGCAGATTACAAAAAGAGGTAATTGATGAAAAAATTGCCCAGTTTGTTTATGCAACAAACTCTCCTTATGATTGAGCACTCACTTTTCATCAACATGGTCCAGTCATTAAGACCAGGATACAGTCCACCCAACAGAACAGATGTCGCAGGCAAATTGCTGGATAAAGTGTATGAAAGAGAAATTGAGCAGTGTGCAAAAGGTCTAGAGGGTGAAATTGTTAACCTGAGTCTTCATGGGTGGAGCAATGTCCACAATGAGCCTGTTGTATATGCTTGTGTGACAATAGAAGAAGGGAATGTCTTCCTTATAGAAACAATTGATACATTAGGAAATGCGCACACACAGCAGAATACTTACAAGAAGTAGCAGTAAAAGCTATAACAAACTGTGAAAAAGAATTCAAATGTCTAGTAGGCAGCTTGGTCACAAACAATGCAACAAATGTATCCAAGATGAGAAGAAATTTAGAAGAGAGTCTCAAGCTAATAACATACGGTTGTAGTGCTCATGCGATGCACCTCCTCAAAGACTTCAGTGTTCCAGAAATAAAGGCTAATGTTGAAATTGCAAAATACTTCCGTAACAACCACTTTTAATAATAAATATAATATATGGAGATATACCTATCTCATAGAACTGGAAGGGACCCTGAAAGGTCATTGAGTCCAGTCCCCTGCCTTCACTAGCAGGACCAAATACTGATTTTTGCCCCAGATCCCCAAGTGGCCCCCTCAAGGATTGAACTCACAATCCTGGGTTTAGCAGGCCAATGCTCAAACCACTGAGCTTTAAAAATGTATAGTGTGTACCTTCTAAAAATGAAACCTACGTCTATCTCTGAGTTGTGAAGAATATGTATTAAGGTTATAACAACCAACAAGAATGCACTTTTATGTAGAAATCCATAAAGAAATTTGATTTAAATCAAATCCACCCTGGTTCAAACAGAAAAAATGAGTCTTAAGTCCCTTTGTAAATCCCACCCTTAAGTGCTGCAATGCTCAGCATCGCAGCACCTAACTTTTAGGTCCCCTCCTGCCTAGCAGAATTCACAACCCTCAGTGATGTGTCAGCCGCCTATACAATGCAGGGGGAGAGTTAGGTGCGTAAGAATGGAATTCATAAAAGGCAGCACACTGAGTTGAGAGCCAAATTAGATAGTAGGAAAGGGTGTGGCCTATCTGCACTCTAGTTTTACCACCATGAACCTTCTGGCCATGGGCATCTAAACCAATCAGTCCTTGTTAATGAATGGTGGAGGAGGAAGTGGTGCCACCATTCTCTCTTTTAGCTTTTAGCCTAGCAGCTAGGGCACTCACCCAGGACGTGGGAAACTTGCAATCAATTTCCCCCCGACTGATGTGGAGAAGGGATTTGCAGGGTCTCCTAGGAGGGCCGTAGCTCTGGTATATTCTGGGACAGATCTCTCCTGTTCCACTGTGTATAAACAATTAAATATTCAGGGGGCCAGAGCAAGTGAATATGAGGCTATAGTTCAAGGAGTGGGGCACTTTGCTGGGAGATGGAGACCCATGTTCCATTTCCTCTGCCCCAGAGAAGTGGCAGTTAGGTGCCTAAGGTCCCCTGGTGACCCCTGTGCTAACAGTACTCCAGAGGGCAGCTGAAAGCAAGAGGAAGATTCTATTCAGGCTTTACTACCAAATATCAGTCCATCAATGCATGTTCATTCTGTCAGAAAAGATGGACATGGTAGATTATTCTAAATAGCAGCTGTAAAATGATGCTTGTCAGATAACAACCCTTTGTGATTACAGCACCGCTTTTCATTTTTATATATAATCTACCTGTATCAGGAAAAAAATTCCTAGAGGGATGATTGCATCAGCACTCTGTCTTCTTCAAAGAAATATATAATAAAGGGAGTTGAACACAGTGTATATCGCACTGCCTAGCCCCTAGAACAGTGGTTCTTAAACTTTTGTATTGGTGACCCCTTTCACACAGTAAGCCTCTGGGTGTGACCCCCCCTTATAAATGAAAAACACATTTTTATGTATTTAACACCATTATAAATGCTGGAGGAAAAGTGGGGTTTGGGGTGGAGGCTGACAGCTCGTGACCCCCCATGTAATAACCTCACCACCCCCTGAGGTGTCCCGACCCCCAGTTTGAGAACCCCTGCCCTAGAAGGACAGCACTGCTTTGCAGAAACAAGATAAAACCCAAAGCTGCAAGCCAGTAAGTAATTTTATATTAATTAAATAGAATATTGCGTTACACAGGCACCCACTCCGAAGCACATACTGTTCCTCTAAGACAGTGATTCTTAACCTGGGGTGCATGGACCCCCTGGGGGTGCGAGATGCCCTTTCTGGGGGTGCGAGACATGCGAGATTTTTTTAGAAGGTAAATAACTGAAAACACAAATTAAGTACAGGCACGTAAGTACAACTACTTTGTTTCATCAAACCTATGTATTTATTAACATTATACATTTTTTAACGATTACTGTAATATAAAACAAAATATACCCAGGTTTAAAGAACTGACCTACTTCAATGATTATTGATAAGCAGTGCGAGAACGTATTTTGAGAACCAAAGGGGTGCAGGCTGCAGTAAAGGTTAAGAACCACTGCTCTAAGAGTTAAGTGCAGCTGGATGATAAGACAACACATTATTAGATACACGACTTCTTCACATGACACTTAAGAGGGAGCTGAAATAGCAAAGATCACTGCCTGTAGCAGAGTGCTATGCACGGCAACTTGCACCCCCGGCAGCCACTCCTACAGGGTCAGCCAGCCACAGCGAGGACACTAGACTTAGCAGCAGCAACGTAGCGGGATAATGCCCCCCCAACCAACCAGACCCACGGTGCTAGGCTCCCGTGCACCCGGGGAGGTTTTGGCCTAGTGTCTCCCCTTCCCACCCCCTTTCCCATGATCGACCTGCTCAGCCACTGAGCTCCGCCTGACCCCACTGGGCTCTCCCCCTCCCCCGCGCGGGGCACTGCAGGGGCAGCGGCCTCGCTTTGCTAACGGGCACGTGCGGAGGCTTCCCACACGCTGGCTGGAGGCCGGGCCGCTTCTGTTGTTCCCCAGGCTCCGGAGCCGGCTCTGCGCTGCTCGATCCCCCCCCGCACGGGCAGGGCAGGGCCGGGCCGAGCTGCAGCCCCCCTCCCCCCAGCTGCCTGAGCCAGTCCCGCTCCCGCAGCCAATAGCCGGGATGCTGCAGGAGGAGCAGCCGCGGCTCCCATCCCCCCGGGGCGGAGGGGGGTCTGCCGGCTGCCCGGGACCCTCCCACTGCCGCTAAGCTCATAAAGCCCCCGCCCGCCCTGGGGCGGCCCTTTGCCTATTGCCCCGAGCGGAGGAGTCAGGCGTCCCCAGGCAGCCCATTGCTGCGGCGGGTGGAGGCGGAGAGCTTGCGAGGGGGGCTTCAGTCCCCCCCCCTCCCGCTCAGCCCCTCCCCGGCAGCGCCCCCTTCCTTCTCCGCGGAGCCTCCCGTGGTGCGGGGGGGCGTGACCAGCTACGGCGGGGCAAACGGGAGCTGCTGGCTGCGGGTCCCACTGGAGGGGTGAAGATGGCGCTGAGCGGCAGCAGGCAGCCCCCCATCCTCCTCTTCCTGCTGGCTCTAGCTCTCCCGCTAGCGCCGCCAAGCCGGGCAGCGGACACCGCGCTGCCCCCCATCCCCGCAGGTGAGGAGTGGGCAGGGTGGGGGGCAGCTTCAGCCCGGCCCCTCTTCCTGCGCTCCTGGAGGGCTCGGGCTCATTCATTCATGAGCGGACCGGCTGGGCTGCCCCAGGCTCGCCAGGTCCCCTCCGGCTCGCGGCGCATTCAATGCGCTTGGGGGTGTTGCAGCGAAAGGCGAACTGGAAGTTGGGAGAAATTTTGGAAAGTTAGTTGCCCCTCCCCCCCGATGGTGGCTTGATGCTGATGATTTGTAGCTGTGGTTTGAGGAGAGGTTTAAAACTCTCCGATAGTTCTCCCAGTTTAGCGCTGCTAAGCCCCGTTGTTGGGAGGCTCTCCAAGAGCATCCCCAGCTCTGGCTTTGGGCTTGTGAGTTTCAGCGGAATTGGTTGCGCGCGTGTTCTGCCAACTGTGCAACGTCCATCTGAAAGATAAACCTCCAGGCTCTTGGGTGACTTGCCCTGCGTGACCGCTTTATGCTGAAACAGGGAACTTTTTTTAAATGGAAATATATTTAAGCCTCTGAAACAGTTTTATTTGGAGGGTTTTGGGGAAGGAGGAGGGAGTAGCGCTTTCTTCATGGTGCATGAATACCTACTGATCACGAAATTCCTGCTGGGGAGGAACTAGTCAAAGATCTTCAAGTTGTTGATTAGGAAGCAGATAAATAGAGACTCATAATGTATTTAGCAAACAGTACGGCAAACCACACAAATATAGACCTACACTGGCTGAAAAGCTAATGTTCAAAGCCAGGATCTTTCCCCCTATTGGGGAAGAGATTTGCCCTTGTCTTCACCCTTCCCTGTTAAGTAATCAGTCCTTCTCCCTCTCCCCCATGAATAGCCTGAGACTCATGACAAGGTGTTGATGGGCCACATATTTCCTAGCTCCTGGAAGAGCAGATGGTGCCACTTACTGATGACCCAACTTGCTTCCAGTGAAGCTTTGCTACTTAGTTTCTACATAAGAATTTTCTTCTAGCTGAAGGCATTCAAAGCTTGTTCACCTTCTGCTGTTTGAATCTTGTAATGTTCCAAGAAGCTAGACAGCAGCAAGAAATTCAATCCTTAGTGTATAAAACAATAACAAAAGAACTTATGCCCAAAACCGGTTGAAAAAGTGGTCAGACACGTTTGTTAAAGTACTGCCTTTGCTTCCAGGGAGCCACTTGTCACAGTTTTGCTGTAATTTTGAACCTAATGCACATCTTTAACTGGATCTTGCATGGGAAAGGTATCCTATCCTGCTAGATGGATTTCACATGGTGATAAAAATAGTGTAGACTAGTCTTGACAAGTTCAAAGCGATAATAAGGTTATTTTAATGTCTGGTTTAATTCAGTGTGCAGAAGAAAACTTTTTTGGGGAGTGACTCTTGTAAATTTCACCCCCATTTGATTAGACAGTATCGGGTAAGGTTGTTGGGAGCTTGAGTAATAACTAATGTAACAAAATCTTGTGTTGACGTATACCAGACTCTGTAGACGTGTGAACCTGCTCATCTGTAGCTTCCTTATACGGACAGTGCTGGCCTTGTTAGCTTGCGATTCTGGCTTTAGTCCCGTTAGTGATTTCCTACAAAGCTGCTCTGTGCAGTCTGTCAGAGGGTTTGTGTGTGTGTGTGTGTGTGTGTGTGTGTGTGTGCTGGTGCTGCTGTTTTTATATTAGTCAGCACAGTGTGTCAATTTACAGCAAACTGATTGCATTTCATTCCATTTCAAGAACACGTCCCATAAAAGCAGCTTTTCAAACTGTAGTATGTGTCTATTTTATTAACTGAGAGAAATAAGTGTTTCAGGGTGGGTATTAGAGGTAGGATCTCAAGATTTAACGGATAGCTGCTAGACTGTTGTACTATGATCAACAGAATACTTAACTAATATGGTGTGTGTGTGTGGGGTTACATTAACTAATCCTGGTGATATCTCTGTGAAGTAGGATTGATCTATTAATTTTGAACAATACTAATAGAAAACAGTTATTTGTGTTATGGAGGCTGTCACTTTTTAAAAGTGGATTCTGGCTAACATGAATATTAAGCAAATCTGTACTGAAATATAATCTGTACCGAAGTATAACAGACTGCTGACTTGGAAGCTGCTCCTTGAGATTCTTGATCCCAGACACATAGCAAGTTTGTTTGTTTGTTAGCTGCAGATGCCAGTTCTAACCGTTAGTGATTTTCCTGAGTTATTCTGTGCACATTTTATTGCCTTCTATTAAGTATGTTTTGCTACTCAGTGAGAAATAGAACTTGTCACATCTCTCTTTTGTGTTATATCAGTCTTGAGCTTAATTTCAAGGTTGCTGGTATTTTGTGGAACAGTATGTAATTTTCAGTGTATAACAGTCGTGAGGAAAAGTGGCTGCCAAATACTATCATGCTCTATTTTCAAATCAAACTACATACATAGTCTTGATCAAAAAGGCCAATGTTTCATTAATACAGAATTACAAATGTTCATGAAGAGGAACAAAAAGACAGATCGTTAATAGACCAGTATTGAGCATTTTATTGCAACTAAAGTTACAAGAACCACACTAGGGGTTAATTCTAGTTAAACAAAACAAAAACTCTTCTTTCCCTCCCATCCCCTGAAAAGTCAGCTATTTTTTACAGCTTAAAAAAAAAGTACATAAAGACCATTTATTGTCCAAATTGGGTACATAATACTTAGCGAAGTTCAAATCAGTATGTAACTCAGTTCACTCTGTGGATGATGAAGCCACAGTTTTAGATGTCAAGACATTTCTTGTTGTGTCAAATTTAGTAAATATCTGCCTCTTGTCATCTAATGTAACCTACCCAAGTGAGTTAGGACACCTATAGGGTTCAGCAGGAATTTTATGGATTGTAGTGGAGTCTAAAACAGATTTAGGTTTAGGTTGCTAAATCTGGTGTTTCGGCACCCAGGTACCTTGTAGGCCAGGGGTAGGCAACCTATGGCACGCGTGCCGAAGGCGGCACGCAGGCTGATTTTCAGTGGCACTCACACTGCCCGGGTCCTGGCCACTGGTCCGGGGGGATCTGCATTTTAATTTAATTTTAAATGAGGCTTCTTAAACATTTTAAAAACCTTATTTACTTTACATACAACAATAGTTTAGTTATATATTATAGACTTATGGAAAGAGACCTTATAAAATTTTAAAGTGTATGACTGGCACACGAAACCTTAAATTAGAGTGAATAAATGAAGACTCGGCACACCACTTCCGAAAGGTTGCCGACCCCTGTTGTAGGCTTTTGGTTCCTGATCCACAGATGACTTGCCCAAGATCACACTGGAAATCTGGCAGAGCAGGGAATTGTATTTGGTCCTCCTGAATGTCAGGCTGCTGCCTTTACTAATTACTAATTTCTTAAGAATTTGCAAAGGGTAGTTTAAAATCATCTAGTAGCTAGATATTACTAATACTAGTAATAGTGCATTTCTAAACCACTGGATTTCCCAGCAAAAATTACTTATGTGAAAAATCCCTGTTTATGTGAGTAGAGCCACTGAAGTCAATGTGGGCTGCTCCCATGTATAATGATTATTTGCAGACGTGTTTGCAAGATCTGGCCCTGAATTAGATTAAAACATGCAGAATGACAACTGACTACAGTGGGTGTGCAGCAGGGAAGTGTGTGTGTCTGAAGATAACTGTAAATAAATAAACATGGCTGCTCTTGGAGTGTTGATCAGAAAAGTTGCTTTTATGTCACATTTCTAGTTACTTTTTTAATCTAAATATTATTGGATTAACTTTGAAAGGCTTCCCTGGCAAAATAATTTTGACACATTTTGCAAGCCCTTCATAGCATTCAGGATGCATGACATAATGAGAGTGGAGTGTGTTAACATGCCTAATAAGTGTTTTGATGTATGCTAGTTAGTGCTGGAAATTTCAAATTATCTTTGATTTATAGACTAAGACAAGATTTTTGCCACCCTTCTTCACATTGAGTAACAACTTAGTGTGCAACTAGTTCCATTGATTTCATTGTGCAATTTGCAAGTGTAAGGTGAATAAGTGGGAAAAATCTGCCCCAAACACACTAATACCAAAGCAGACTTCAGTGGAACTACTCACTGAGCAAGTTTCTACTCCACATGAGTAAAGGTGGCAGAATCCGCCTACATATCATCAAGGCCCTGATCCTGCAAGCTGCAATGCAAGGTACCTTGGCCGGCTTGCTACTCATTTTAAGTCAATGGGGCTCTGTGCAAGCAGCTTGCAGGATTAGAGTCTAAACTGTCTGCATGTGTCTCATATGAAGTATTTATTTGCACTAATTACAATATTTGGAAATGTCGTGACTAGATCATGTCTTAAGTGTTTTGATTTCTTCTCTCTGCCAAATTTAATTGCTCATTTAAAAACAAAGTTACGGAACTGTTGGCATTGAGGGACCATTCAGTTTATGCAGAGAATTGTGCTATTAAAGTATGTTAATCAATGTAAATATCCTCTATTTCTTATGGAACTGTTAGTTACTGTTTTAAAGTCTATTTTACCCAGTGCTTGAATTGATTCATTTGCATGAAGGATAGGTATGGGCATTGTAAGAACCTCTGTAGCTTTTTATTTAAAATGATTTTTGATTTTAAAATGCAAAAATAAAGTGCTCCTCAGAATTATGTTTCAGAGAGAGTCATAAACTGAAGATACGAGAGAGGAATAATTCCCTTTTCAATTTAAACAGTGAGTTTACTTTTCTGCAGCATAAAAATATCTTGTTTGGTGACATTTCTCTAATGGGAGTGTATTGTAACTGTGTAGGAGATATTTAGATAATAGTTACATAATGGTTTCATTGGAGGGGGTATATTTAATCTTTAAGCACCCTATTCAATGAGTAGATGAGAAGTCTGACTATTCCTAGAGTAAGATACTACTCAAGGTGAGTACAGGTATCATAATCTGGCCCATATTGATAGGACAGAAGTGAAATGTCTAAAAAGCATAATTAATCACAAAACAGGTCACTTTCCACCAATAAATAACTACACCCACAATTTTCAGTAGTTACTTTACAGTACACTGTTTCAGACACACAACAATATTTTACATTTGGCTCTTCTCAAAACATCCTGACTTCTTTACAGTCCAATATGGTTATTGTAATATATGTATATACATTCCTTTATATTGTTGTTTTTGTTGGTTTTAATTCAATATTGTGACTGTAGAATCTCTTATACACTGATAAATGTTCAAAAACCTTATACTGAAAATATTTGGCCATTTCATCCTTTTCTATGCAAACCAAAATTAAAGGTGCACTATGTATTGCTGTATAATTTATTGTAAGTTATGATCATCTTTGTGATGAAACACAGAGTAATTTCAGGCTGATTTCCGAAATAGTTTAAAGCAACAAAATACAACTCTGCTTTGGTTAGGAACCTTAAACTGGAATTTTATATGGGAACCATGAACAAAATCAATTTATTTCTTCTTTTGATCCACTAGGATATCTTTAACACATTTTGAATTTTTTTTGCTGTGGAAGCAACTTGGAGGACTTCTAGGGTGGATTTTTCTTGCAAGTGTGATATGGGGTTTGAAAGATCATAGTTTAATGACCTGAAGGATCTTATTGGGAGATGAGAGTTAAAGCATGGAAAGTGTAATATTTTAATTTGGCAGCAATGCTAATTTCATTCTTTTGACATCCCTGTTGTATTTAAAATCTGGCATGGGTTCCTATATTTGTAATTCATATGAGGATTAAAGCAGAAAAAGTACCATTAGCCTCTAAACCTGAGATGTCAGATTGAACAAGAGAAAAGTGCTGGACAAACTTAATTGCTCATTATGGGCTAAGTTCAGCAGCCATTGAAGTCAATGGGAATGTTTCTATTGACTTCCAGATGGTATAGGATCAGATTCCATAGGCCCATCCTGCTTCCATGGATTTCAGTGGAAGCCAACTTGTGCCCACGTGTAGGGAAAATCAGATTCCACTAATGAAAGCCGTTCCAGCAGGTGCCATTCAGTGAAATGCAAAAACTAACTAGTTTTTGTTCCATAGTGTGTGTTAATTTAGAACTCTTCTTATTACAACAAGGTGTTATTTAGTTACTGAGCTGGATTCTGACCTTACACCTGTTTTACATCAGTGAACAGTAATTTTAATAGAGTTACTCCTAATTTATAATAGTGTAAGTGAGATCAGAATCAGGCACATGGACTTACTAAAAAGAATCTCAATCACTAGCGTAAGAGTGGGTAAGATACAAAGTCTTAGAGGTGGGCTAGGTATCCTCCTGCTTTTCTGTGCTGACTTCCATTACAAGAGTGCTGATGATGAGTGTTAGCTCCAGGAGTGGAATGGGAGCAGTTTCTCACTGATGCTATAAGAGGACTTGAAACATCCATTTGCCCCTGGTAAGTAATATTAGCTTTCCCTAGCAAGTTGGGGTTCTGAGCCATCCATTTGTGCAGAATAAAGGAGCTCTTCAGAAAGAAACACTTCTGTTATGAAGATGAACTTCTTGCAGCCTAACTGTTTAAATAGTTAAAGCCAGACTTTCTAAAGAGCTCAGGGCCAGAATTTCAGGTGCTTAGCACCTACAACTGGGGCCGGATGTTTTAAACTGTTAAGAGCCCAGCAGCTTCCAGTGTGAAACTTCTGGCCAGATTTTTCAAAAGAGCTCAGAATTTTACTAATTATTTGGTGCTTAATTGGGAGTGGAACAATTCTGAAAAACTGGCCTGTATTGTGGGTGCTGAGCTCTTTTGAAAATGAACTGTAATGACTGTAGGGAGGCAGCATTGTGTCTCCTTAGCTCTGCTACAGCTCCAGTTCCTCTTTTCTCAAGTAAATACTGACCTCAGGATGGGTCATTACTGCAAATCTCAGTCCTTGACTTCATTGATAAATTAGCTGTAGGGAGTTGGAAGAAGGTCTTTTGTAAGAATTCACATTATTCTGTTTGAGTGATCTTGTTTAAACAGGTGGCCTCATAAAGAAATAGCCTAAGGACAAGAATTTTTTTATTGATATAGTAAAACAGTCAAAAAGGCAGGAGCTGAATAAACTTGCTCACTTGTGCAGCTCGTGTCAATTTCAGATTATCCACTGAAAAGCGGTCCGGTTGACAAATTACAAGAAATTCGGCACAGTTGTTTAGGGAGCAGCTGGTTCATACGTTGTAATGACATAACATACCAAATAAACTTTGTTTTGTTTCTTAGTTTGGTAATTGAGACCTGTCCAATGCTTGCTTAAAACAAACACTTCATTTTGTGAGTATGTGTTAGTATACACTGTGCATGAAATTAGCGTTTTACTATATGGCAAATTCAAAGCACCTTTTAGTAAAGTAAGCATTTTATTTGTATTATCCCAGCTCTGTTTTATTTAAAAAGAAGCAGTGGGATGCAGGGAACAAAATACCAGACTACATTCAGGCAGCATTATGGACCAGTTACTAAGGCATTTGCCTGTTTTTCATTAGTTGTCCCCCGGAATCATTTGGGTTCCTGGTCCTGTGGGTCCTCCCCTTAGGCTGGGGGGGATCCTTTAGCAGTGGGCGGGCTCCGCCCGCCCACTTCCCGGAAACCCAATAGGTACTAAGGCATTTGCAGCAATACTAGCTATCAGCTGGTTTCTGCATCTGGGAAGTGACCCATACTTCATAAACAATATGTTCTAATTTCTGTCTGAAGGACCACAATAGGGAAATATTCTAAAAAGTTCCTATCCTTACTAACACTCATTTAGATCAATGGGAGTTACTAACTTTGGGAGCTTTGCTGGAAGTTGAACCAGTCCCCGCCCCCTGCCACCCGCCCCCCCCCCCTCCTCCCGCCCCAGGATCAGGAGGCTACAAAGGTGTCAATCAGCTGCCTTTGTCCTTGACCAAGAATGGCTCAGCCAAAAGAGAGTATGAGCCTGGACCTTTCATAAACTTCCTGACTGTCAGGGTGTGGTTAAGCACTGGAATAAGCCTAGGGAGGTTGTGGAATCTCCATCATTGGAAATTTTTAAGAGCAGTTTAGACAAACACCTGTCAGGGATGGTCTAGATAGTACTTAATCCTGCTATGAGTGTAGGGGACTGGACTAGATGACCTCTCAAGGTCCCTTCCAATCCTATGATCCTATATCATTTGAGTCCCTGGATGGTGGAAATAGCATCAAAAGACTAGGCCTTGATTTTTATTTTACTTTCTTAATTTTATGTTTTTGTCTCATAGTTGATTCCTGGAGGCAAAAAGCTTGTGGAAAGACTAATAAACATACAAACACTGCATATACATTTTTAGTTTCCTGTAGGATGGGTATGCTCGGTGCTACCTGCAGTGCAACATACACTGCTTATAATTTGTTGTTGGGAGAACAGTTGCTTATTTACTTTCTTACATACATTTAAGTGATATTGTGAGGGGGTTACTTTTTTTTTTGAAGTGGTAAAAGTACATGACTGGTCTTGGTAAGCAAAGAAACATCTGATACTCTTTAGGGTGCTGCATAAATATTTTAGCCAGTTCTGACTATTTTGCAGTGAGGCACACACTTAGCGTACACATCACAAAAGAGTGATTATTGTGAAGTTTGTGATGCAGATAAAAACAAAGATTTCAAAAGAGCTTAACACTCTCAGTAGTTCCCATTTTAATACTTATGGTCAGATTTTCAATCAATTTTAGCACATAGGGAACTGTGCTCTTTGAAGGATAGATTTTTCAAATGTTAACTGTCTGGCATGTAAGTATGTATTGGTGTATGAAATGCTAGTCAATATGTGCTTCAAAGCTGAGGCAAACTGCTTTAGAATTCAGAACATAATTTCAACTTTAACTTTACAGCTTAGTGCTTTTGTTATTTTTAACAACTCTGTTTAAAATGTTTATGATCTCTTCTCCTTCCCCCCCCCCCCCCCCCCGCGTATTTTTAAAGACAAATGTGAGTAACTGTCAACCCTCCAATGCTAATAAAACCAGGTCCAATCCTGCAAGGTATTGTATGCTAAAGTTAATGGGACTTGAAGATAGTCTGCATTTCTCAGAAGAACTCAGCAACTTGCAGAATCAGCAGAGGTGGACAGCAAGGTCTTGGAAATTATGTAGTCTGATCTAACTAAGCAGTAATACTCTCTCAGCTCACCGCTATCTGTCTCACAGGTTAATTTAATTTGAAGTATTTAATATATGGTTCTTACTTTAGACAAAACAATGTGTTTGCTGTTTCAGCATGTTCTGGTGTTAACAATCCTGGAAAAAGTCTCAGTCAAATGCTTCCATTCTTCTTCCTGAAATACGCTGAATACTTTAACAAGAAATTCTTTTGTTGGTTTACTGCTTTCTTTGACAATGTAAAAGGCTGATTCCCTCACTCTCAATATTGAAATGTGTGTTAAGTATTGCATGCATCTTGGTACCGGTTGCTGGCTTGCATAGATCTGTATACATCAACATAGTCAAACATAACAATTTTTATGACAGATACTAATGGCTCCCCTGAATCACCCCTTTTTATGCTGTCCAGCTGCTATACTTCTCCTCTTCTTTTTTTCCCCAGAGAATCTGATCTTTGCGAATTTTAAATCATATACAGCTTTAAAATCAGATTTACAATTGTCATAAATCACTCATTTTCATGTTTATTGGCAGAATTATAATTGGAGCATTCCAGCTCTTGCATTAACACATTTAATTTTCCTATTGCGAAGGCCAAGACCGCTCCTATGAGCAATAGGCAGTGCAAACTAATGTCACACTAGAGATCTGGAATAGGGGAGTACTTTCTAGGGTCTTTCACTTCCCATCGAGGTAGAAATTTGTGGTATTGTGATCAGTATCAGGAAGGAAAGAGTAGGGGAGCCAGTCTCATCGCTACAGGACCTTTATAGTCATGTAGGGCTCTGACAGTGGTGGAAGAAAAATAGAATTGTTTTAGGCCTAGCCGGAGTAAACAAATTCAGGGTTAGACCTTTTCTCATGAAGGGCTCTCCTTTTCTTGAAACTGACAAGAAGCAATGTTGCTGTGTGTCTAGGAAGGCTTGTCTTTTCTCGGATTCCTTTGTACTGTAATAAAATTAAATTGCCTACTAGCTGCTCCTTTAAAAGTACACATGTGAGTTCAGAGTTAACTACAAGTTATACTTATCCAAATGGGCAAGGAGTACTTTGTGTGTGGTTTCAAAGGATGAAAAAAATTAGGCTGAAAATAAGGTACTATCCAATATGTTTTAAATCAGCCCTATGCTAGCAAGTTAATTACCTTGCCTTATACAGAAAATGTTGTAGAGTTCCTTACATTTTCCAGGATATGCTCCAGAAAAAATACTTGATTTGTGTAACAGATTACAAAATGTAACTCTCATATACAGTACACAGATTGTACCACAAAGAAGCTATTAAGACTTTTCCTTATCAACCTTTACTAGTCTTATCATAAAGTTCTGGGTAATTTTGAGTTTTGAATTCTACTCAGTTGTAGTTCCAAAACCCAAGAATCACTTCTCTTTGCCAAATTGGTTTGGATTTAATAGTACATTCAGTAGTTTCCATTACCCTTTATATTTACTGTTGTGTTTGAGACAGCCATTTATGAGCGCAACAAAAATAAAACTGTCTACTGCAGTGGTTCTCAAACTTTTGTACTGGTGACCCCTTTCACACAGCAAGCCTCTGAGTGCGACCCCCCTCCAATAAATTAACACTTTTTTATATATTTAACACCATTATAAATGCTGGAGGCAAAGGTGTTTGGGCGTGGAGGCTGACAGCTCGCAACCCCACAGGTGGTAACCTCACAACCCTCTTAAGGGTCCCGACCCCCAGTTTGAGAACCCCTGGTCTACTGTGTCATGCTTGAAGGAATCTGTCAGGAGAAGGTGCTGGCTGTGCAGATATCTTGGTTATAAGCACAGTTATGGACTTACTAACCAATTATGCATTCCAAATTAAAACAAAAACAAAAAAAAAACTGTTCAAGGCCCAGTAGATGGGGAGAGGTAGGGAAAGTTCACCAGCAGCTTTTTCTTAATTCAAAGTACTAAAAATTCTGGGAGTGCACCTGAATTCTGAAGGCAATTTTTATTTATTTATTTTACTTTTAGACTGCCACTTGATGTGGATGGCCAACATCTAAAAGTGGCTGGGGTTCCTTTTTTACGGGTTATTGGCTGCCTTTCTGTTCCAACTCCGGTGAATGCAGAAGTTGGAAGGAACAAAAGTAGAATAATAGAGTCAGGACTCTTAATAATTTCAGCTGTTTCCTGCTTCTATATCCATGGAAATGAGCATCCAATTGGGGACCAATCAAGGGTTTAGAGAAACTTTTTTTTCTCCCTCTGTTTTCATTTTCTATGGAAATTGGATCAGAAAGGCAGCTGCAGGAACTCTTAGCCACTTTAAGCTATTGGTTGTGACTATAGAGTACTTGGAACCAGGTTTCAAAATAGTAATTTACAATATTTAAACGAAGGGGGAGGGGAACCTATCTATTTGTCTGTAATCGTCCAGTGAGGGAGAGGATGAGCTAGCAACTGCAGTAGAACCTCAGAGTTATGAACACTTTGGGAATGGAGGTTGTTCATAACTCTGAAATGTTCGTAACTCTGAACAAATGTTATGGTTGTTCTTTCAAAAGTTTACAACTGAACATTGACTTAATACAGCTTTGAAACTTTACTATGGAGAAGAAAAATGATGCTTTTAACCATCTTAATTTAAATGAAACAAGCACAGAAAGTTTCCGTACCTTGTCAAATCCTGCTTTAAATTATCCCTTTATTTTTTTAGTAGTTTACGTTTAATACAGTACTGTACTGTATTTGCTTTTTTTTTCTTTCTGGTCTCTGCTGCTGCCTGATTCCATACTTCTGGTTCCAAATGAGGTGTGTGGTTGACCGGTCAGTTTGCAACTCTGGTGTTCATAATTCTGAGGTTCTACTGTAATACTTTATATGCAGGGCTAGCTAAATCTTACTTTCCCATTTCAGGGATCTGAATCTTCACTTACATCCTCTTTGATGCATCCTACAGTCTGGAGAGTGATGTATGCCTTATTACTCAGGGAACACTATAGTGGGTCAGGGCATCTATATGGATGGCTGGTCCCTCTGTCCAACTTGCATGGTTTCCATCTTCTATTTGGTGCCATGCAGTCAAGCCCACCTGCCCAGGCCTCAGCCTGTCTCCCCTGACACACTTGAATAAGTCCAGTTGGAGGTGCAGCGGGGCTAAGGCAGGCTTCCTGCCTGCCCTGGCTCCACATGGCTCCCAGAAACGGCCAGCATGTCCTGCTTCTAGGCTTGGGCAGCGAGCGGACCCCCCGTGGCTGCCCTGAGCACCAGCTCCACAGCTCCCATGGGCCGGGAACTGCGGCCAGTGGGAGCTGCGAGGATGGTGCCTGCAGGCATGGGCAGCGAGCAGAGCTCCCCGGCCCCTCTGCCATCCGCTTCTCGGAGCTGACTAAGGTAAGCGCCGCTCGGCTGGAGTCCACACCCCAAACTTCCCCACACACCTTAACTCCCTCCCAGACCCCACTGTTATGCTATACAAAACACATGGGAACTTTTATAGAGGAAAAGGCAAATACGCCACGTTTATTGAAAATACAACAGTTAGCATATGCTTTTCTCACACACACCCCCCCCCCCCACACACCTGCCAGTTGATATTTATAGTTACCAGTCCGTTGTAGCTCGAGTCAATCTAATGGCCAGTTAGATTGAGCACAAGTGAGGAGCTGAGCTCTTGTCAGTCACGATCCGATGCTCCTGGAGTGTGGCAAGACGAACCCAAAGCCCCATGGCAGAGCACCCTGTTCTTATAGTCTTTTTTTCTCTGTTGAAGTCTATGGATTTTGCTGTGTCAGTTTGTGACTGGGTTACTTCTTAATTGGTGTATCTTTTGATGTTAACATTCCAATACACCTCCTCAGAGGGTCATCCTGTCCTGGTTTAGATTTAATCAGTTGTCCTTAGAGGTGCCAGCCTTCACCTCAGGGTTGTCAATCTGCCCTCTTCATTATGGATGCACATTGATAGTGTCAAGTTAAGTCTCTTCATGTCTTCTTCTTTGATCATTTGGCTATAACAATGGCCTTCACACCTTATATTTTCCTGATGCATGCATTCCTCATTCACACAAACAATCTCTTACAGAAACCTTCAAAGGCAGTGGTCCCCAACCTTTCAGTGTGGGCGGGCGCTGGATGACTACCCGCCGAAATGCCGCCGAGAAGCAGCAGCATTTCGGCGGCGACGCTTCTTGACGTTGCCGCTTCTCGGCCGCATTTTGGCGGCTGCTTGTCCAGCGGCTGCGCTCCTCGGCAGCAGGGCGCAGTAGGCGGGCGCACATAGATGCCCCGGCGGGCACCATGGCACCCGCGGGCACCGCGTTGGGGACCACTGTTCAAAGGTATACAGATAGCAGCATTTTATATTCAGCAGAATACATTGTAAATCAAGCCTTGCTAAATCTTATAACTAAAACAATTCACATTGAGGCTTCAGGCCCTCAACATTCCTCTAATCTCCTTAACATAGATACAATACAAGATCCTGTCTTTTACTTACTAAAACCTTAAAACAAAGAAATGTATATTTAACTAGAGTGCCTAATTTGTAATACATATAGGAAACCATAGTAGACATTATAACTTATCCTAAAACAAAAGGGTGACCATAATCAGTCATAAGGATTGTTCTGGTCTGTCATTCCTTTCTGCTATTCAAAAAGGGTGGCTGACAGGATAAAATCAAATCACACATTAATTCTCATAGTACAATTATAAAATCCTGCTCCTACACCACACCTTCTTCCGCACGCCAACCCCCTGCCCAGCCCTGAGCCCCCTCCCACACTGCAGAACCCCTGGCCCCGCCCCAGAGCCACACCCCCAGCCAGAATCCTCAGGCCCTCCCACACCCCAACCCCCTGCCCTAGCCCGGAGCCCCTCCTGCACCTTGAACCCCATATTTCTGGCCCACCCCAGAGCCCTCACCCCCTCCTGCACCCCTGCCCCAGCCCGGTGAAAATGAGTGAAGGTGGGGGAGAGTGAATGATGGAGGGAGGGGGGATGGCTTGAGCTGGGGGTGGGGCCTAAGAAGGGGTGGGGCCTCTGGGCAGGGGGCAGGGCAAGGGTGTTTGGTTTTGTGCAATTAGAAATTTGGCAACACTAGCCCAAGCTCCAGGACCCTCCCACTTTGTAAGTAAATAACCCATTAACTTGAGCCCTGCAAGCCTAAGTTAGCTGTCATGGGCCAGCTGTGGGTATCTAATTGCAGTGTAGACATACTGTGGGAGCGCTGGTGTTTGTCTCTATGGCTGTGCCTTCTCTCCCCGGAGTCTTAGGCACTCTTCTTTCCCCACTCCCTGTCTCTTGCTTACTAGCCACTTTTAGCAGGTATTTGTGCCTCTTTGATTTCCTCTGCACCCAAAAACAGAGGATATAGATCTAAAGAAATTACCAGTTATACGGCTGTAATTGTATTTTGGTTTTACATGGTCTCTAGAACCCCAGGGATGGAACTATATTTCTGTAATTGTAAATCTTTAAAACTCTAAGCAGTATGTGGCTCAGAGATCCATTATCCCTTTTCTACTTGGGGAGAGTACAAGCACCTCTGTGTCAATAGGTCTACAAGGTCTGGATCTAAGAATTGAACCTCAGTCATCATATGGTAGCGAACTGTATTCTAAGTCTTGGCTGCTCCTAAAACAATTCTGAAAGTGTCCACAAGCACTGGTGCAAATTAACTAGTAATCTGTGTGTCTTCATTCAATAAAAATAAAAACCATGTGGGTCAAAGATTGGCAAAAGTCTGGCTCGTCACACATTGTTTGGCAGGGGGCTTGGGCGGAGGACATTGTTACTTAAACTTGGCAGAACTGTTCCTGGCTTAGGCCTTGTTGGCTAAACTTCAGCCCAAAGCAAACATTCTGAATTATAGTTCTGACTCCTGAAAACAAATATTTATGAAGGGAGTGTTGTCAGATCCTTGATTGTAGCAGTCCAAAAGTCCGTTATGTAAGGGAAATTAGATTATGATGTAAAACGTTCATTAGGACTCCTAATAGGTTACAAAGACCTTTGTATGCAACCTTGGCTTTCTTGACATGACTAGCAAAGTGTTTCCTTATTGGTAAAGTTATAATTTGCATTTAAAAATGAGCACATTTGCCTCTGGAGATACTGTGTCAGCCAAATGCTGTGTGTCTCAGTGGTTGTCTCTCGAAAGCAGGTCTGTTTTATTTATGTAATTGTCAGAATGTCCTCTACAGTAACACTCTGCTAAGTTTAGCACACTCAACTGGATTGAAGTTCCGGTCTTCATACTTCCTTTTATACTTTGGTATTGCATTGGGCTATAGGATCGCATGCTTCCTGTTTACATATGTTCAAATGCTGCTTAAGTCTGTTGTCTAAAGAAACACTGGGCCTGATACTCCCCTCTGGTGACAGACAAGGTGCAAATGACAGCTTGTATGTCAATGGAGGCATACTGCCAAAGAGTAGGTGGATAAGCAATGCTCATGGGGAGTCCCTTTGCCCCCTGCATGGATATCACTGGTCTCCTGCAGCTACCTTGGTTTCCTACATGTATAGATCTGGGGAGGGCACAGTCATGTTTGTTGTCAGAAATATTATTGTGCATGTAAATTGTGTGTGGTATTGGAAGTTTTCAGAAACAAGATAAGATCCATTTTAATTTCACCAATTTGTAACACTATGCCATGGGTGTCCTGTCAGTAGCAGTGTTCAAACCCAGGCCCTCTAGATCTAAAAGCATAAGTCTCTACTGCTAAGCTAAAAGATCCTGCTCTGTTAGCACAAAGGCTATACGAACGCTAGCATCCAGTTGTTAGAGCAGGATAGAGCCACGCTGGGTGACCCTGAGTTACAAGCACATTATGTAGTCTTATGGAGATGAAATGCTAAGTTTTAACATGAGCATTTTTTAGCACTGTTTCTTCATTTTCCCTTACCCCTCATGCTTTTTAAGTGAGATGATAGTTTGTTAAAGGTACTGAACTGACAGACTTTAATATAAGTCGTCCTGCTTTTATCCACAGGGCCAAGTCCTGCTTGGTGTCCGTGAGTAGCCCTCTTGGAGTAAAGGAGACTACTCACGTGAGTAAGAAGGCTAGGTATTGGCCCAGGAAAATTTTATATCAAGTACAGTGATGGAGAAATTTTCCCAACATTGCTTCATCAATGCATCCTAACCTTTATTTAGAGGGATCACCTTCGGGAGCCAGATGCTAAGTGCAGCATTCAGTCCTTGATCTATGGCTTAGTCTTCCATCAGGGCATGAGATATGACGGATTTTGTGATGTGTAGAAATCTGCTAGGAAATGTACTGATGCTATTGCATTATGTGGTCTTTTATTTGTTAATTTGAGGTTTCAGAGGCATCACATCTTGGAATCAAAAGACACCTTCATTAAACTTACCTGTCCTGTTTCTGTTTATCACATACACTAGTTTTATGACTTCAACATGACTTCAGTAGAGTTACCTCGGGTTTATTCCAGTATAAGATCAGAATATGGCCCATTGCCTTTAAGGACTTGCTGTATCTGAATGACTAAATTAGTGAATTTAGGTCCCTTTTAAATAAGACTAATTTTACCTCTTATATTTTCATAGCCGTTTTCAAGGAATTTTTAATTGGAATTGACATTAGAAGGTAGCTGTTTTGCAGGACTAATGTGTTAAAGCCACCAGGCTTTTTTTCTTTTTAAAATTGCTCAGAAATATAACTAATGAGAAGTAGAATTGTCGAAGACATTGACATTAAACATGAGTTGATAAGGAATTTAATGCGATGTGTGAATATATAATTTTTTTTAAGTCTTTTTCTTTATAGAGAGACCTGATTCTTCTCTCAGGGCAAGTACACTACAGCGTTACATCAGTGCAGCTGCAACACGTCTGGCGAAGACCCCGCATGCTGATGGGAGAGCGCTCTCCTGTCGGCATAATTACTCCATCTTGGCGAGAAGCAGAAACTATGTCGACAGGAGAGTGTCTTCTGCCGACATAGTGCTGGTGTGGACAGCCCGAAACTTGCATCGCTCGGGGAGGGGAGGGCTTTTTCACACTCCTGAGCGAAGTAAGGTATATTAACTTAGGCTGTAGTTTAGACCTGCCCTCACTTATATAGGAATAAGTGAGCAGCAGCTCCAAGGAAGTCAGTGGAGCTATGCCAGTTCATGAGATCAGAATAAGGCCTATGAAGTTATATGAATTACATGAGTATTTTTTTAGTAACTTGTTGGTTTGAAAGAAAAGGGAGCTGCTTTTTCAGTTGTGTGCCCATATAACTGTAATCTGATTAAATTTTTGCAGGGCCTCTCCGGACACAATAGACAGGATGACGGCACATATTCTGTCTGCTTTCTTCAGACAGATCCCAATTAAAAAAAACCCCAAACCTCAAAGGATAACTATTGCATAAACAGAGTCCAAGTCAAAGCACAGTAGCTGCAGTTGCTACTGTGTTTGGAAAAGAACTCTTTAAGAATCATACACCTAACAACGTGTACCCTCGTGTGATCAATGGATTAGAGCTGCTGAATGAGAGTATGTAACAACTCATTAGCTATAATATAAAAAATGCATGTTCAAACCAGGACAAATATACCAAAAGACAAAATATTCTTATTGCAGATATTACTTATAGCCTCAGTTTGGTATGACACAGTTTGAGACACTAAATAATATAATCAGTTTGTGGTTTCAATTAATATGAACCATCTTGTAGGTCCTCTTGAAAATCAGTGTCAACTGTTCCTCAGTTTGGCTGCCTACATTTCCCCATTTTATACAGTCCCAGGTTGTGATTATTTACATGCCAGCATACTTGCTCATTTCCCCCATCTTGAATGAGTCTAGAAAAATGTACTGGACCATTGTGGTGCTGTATAATGAATGTTGGGCTAAATGAACACAGTGCAGATTGGACTGCATGCCCCAAATGTCTTTGCACAAAATGCTGATGGCTTTATACAAACTTCCATTATACCAAAAAACAAACCCCCCTAATTAGCTATGCTAGATAACTTGTGCTTGTCAGAACATATGTTGGTTGGAATTTTTTTGAGTCATTAAGTTGAATTATATGTTAAAAAAATCTGATCTAGCCAAGACTTGGCACTTACATCATCTTGTCTAGTACAGATATTGAAATCCTTGACGTTAACATTCCGCAGGAAAGGGTAGATGTAAAATATGTCTGCCTCAAATGAAGTTCTGCCAAATCTTGTAAATCTGTAGCCAATTCTTTAGGGGTCATGTAGGATTGACTTGGCCTTGTAACACAGTCTAATATGATCACATTTTCCAGTGCATTTTATTTCTTTCAAGTGCTATATTTTTAAATTAATATATAATTTACTCTCATTTCACAGGGAAAAAACCCGACCCCTTTCTCTTCAGTTTTGTTTTAGTCGTGGTCCAGGATTTACTTTTATTCATTCTATATTGACTCCTGTATAACCACTTTAGATTGGATGTCCTTTAAAACAAACAGTTTTTTAGTCATATAGAAGTATTATTTCACATTTTGTGTCTGGTTGTAGGTCAGTACCTCCGTGAACACTTTGCATTGAAGTCCTATTGTGAGATTAATCCATACATTTTAAAACATGGGGACTGTATTTTTACAAAAGGCTGCTGAAATATTTTTAAGTTGAAACGCTTGAGAAATTTAAAAATATTTGGATAAGCACCCTAAAGCTTGGATGTTTATCTAAACCTCTCTAGTATACAAACTTGGGCTGTAAATCTCAAATAGATTTTTTTTTTTTCTTGTCACACTTCAAGTATTTCCAGTTTCCACTTTGGCTGGGGATATCAGAGCCACCTCTCCTGCACGATTTTGGTACTTTTGATCCAGGAAATGAAGATATTCAAGGACCAGAAGAGTAGGAAATAATTCTCTTTTTCTAACCTCCAGAAGTTTTTGTCCACTCAGTTCTTAGTTTATCTGTACAACTTCACCGATCTCTATTAAATGCTACTGTTTGCTTAGAATAGCATGCACATTTCTATAGGCTCTTTGATCCAAAATAATTTCCAAATACTTTAAATTAAAACTATTGACACCACTCCATCACTGAAATAAAGCCCCACAAGGGAGGGAAAGCAGCAGCTAGGCAGACAGTCAGGGAAAGGCACTGCACAACGGGAGTCAGAGGTGTAATTTTGATTCCCTATTTCTATGGATCTTGAGGCCAATCTCTAGTCTGGTGGGGTTGAATTAAAAGGAAACACTTTCCTTTATGAACACTCTAGGTTAAAACTCCACTTTTCCTTCATGTGGTTAGAGAATCATGTTGTTTTCTTGGGCCCCGTTGTTCTGTTCCTAGTTCTCCTTTTGCTATTTTTGCTAGCTGTCATCCAGTAATCAAAGGAGTAAGTGAAGGAGCAATGAAATAGTGATAGCTCAGTTGGTTTGCTGAAGCTCACTGATCCCAAGGAACAGTAACTAGTGATATGCATCCCACAAGGCAAGTGATGGAAACGGATAAGCAGCATATTTACTACATCATGGTTTATTTATTCTGTTGTTGCCAAACAAAACAAAATGCCAGCTGGAAGGTGACCAATAAAAGACCTGTGTGTTTAGGGGATGATCAGTCTGTCCTGGAGCGAGCTGCTTTCATAGTAGGGATGTTGTCACAGCTTCTGCCTAGAACAGATGTTGCAGCACTGCTGAAGATAAGACTAGGGGATTTTTCTTGGAAGTGAAGCAACGTGAACTCAGTCTGGAGGAGATCATTTTGAATTTCTGGATGGGTTGATCTCACAAGCTCTGTTTAGAAAACAGCTGTGGCTTGAACCAAACTAGAGAACTGAAATACTCACTGGTGGACGGACCAGTCTGGCTAGAAAGTTAAAGTTGGATAGGGTTCCTGCATAATTAGGTACCCATAACTGAGTGTGGACCTTTATTGCATAGCCATGGTACTGAGGCCATGGTACAGAGCACTGCTCAACAGTTGAGTCAGGGCAATGCCAAGCTCTTTTGGAGCTTCACAGTTTCATGTGAACCCTTCAAGATAGCAACTTCTCAGTCAAAAGCAAAGGCGATGACAAGAAAGTTTGTTGTACTGTCATTTGCTGGTATGCCACTGAAAGTACAGAGTAGGCAACAAGGTGGCATACAAACCTCAGACTTGGAATAAGAATGAACAGCTTTTCTCTTTGACACCATGTTTTAAAGGCAAAAACATTTAATCAGTCACAGGAGTGCAGGCTTCCAGGGGACTCTACTCCCAGCAGTGTATTTCTAGAACTGTAAAAATGTTAACCTATAAACGGCGTCTCCAAGCCCCTGTGCCTGCCAACTGCATTTAAAGAATTTTGGTAAGCTGGATCTGGTACAAAATTCTGTAGTGCATTGCTGCCGTGTGGTAATCCGACATAGGATTACCGGTAGTTCAATTCAGACTAGAAATGTATTGCATCATTTTTCTTTAAAGAGCCCTTCCTGTCTCAGTTATATTAGCTTGTTTTTCATTTAGATTCCATTTGTTTGTGTCTTAGATATATTCTGCTTTTTTTCATTGCGGCATATGGAAGAACACAGGGTATTTGTTCATCTGAAGTCATTGGTTCCTCATTTGAAGTTATAATCCTGTAATGTGACATCCTCTCCATTTTTTTTCCTAAATCAGACACACACACAGGGGCACAAGTACTTTAGTAACTCCACAATGTTGCTCAGTGTGGACTATGAAAGCTAATATGCATTCAAATCTGATGGTCAGCCTATTTGTCATAAACTGTGGCTTTGATATAAAGTTGTTGAACTTATCTCTTTTTTGCCTCCACCAGATAAACTATTAGTTCTAACTATAGCAACTAAAGAAACAGATGGCTTTCACCGCTTCATGCAAACTGCAAAGCACTTCAACTATACAGTGAAGGTACTGTATGCTCTGTCACTCATGCTGAATATTGGACATAGTTTTATAGCCTTAACTCAGAAATGAAATAGTCTTAACACAGAAACAATGTGTCATGATTATGCTGCAGTAAGGTAAAACAGTTATGGAACCTAGCAATGGAGACAACCCATTAGGTCATCTGTTCCGTATCCTTGCAGGATAGGTTTCCCATTATACATTTGCTAGTGTTTTGTCTAGTCTGTTTCTGAATGTGCCAGGGAATGGGGTTTCTTCCACTGACCTTGAGAAATTATTCCACAGATTCATAGATTTCACAATTGGGAAGACCTTTCTGAAAGTGTAAATTTTCTTTCTTAATTTCATTCCGTTACTACCACATTTGTTATTACTCCTAGCTATTTTGCTGTTACACCTTTTTATTCTAAGCATGCCACTCCTCCCTCAGTATTTGCACCCTTCAAGTGTTTGTAGATTATCATGTCACACCTTAGTCGTTGCTTAGCAAAGCCATATTTATTTGACTACCTCATCATCCCTCCTGCAGCAAAACCCATGGGAGCTATGCTGACAGAGCTCATGCAGCTGAAGATGCCTTCGGGGCCCCATACCTCTTAAATGGGTCCTACTATTGGGGGCGGGGGGGGGCATGGAAACCTAATAAATCCCTTAGCTGTGTTACATTTCCCAGGGAATCTCTGTAGAGCTGGTGAGAGGACAATACAAATCTTCTCAATCCTCCCTTATCACTCTTTCACCACTTTTGATCGCCCAATCCTCTTGCTGGCCTACTCTGTCCTACTATTTTGATGCAGAATGAAGGAATCTGTATCCTGAAGCTGCCTCCTGCATGCAACTCTCACAGGAGCATGACACTCCCCCCCCCCCATTTTTTAAACTTTTCTCCATAAATCAGTCCCTCAAGACAAAACCAAGGGATTGAAATGAATCTGTGATAAAACATTATCCATGCTTATCACACTATTGAAACTATAAATCAAAAGAGACCAATTAATGACTGTTGTCCCATTGATTTCTCTTTTAGAAATAAGTTGAAATGCTGCAGTATGTTTACTTCAACCATCAAGTCCTGAAAAAGTACAGGAGGAAAAATCATCTTTCCTAACTGAAAAATAATATATTAAAAATCCTAGGAAGCTGACCTTTGGAGAGTTAGCTTGTAATTTTGCTGATTGTTCTATAGCACCTATATTGCTGTAATCCCTCTGATATTTAGTAGTTCAAGAAAAATAATAATCTTGTTAAACTTTCAAGGCTTATAAAAGATTTAGGTGTTTATTGCTGATATGATTCCCTATAATACTTGATAAGAATGGAATTCTGTTTAGTTGATTTAATTGCCTATCATACATTGAGGAATCCATCCTAAACTTCTAGTGTGAGAAAGTGGCCTGAGGCATTAAAAACAACTACACGTTTATCGTTTCCATTGTCATGTCTCTTCTATGCTGTTTCACCCCTCTTTCCCTCCAAATACTGTAGCAATGTTTAAAGGTCATGTAGTGAATGATTGTTTTAATACACAATTTAGAGGAATATTACCATCAAGATATCTTCTCTTCCTAAGTGAGACAGATATGAGTAGGGTGACCAGATGTCCCGATTTTATAGGGACAGTCCCGATATTTGGGGCTTTTTCTTATATAGGTACTGATTACCCCGCCCACCCCCTCTCCCAATTTTTCACATTTGCCGTCTGGTCACCCTAGATATGAGATGTAGTGGAAAGTAATCTTTCAGTTCTTATTTGGTTAGGAAATGTGTCTCTCTGGTTTCTGAAATTATGTCATTGTGCTCAGTTCTACTTGAGACGTGGAAAACTTACAATGCTTGAAGTGCTGGCTCACTGCACTTTACAATGCTATAATATCCACTAGTTAAAGTGTTTGCTTGCTTGCCTTTTCTTTGACATCCATTTTTTTTAACTTGGTTATATTAAAAATTACCCTCTGGGTACAAGCGAAAAAATTTACTTTCTCCCTGTTTCTAGGTTCTTGGTAAAGGTGAAGAGTGGAAAGGTGGAAAGTTAATTAACTCTATTGGAGGAGGACAGAAAGTGCGATTGCTGAAAGAAGGAATAGAAAGCTATGCTGATCAAGAGGACTTGGTTGTAATGTTTATTGAATGGTAAGCAAATTCTGCTTGTTGCTTTCATGCCCTACTCTGTATAGGATGCTAATAAAAGCTCTTGTGGCATGCTGATATTTTCTCCTGCTTTAGTTTTTATCTGAGAAAGTTAGCTTCTAGTTTTCCATTCATAAAAATATTATGCAATTGGAGCAGATATTGGTTTTTTTGTCAGATTTACAGATGTAAAAATTGTTTCGGAGCCATGGCTCTGCTGTACTATGAACAATGTTATTGCACGAACAAGCTGTGAAACGCATTGACTGACTAGACATTTGGTTATTAGTTTATCTTTTCCCATGAAAAAGCAACTGTCTTGTTGCTGTTATAACAGAAAGTGATTGTGAGATGGAAATGGTGTGTGAGGAAGTGGTAAAAGCAGCTTCAAACTGAAGTGGTGGCCAGTAGACCGCTGGGGCATAATTCTCAAGAACACTAAAGCCCCTTTATGTTGGTCTGGCAGTTTAAAGGGGTCTTAAATAGGCTGGAAGTGCTCCCTGAAAATATCTCCTGTGTGAGGGTCTCCCCACCTGCTGGTGAGCTGCAGTAAGTGCCCCCTCACCAGCCATGATTCTACTGCCTATGAGGAGAGGACAGCCCCAGAGCAGGGATGTAGCATGCTGCAGCACATTGAACTACAGCTGTTTTCTGCTTCCCAGGGCCCATAGCAAACTATAAGTTAGAGCAGCCTCCCAGAGGGCCAGGTAGGTCCCTCTCAGACCAGAATACAAGGAGCACAAAGGTGACTTGAAGCCATCTTTCCCTATACTTCCCCCCCCCCCCCCCCCAAAAAAACNAAAAAAAATCCCTCCTGTTCCTTCCCCAAGGACAGGATTGGTGTAACTGAGAATCTGGTCCATGGAAGTCTACAGAAGCTTCCCTGTCAACTTCAATCAGAGCCAGGTCAAACCTTTAAAGCAGTTACCTTGGTGGATGCAAGGAGAGTGAACCACAAAGTAGGGAATTGCAGAAATGCTTCAGTTTGCACACCTTGAGAAGTTGTGTGAGCTGAGTAACATCTGCTGCTTTTATTATTGACAGTGATGTCCTAGCTGATGTAGACTTCTGTCAGTTTGGAATAAAATTTTTGGCAGACATACTACAATTCTTTTTTTCTTTTCTTTTTTTCTTTTCATCTTTAAAACCACTCAATCTGTCATTTACACACTGTCATTCTAAACAAGACCACAATGCAATGGCCTCTTGGACTTACACCAGGTTAATTTCTCTTTTGATTTAGTATAACTTCTGTGCAATTTTGGATTTCCTTCAAAGTTTAGGAGTGTTTTTGCAAGTTAAACAGATATGGAGGGGCTAGGTTAGCAAAGTTCATATGTGAGAGAGTGATCTCCCTTCATTATCTTATTTATTCAAAATTTCCCATGCTTTTCTGTCTACATTAGGAGTTAGGGTAGCTGTTCAACTGGATTCTCAACCTTACAGTCATGTTTTATGACTTGACTTACATTCTCTCATTTTTTCTTTGTGATATGCAAGAAGTAGTTAGAAATAGAAAGCACAAATCAGTTTACCCACTTATGAATAACATTTGTAATAGAACTGACATAGGGGGACTAAACATTTTCACTCTCCTACATTTAATTTGCATTTAGAGTGATGTACGATTTGTAGGATAAGCTACCCATTCAGATATTAAATTGCTACTTACAGACACTTTCTTTCATATTTAACCTTATTACCAATTTACGGCATTTTGATAAATGGAATGCATCTTGAGAGCAGTTGTTTGTTTAATTCTTTAAAAGGAGTTAACCTTATTTGGGTTTGATAAAATGAGTAATTTAGTCTGCCCTATTGGCCAAGTACTAGTGAAATTTATTTAAAATTTTTTAATTTTGAAGATATCTTTACTTAGGACGTACGTGTGTGTGTGTGTGTGTGAAATCTCTCAAATTTTTATACTGATTGTAGAGGGATCCCTTCCCCCACCCCAACATTTTATATTTCTTGAGTTAAATTCTGTGCTTTTGCTTTTGCCCTCTCCCTAAGTGGGTGTAAAAGTCACAAGGTCTTAGTCCTATAATTTGAGTAGTAAAGTCTCATACTGCTGATTCTCTGAGTCCCAGGTTCAAATCCCACACTTGCTCATGCAAGGTCAGTTAGATACACTGAACTACTGGTGCAGTCACATCATTTCACATAGGAGCAAGTTAATTTTTCTAGCATAGAAATGGGCTATGGTGTTAATCTAAACTATGGCTCACCACCTGTGTAGAATTGGGAAGGAATTTTTCCCATGCTGCAAGATGCTTTCTTTTTTGCTTTCCTTGAAGTAACAGGCAGGCATGGCATGTAATGAATGATACAGTCAATGACAAGATTTAGTTACATGAATGTCCAAATGTTGCAGGAAAGTAGGGTAGTTTTTGCTTACTCCAACCCCGAGCAATGGGCCAGGAGCCAATGAGGACTCAGACAGGGGTATTGGGCATCTAAATTGTGCACATGTTCACTCATCCATTATCAGTATTTTTTGCACTTCTCTCCATGAAAGAGGAGCATTAGAAGGATGGTTAATCCCTAATGCTGGCATTTGTTTGGATCAGAAGTGAAGCTGCCTTGTAGGATAAGAGAGCCATCTCAGTTAGTGGAAATTGGAGCTCCACAATGGATTGGTGTTGCTGAGTAACAGCTGTGGCGGTGTTGTTTAAATTAAAGCTCACTGTTAATAAAGTTCAATCACACTGACTAATAAAGCTTCAGCTTGTTTTTTAAAGCCATAAACACCTGTGTGGGTTATTCTTTCACTTGCTGAGTCCTGGCCAGCGTATCCATTTCACAAATAGTTAGTGCAGGGCATTACACTAATCTTCTGGGGATGAGGGAGGAATGGAGCCACCTTTGATAAACCTGATATTGCAGAAGTAAATTTGTTTAGGAAGCAGTGCTCTGGAGATGCATCTGGTTCCTGTCCTCAGCTGGAAGATGCTGCAGTAGATCCATTTGATCAAAGTGGAAAAGTGCAGCCTGCCATAAAACTACTGGGCTAAAGCCTTTGACCAGCCCCCATTTTCTTCTCCCCATCAGCCTATCCCCTCTGTCTTGCTGTATCCTAGCTCTGAGTCAGGCTTCACCAATTTGAATGGGAAGAGGAGGGAAGGATGTATCTGGGCAAAGGCAGATAATGTCTGTAAGGCTGGGGAGACTCCAAGGATACTTATTTCTTTTAATTAAACCTTGTGCCAAACCTACAGGAGGGCAAACCAGTTTTCATAAAACTACTTTTATATATGTTACGTAACACACTTCCTTTCCTCGGGATGCTTATTTACCAGTTACTCTGCTTTGTGCTGCAGAGCCCTCCTCCTCTTTCTGCTTCCAAACTAGTGGTGGCTGGGTTGGTCAGGTCTGCCAAGCCAAATGGATATGATTTAAAAAAAAAAAAAAAAAAAGTAAAGGCTCTTTAGACAATTGGAAAACTGGAATGAGTGTTAAGAAGTTCTGTGAAATGTAAAGATACTTGGATGCGAAGCACTTTATTTTAGCATCATAAATTTAAATCCTTTTAGAAAAGTCTTTAAAGCAGCACCCTTATTCCTATTGAGCAGTACCTTACTCTGTAAGTAGGTCCCCTTCACTTCAAAGGACTACTCTTAGAGTAGTACTCAGTGGATGGATTCTCCTTTAGTTTGTTCCTGCATTTGAGGGAGGGAAGAAGCTTTCAGGCAGAGACGGGGGTGGGGGTGGGGGGTGTCGGGTCACCTTCTTTTACAGTGTGGGGCATGGATCACTTGCTGGTTTGAACTAGAGTAAATGGTGGATTCTCTGTAACATGAAGGCTTTAAATTATGATTTGAGGAATTCAGTAACACAGCCAGAGGTTAGAAGTCTATTACAGGAGTGGGTGGGTGAGGTTCTGTGGCCTGCTTTGTGCAGGAAGTTAGACTAGATGATCCTGATGGTCCCTTCTGGCGTTAGTCTGAGTCATTGATACCTTTTGCAGGGGCCTACTCAGCCTCTGCTGCCTTCCCCAACCCATGTAAATTAGAATGACTTCCAGGCTGCTCTGACACTCTGCGTCTCATGGTTGCTGGGAAACAAAGAATAGCTGTTGTGCAGTGCGCTCTGGCATGCCTGCTCCCCTAATGTGTATGCTTATGCCTTTTGGAGTTAAGTGCAGCAAGAAATTGCACCTGCTTGAAGAGAAAGGGACACCAAAGATACCACTTTCAGAAAAATGAGTTTCCTTCCAAATTACTCATTTGTCTTCAGAGTAATTTATGAGGCAAGGATTTATTCCCCTTGACTCCAAAAAATGGTATTCTTGCTATTACTGTGTCCTCATCCTGGCAGATAGAGACTTCAAAAAACAATCTCAATCTCTTCCTTCCCCTCTTCCCCCATAGGAAATAAGCTGGAAAGTATGCAGCTATGCCAAGTCTCTCAGTTTTGGAATAAGGCATCTTTTTGGCCAAGGGACTAAACTCTGATTCTGCTGCTTCTGTTACGGTTCATAACAAGTAGCTTTTGCCAGTGGTTTGTTCTTCCTTTATAGAGGATGCTTTGAAAACCCATTTCTCATAAATGCTTCTTTCAACACTTGTTTTATTACTTAAACAGTATTTTCCTCTAGATTAAATCAGGTAAATGCCACTAATTTTCAGGGTGCATGCACGCTAAGATTTAATCTGGGGAAAATAGGGACGTGGGCAGATATCATGCCCTCCAATGCCAAGGTCCACAGGAAAGTCAAAGTTAGGTGGGGAAGCTAACTGCATTGTGTGGTATGGGTTTGGGGGCAGGTGTAACAATAGCACTAAGTCAGGTCTTGGGGACTTCAGCCACTGGTGTAGCTTCATTGGTACAAATCCCTAGTGTAAAAGGGGAAGGCAAACAAGTGCAATTAGCCCCACTTCCAAGCAAAATAAGATGCACCACTTCAAAGACTATCTTATTTTTGTTTTGCTGGCTATACTGGGTATTGGTAATGGTACAGATACACCATGGTCACTGACTGCTATACCTGATTGGAGGAGGCCTCAGAGAAATTAGAGCCTTGTCAGGTGACAGGGATATGTAATTTAGAAATGCACGTTGGCAGGAATAATTTGAACTACACATACAATTAATTTTACAATAAGTAATGTTTTGGGAAAGAGACCTGGGCATCATTGTCATCAGCTCAGTGAAAACTTCTGCTCAATAAGCAATAGCAGTCAAAACAAAATATTAAGATGTGTAAAGAATGGGATAGAAAATATTATAATGCTCTCAATGGTATGTCTTTTTTCACCTGGAATACAGTTTAGTTCTGCTCAACCAACCTCCAAAAAGTTATAGCAGGAAAATGGTGCTCAGAGTTGAGAGATTAATATTACTAGAAGTAGAAAGATTTCATCATGAGGATGGAATGAAACACTGGAGTGTTTAGTTTAGAGGTGATGGAGAAGAAGGATATGTTTGCGTAATACCAAATGATGAATGAGATAGAGAAGTTAAATGCAGAGCTTCTGTTTACTAGTTTTCGTAATACAAGAACATAATGAAATTGAAAGGCAACAATCTTCAAACTGAGAAGTTTGTTTCCCCTCTCCCCACTTGGCCCTCCAATGTACAATAAACTTGTGACTCTCACTGCTACAAGATATCACTGAGACCAAGAGCTTAGCAGGATTCAAGGACTGGACGTTCTCATGGGTAAAGAGAACATCCACAGTAGGGTTAGACAGTGGCAGTGGGAGAGGGGGATTATAAGGAATAAAATACTTTTTCTCTTTCATAGCCATCCAGTAACTGACAGAATTTAGGAAGAAACTTCTCCTATGGGCAAGTAGTTCAAACTGGTCTGTTGAAGGGTTTCTTTCCCCTTCCTCAAACATCTAGTGTAGCCATGCTAGGAGACAGGCTGCTGGACAAGATGGACTACTGATTTAATCCAACCGGCAGTTTTTATTTCCTATGCTCCTATTAATTTGGTTTCTTTTTTTGAAGTAAGCGACTAGTAAAAAAACTCATAGATCAAGACTCATAGACCACAGGGCATATAATTGTGCTATGTAACATATTCATGGTATGAATTCCATATGTAATTGCTTTAAATTCAAACCTCTATAATTGTCATTAAGGAAGGCAGGCTTCCTAGCCTCCCACTTGCTGACTGGAATAGCACCTAAAGTATGCATAAACAAGGGAGCTAGTCATTAGATGTAGACAGTATTTCATATTAGAGTGAAGGTGGATTAGGATTAAATGGATTAGGGCCCACAAATACTTGACAAAGGTATGTTTCATTTGCTCCATTCCTGTTGTAATAATGTTACCTGATACAAGTAATCACAATGATTTATTCTCCATCTTATTGCTGGAAGTGTGAAGGATGTATAGATTTCCACAGTGAAGAGCAGTCAGGGGGGTTCTATTCTGCATTCTTATAGCTCAGTGTCTCGCCCCCCCGCCACCCTCCCCCCAAGAACTGATAATGCCCAATTAATTCTCACAGTCCCCCAGCGAGGTATAGAAAGATTCTGTAAGAACTAATATCTCCATTTTCTGGTGAGGAGGCTACGAGGCTACCAAATATGTACAAAGAGGTAGGTGTCAGCTGTAAAAACTGAATCCAGGTCTTTAGGGTTTCAGGCAGAGGTCTAACTGGCTATCGTGAAGTGCAGCCCCATCAAAATCATTCAGCATTTCTGTGTCATGGTTCTGCTCTCTGTGAAAAAGACCTAATAATAGTTTTTGCACATACATAATATTTTTTCATCTGTAGATCTCAAATTGCAAGGTGGGCAAACGTGCAACCCTGTTTTATAGTTTAACCAACGACTTTTATTTGAAACACTTTTTCTGAGCAGCTTTTTGATCTCTAGTAGACAAGATCTGTAATGTTGGACAAACTAGATTCTGTTCCCAGCTGTGCTGCAAACTTCCTCTGTGACTTTTTGGCCTGGTCATTTTAAGTCTGTCTCCCTGTTTTTTATGCTTTCCTAGAGTTATGGAGCATCAGCAGCTTAGTTTAAGTACTTAACGTCTCTTGAAATGTAGGCCCTCAACCTTTTTGTGTCTGTTGTTCCCACCTGAAATATGAGTTCTATTTAACTCTCACTCTGGGAGGTGTATACTGCAAGGCTTTGATGAATAAGGATGTGAAATTAGAGAACTGTGAAGGCCAGTGGGTAGAAGAGGTGTGACTAGAACTCAGGACATCCAGACTCCAAGCTTTGTCCGTTATCATCTAAGATAAGGGGCTGTATTGGTGGGGAATTCAACAAGAAGAGGATCCCATTTATTGGATCCTCTATTTTCCTGAAACCTTTGAAAAGTGCATAGCTAAGTTAGGGTGTATGCGTTCATGGGTTTCTCTAAGTTTAAAACTGTAGGGCTACTGAACATGCTTAGTATGTGACTTTTTAAAGATAGTCACCCCATCAAATCAAAACCAGTTGCTTTCTGAAACAAGACCACGCACTGCTTTACAGCAAGGGCCATTTTATGCCAGATTTCAACCCCAATCTATTTCAGTTGTTGAGCCCCTACCCAATAAATAAATGTGGTTTTTTTTAAAAGTTACTTTTTCCATTGTAAAACATTTTCTTATTCTTCTCTTAATTAGAACTCCTTAAACTAAAAAAAACAACCAAACAAAAAAAACAACCCTCCAAGTTAAAAATTTCAGCCAAAAAAGTGAAATATTCAGAAAATTTGGTGTGTAAGTGAACAGGGAAGGGATACATATATGTAGAGTGGTTAAGATACTGATTGGTCATATCTTGGTAAGAAATAGGATCTGTAGATGGTGTTAACTTAAAGTATGGCATAATATGCCATGTTCCTGAATGAAACAGTTGCATCAAAATTAAGAGACCACTCTTTGGTTTATTTAACTCTGCATGGTTTTAAGTCTGAATAAGCCAAAACTTTTCTGGTTTGAATTTTCTTCTTTAAAATCAGAGCTATCTAACAGGCATCTTTCCATTACTTTAGCTATGATGTTATCTTTGCGGGTGGCCCTGACGAGATGCTAAAGAAGTTCCAGCAAGCTAATCATAAAGTAGTATTTGCAGCAGATGGACTAATATGGCCCGATAAAAGATTAGCAGACAAGTATCCCATTGTCCGGAGTGGAAAACGATTCCTTAATTCAGGAGGTAGGTATGACTGTTGTACATATTAAAGGTTAATTAAGGTTAGCTGTTCTGTTGTTCTCATAGGGTGGGTGTGCGTGCGTGCTGGGCAACTCACCTAAAGTGCTAGTTTCTTAAATTCATGTTTGGGCACCTAAATCACCATTAGAGGAAAATTTTTTGTTAACTCTTGTGACTGAGAATCACCTTGTTCCTCTCTGCTTCCAGCATAAAGGAGTCTTTCTTTATAATTAGCTGGGTGTCAGCCTCCTAACACCACCAGCCTGTTAGCGACTCAAGAACTCTCCTCTGGGCTATGCCAGCTCTCACTTTACCTTGCAGTTTAACAGGTGCAGCCCAATCCCCAAGTCCCTTTTGAAGTGGTCCCCTCATATGGGCTACTCACAGAACTATCAGGTCTGCTGTTCCCAAAGAAACAGAACTCATCAGCTTGTAAGATTCAGCTCAGGATCAGCACTTTGCTTAAGATCACAGCACTTCAATAAACTTATTCTTGTTTTCACTATAAATATATTAAATATTCAAGTGATAGAGAGTAAAATTTTGGAAACAAATGGTTACATATAAAACACAATCATAACATGTTTTCTAGAGTCTAAACTTAACTAACAGGTTAACCACTTGTCTAAATAAGTTTCTCACCCAAAGACCTTTGCAGTGTTTTCAACTGAGGCTCGCTGAGATCCCATTTTCATGAATGTAAACACACTGTCCATTTACTTCCTGAGTGTAGGATGGGCTGGGGAGGGGGGGGGGGGAGGGTGTTGTCATTGCTTTCTCGTTATACCCTCGAAGTTCATTGTCTTTGCTCATAGACCGGGTAACCACCCGAGGCTTGCTTTTTTTTTCTCCTTGCGTGCTGCTTCTATGTTGACTTTGACTTTGTATATAAGTGAGCATCCATTGTGTTAGCTTATACTTCTTAATTTACATACTGAAAGAGGGATATACATTTCTTACCTCCTGGCTGGAGGAAAACCTGTTTTTTATTTTTGGTGGTAACTAATACCTCGATACAGACTTTAAAATACATGTGGAGGTTTTGTGCTGCCAATACTGAATTTCTAAACATTATAGATGACCATTTCCTAACTCAAAAAGTGTTGTGGCCAACATGGGGGTTGATTTAATATACACCTCTACCCCGATATAACGCGACCCGATATAACATGAATTTGGATATAACGCGGCAAAGCAGCGCTCTGGGGGGGTGGTGCTGTGCACTCTGGCAGATCAAAGCAAGTTCGATATAACGTGGTTTCACCTATAACGCGGTAAGATTTTTTGGCTCCCGAGGACAGCGTTGTATCGGGGTAGAGGTGTACTTAGATTTCTGAAAGGCATTTCACTTGGTACGCTCAACATTTTGATTAAAAAACTAGAACGATATAAAATTAACATGGCACACATTAAATGGATTAAAAACTGGTTGACAGATGGGTCTCAAAATGTAACTGTAAACAGGGCATCATCATTCAGTGGGTATGTTTACAGTGGTGTCCCAAAGGGATCGGTTCTTGACCCTAAGTTATTTAACATTTTTATCTATGACCTGGAAGAAAACATAAAATCATCACTGATAGTTTTCAGATGACACAAAACTTGGGGAAATAATGAAGGGGACAAGTCACTGATTCAGAGTGATCTGGATCATTTGGTAAACTGGGTGCAAGCAAACAATATGCGTTTTAATATGGCTAAATGTACATGTATACATCTAGGAACAAAGAATATAGGGCATACTTGCAGGGTGGAGGACTCTGTCCTGGGAAGCAGTGACTCTGAAAAGGATTTGGGTGTCCTGGTGGATAATAAGCTGAACATGAGCTCCCAATGTGATGTCATGGCCAAAAGAGCTATTGCAATCCTGGGATGCATAAACAGAGGACTCTTGAGTAGGTGTAGAGCAGTTTTGTTACCTCTTTATTTGGACTGCTGGAATACCATGTCCAGTTCTGGTGGAATTCACAATTCAAGAAGGGTGTTGGTAAATTGGAGAGGATGCAGAGAAGAGCCACGAGAATGATTAAAAGATTAGAAAACCTGCCTTATAGTGATAAATAGACTGAGCTCTTTGAATCTAACGTAACAAAGAGAAGGTTAAGGGGTAACTTGATTGCAGTCTATAAGTATCTGCATTATCTGTATTAAATAGGATCTTCAATCTAGCAGAGAGGTATTGTGACAGGGCACTATTAGTAGCACCCTGGTCTCTGAGGTTGCTACAGCAGAGTGCGGGCTTAATTGAAGCCAATTAATCAATTTTTGTTGAGGGTTACTAACACTTAGGTGGCAATATCTGGGCTAATGGGGCAATTGGCTCAGTAATTGGGAGGATAGAAGTGTGAGGAACAGGAAGCAGGGGGAAGCTTAGAAGGTGAGCTGGGGTTGAGCAGAGAAAGCTATGTGGAAGCCGCCTCTTGCTGTAAGCCTGCAGTACACTATTATACATTGTAAGGCAAGAATAAATATGTGGTGAAAGGTCAACAACCTGGTATGGTCTCAGTCATAAAAGACGCATGAACTAGCCAGTCAGTGAAGTACACTGGATAGCAACCGAGGACAGGTATACCGAGGACCGGTATAACACAATCCAATGGTTGGAAGCTGAAGCTAGACAAATTCAGACTGGAAATAAGGTGTAATTTTTTGACAGTGAGGGTAATTGTCCATTGGAACAATTTACCAAGCATTGTGGTGGATTTTCTATCACTCACAATTTTTAAATCAGTGCTCTAGGAATTATTTTGGGGGGCGTTCTCTGGCCTGTTATACAGGAGCTCAGACAGGACCATTGGAATCTATGAATCAATTAATCTATGAATTTTCAGTGTATGTATAAGTAACTCCTTATATAGTATCGGTATGCATTTTTCACAGTGGTATCAATGACCAGTGTGACACTGGCTTTCATTTGAGATCTCACATGACATTCTATTGAGAACTAGGATGCACACAGCAGACTCATGAGATTTCTATAACCCTTTGTCAGTTGGCATTGAGAGGTTCTTGGATCACAACACTTTTTGTAATAACATTCTGTGTTTTCTTTTGAAGGAATGTGTATGAAGATGTGTGCTAATTTGTGAGGTGGGAAAGGAGGATTAGTGGATTGAGAGAGCTAAAATTATTTATTTAGCAAAAACATTGCTTGCATAAACTCAGGCTCTGGAGCTGCCAGGATGGGGTTTCTTTTTGGTGACTTTCCCTGATGGCCGCCATGTTTGTGCTAGAGATTCTATGACATTATTATTATTATTATTATTATTATTATTATTATTATTATTATTATATATATATTTTATTATTTTTTTTTAAACCAGCAATGAAGTCTTTAGACTTTTTGTTTTTTGCAAAAATACCCTTGGTTTACATTTTGTAGGTCAACTGAGGCCTGGTCTACACTTTAAAATTAGATCGACCTAGTTATGTCGCTCTGGGCTGTGAAAAATTTTCACCCTGAGCCCTGTAGTTAAATCAGCCTAAACCCTGGTGTTGACCTCCCTACCACCTCTCAGAGAAGTGTATTAACTATATCAATGGAAAGAATCTTTCCCTCAGTGTAGGAAGCATCTACCTTATAGCTCAACAGCATCACAGCTGCAGCGCCATAGCTTTGCTTCTGCAACGGCTGTGCTGTAGACACGCCCTTAGAAGGTAATGTCCTTCTGAGTCTACAGGCAGCCTAAAGCAATAGGTCTGAGAGAATTGTGACCTACTGCTATTGATTTCAGTTAAGTGCTAACTCTGAAGCCTAACTATTGTCACTTAAATGTCCACATGGTTAACCATAATATAAGCAGTCAAGAAGGGAATATGTTCACTATGAAAATCTGCACAATCTGTTGTGCATGGCATCTCATCTTGGGCTCCTCTTGGAGGCATGAGGGGGTGGAGCTTCGTGGGCACAGCTTTTGAGAGTTAATGCCATTTCCCCCGCCCCCTACAACCTAGCCCCTGCTTTTTCTTTTTTTTTGTCTTTGAAATAAATGTGATGTGTCACAAGCTTCAGCGGAAGTTCCTGTACTGTTGTGGCATATTGGATTTATACTTTCCTGCCAGCAAGGAGAGACTGACCACATGAAGGCTTAGCTTCATGCCATTTTCCACAGCTGGATCACTTCTTTCTTAGCAACAGTCATAGCCTCAGACCCACACTTTGGAACTGTCTGAGCTTTTCTTCTAGCTATCTAAAACAGATCCCAGAATCCTCCATGTTTCTTAAAATGCCATTATAAGGAAAACTAACTAAACAGGTGAAAGCTATTCAAAATGTGTATCATGAAGACAGATCTTTGGAGATGAATTTTGGCTGGAAATTGATGAATTTCTTTTGTCTCCACCTGCTGGCAGAGAACGGTTACACAGCCGTCTGACATGCAATGGAATGATCAGAAAGATAATTTATTTCTACTTGAAAACTATCTTGTGTGATATTGCAGGATTTATTGGTTATGCTCCCTATATAAACCAAATGGTACAGCAATGGAACCTGCAGGATAATGATGACGACCAGCTGTTTTATACCAAAATCTATATTGACTCACTGCAGAGGGTATGTAGTGACTCGTTTTCTCCTTAATAGTAGTTCTTGCCACTTGAAATAACTTGCTGCTTCAATTATAGTGTCAGAAGGCTGCTACAAACTTGCTAAGAATGAAAAAAAAGTTTCCTGTGATTAGCTGTGAATGCCATAGTGCAAAGATGGTTGCTGTACTGCAGGGGCTGTCAGCCTAGAGGGTCACGAATAGACTTCAGGGGGATCATGATTCAGAGTATTGTTTCAGGCTGTCTGCAGATCCTGGCAGGCATCACTGTATTGCCTAAAATAATAACTCTGAGAGATGTGATCAGCCCCATTAATCTCAATAAAGGCCCTGTGGACTCTGCAGATACCTCTTGCTCTCCAACTTTCCACCCAAAGGGGGAATTAATTGGATTACAGCCTGGATTCTCAACGTGGGGGGCACAATCCCCCATTCATCCCATATTGCTAAATGGGAGTTCCAATTAAGTCCCAGCAAATGATGAGATCACAGGGTGGTCCTGGTATGATAAAAGAGGTCCCAGCGTGGAAGAGTCTGGGAACCAGAATGACATGCCGAAGTTTCAGAAGGTCATGCTTCAGAAGTAATTTTGAGTTTATAACATGGGATAAAGGGAATGGCTTACTGAGAGGTGAAGTCCTTTGAAATGTATATAAAATCAAACAGTATGTGAAACCAAGTCACAAAATATGTAAGGCAATCTGGAGAGCCCGAAGGAAGTACTGTAATTCAAAGCTGAATATAAACCTTTTCTGTTTGAAGTGTATATGTCTGGATCAACATTTTTAATTTTGGGTTCCTACAGCCAGGCACCTAAATCTGTAATTAGAAATATAACTCATACCCTGAGTTTCAGAGGTATAGTTAATCAGAGCTGCAGCACAGAATTCCTATTTGATCCTTGCTAAAAGATGTTTTCATTGCAATGAAATACTTCAAAAATATTTGCAGGTCACCTTTTAGGCCTGATACGGAATTATTTGTGCACCCTAAACTCCACTGAAGCTAAAGAGAGTTTGGGGTGTTCAATGAATATACAAACAAGCCCTGATTATTTTCTAGGGGCAGGGTAGAAACTTCAGTTCTAGTAGAGCTGTGTATATTAGAGCCACTGATACTGTATTATATCAGGAAGCGTAGTTTTAACACTTATATTTGAAGAAATATGCTTTATGTTGTGTGTGGTTTTTTTTTAAATGTTAATCCTGTTTGGCTATGACTTCTTTAGTCCTTTTTTAGAGAGAGGACACGGGGAGACTTCTCTCTAGTTTATACTGACAAACTGATTCCTTTGGAAAGTCATGACCTCCATTTGCTGAGTTTACATAATTTAAAGCAAACTCATTGCTTATGTATAGTGCCCTACCAAATTCACAGCCAAGATAAATGCGTCCCGGACCGTGAAATCTAGCCTCCCCCCCCATGAAATCTGGTCTCTTGTGTACTTTTACCCTATACTATACAGATTTCATGGGGGAGACCAGCATTTCTCAAACTGGGGGTCCTGACCCAAAGGGAATTGCAGGGGGTCGGAAGGCTATTTTAGGGAGGTTGCAGTATTGCCACCCTCACTTCTGCGCTGCCTTCAGAGCTGGGTGGCCAGAGACAGGCGGCTGTTGGCCAGGCACCCAGCTCTGAAGGCAGCGCCCCGCCAGCAGCAGCACAGAAGTAAGGGTGGCAATACCATACCATGCCATCCTTACTTCTGCTGACAGCAGTTCTGCCTTCAGAGCTGGGCTCCTGGGCAGCAGCCGCTGCTCTTCAGCTATCCCGCTCTGAAGGCAGCACTCCTGTAAGCTTCAGCACAGAAGTAAGGGTAGCAGTACTGCAACCCCCCCTACAATAACTTTGCGATTCCTTCTCACCCCCACAACTCCTTTTTGGGTCAGGACCCCTACAATTTTTACAAAACCATTAAACTTCAGATTTACTGAAATTTAATGAAATTTACTATTTTTAAATCCTATGACTGTGAAATTGACCAAAATGGACTATGAATTTGGTAGGGCCCTACTTATGTACTAGATCAATTTAAACAAATTTCTGATTAATCAGATGTTCTGGAGGGAATACGTGTGCAAGTAACTGTCAGCTGTAAAGCTAAATGAGACTTTGAAAAAGAAGAGTATTGAAAGATTAAAAACTTGCAATTAGATTCCCCAAAACAGATGAAACATAAAAAACCTGTAACTTTTAACTGGTCAACATCTGTCAATACATTTAAACATGTGCTATGCTAACTTTTATAACACCCTCAATGTCTTTGCTGTTTTTAATTTTTAGGCACGTATTAACATTACTTTGGACCACAAGTGCAGAATTTTCCAGACCCTGAATGGAGCTGTTGGTATGTGTATTAGCACGTATATTGATTGGCCTGTACTGCATATGTCTGCCATTAACATTCTTTTTTTGTTTGCTTTTTAAAGTGAAAATAGTTCTCCCTTATTTTAAATAAATAAATAAATTATGCATGTATGCAAGAGATTACTCCATGATGAACACATTAGTGAGATTATCATGTCTCTCAGATCTTATATGTACAATATCAATTGATTTTTCTGTATCACTAGCAAAAATATGGATTTTAGATAGTTTTGATATATCTAAAATTAGGTTTGTCTAACAGTGACTGTGAAGTTGACTGACCTTTCCATCCTTCTATAACTAAATGTAATTAGGGCTTGCAAAGTACATATGGTAAGTAAAATCACATATTCATTTGAGATCACTCTAGTAGCAAGGCATATAATGAAATAGGCTAGCTTTAATTTTGAATTTCCTTACATTGACTGGATTGTCATAATTTTAGTTGGAAATCCTTTTTTTATGTATGCACGAACTTCCTTCCTTCCGTCCACCTTTGAGCTTCAACTGTGGAACATCTCAATTGAATTCCTTCGTAAATGGAAAGTTAAAGTTATGCTATTTTATAAGCTCTAAACAAAGCTTCTTAAAACATGTGAAGGATGTAGAGCATAAAAACCTCTGAAGGTTCCCTGTGGACCTTATCCTCCACATCTAATTTACCTATGCAGTGCTTAAAGACTAAGGTAATAAGAAAGCCCATAAGATAAGTAGTGTAAATAAATTAATACTTAGCTCTTATATGCCATTTTTCATCCATAGACCTCAAAGCATTTACCAAGGAGGTCTGTATCATATCTCTGTTTTACAGAGGGGAAACTGAGGCATAAGGCAGAAAGGCACTTGCCCTCACTCACCCAGCAAAATAGTGGCAGAGCCAAGAATTGAACAAAGCGCACTGGACTAGGGCCAGACTACTTACAGTACCAGAATAAATTTAAAGTCTGTTAATTGTGACACAGCACCAATCGCTTGAGCATCCTCCAATTAACTATTTTCATTCGTATTGTTAACATGCTGGTTAATGTGCAGATGAAGTTTTTCTGAAATTTGAAGAAGGAAGAGTAAGAGCTAGGAATTCATTGTATGAGACGCTGCCCATCACTCTGCATGGAAATGGCCCCACTAAAGTAAGTGACAGTCACTTTTTCAGCTTTTATCAAGGACCGGTTTTAATAAGACAACAAAAGAAACTGAAATAAACTTTCAACATAGCACCAGGAAGTGAGGTGCTCACTTCCCGATTAAAGTTAATAAGCGTCACATGGCTAAAGTTTCATATATTGTGCTGATCACTTACTTCTCAGCCTGTTATTCCATTGCCACTATATTGATAACAAGTTATAGCAACTGCTCACTCTTTGCTTAGCAAACTTGATTGCAGCTCTGGATTTCAGAAGCTGATGCTTTCATTGAACTATCATCATTGCTGAACAGCAAGTGGAGAACTTTGATTTTATTCATAATCATAGTAGGTGATTTATGCATAGTGGGGCTTTTTGCAAATGAAGTATGTAGAGGCTTTGGGGGGAAGAGAAGTCCTAGGCAGGGCACAGAAGTGGAGTATAACGCCTCAAGGCTGCAACTGCCGTCCTGCCAACACTACTCATTTTAAAATCCCAGCCACTACTGACTGTTAGTTTTCTCTCCCCCGCCCCCCATCATTTCATCTTTTAAAATTAATATCTCCTATATTAGATGCTGAAAACTATGGTTGACTTATAATTCTAAAATACATACTGTACTAGATGGCTGATATTTCTTCCATATGGCTTCCATTTACAAGGGTTAAAGTTTGCATGTATCCTTCCAGTCATATGCATTACATGTAAACTGTACTACTAATTTTTTCATGAATTTTAACCTACAGACCATATAAAAGCTAGTAATTGAAAACATTTGAAAAGATCAGCTCTAGGTGTTATAGGCTGCAATGTCATCTAGAACATATTTGAGACCTCATTTGCTAACACTTTTTTGTGGGTTCTGGGAATGGTTTTAGTAGATAAGTCTTTCCTTACTTGGCCTAATATTTGCTTGATTCTATTTGGCGCTAATTAGTACCTCTACTTAGCCGTCAACACTCAGATACAATTGTATTCTCATATGTGTGACAAGTGGATCGGGTGAAGCCTAATTCCCAAAATATTCTATATTAAACAAAACTTCTTTCCTGTTTATAGTCACACAGCAGTTTAACCCACTTCTGTCATGGTGCAAAAGCATTTTAAAGATTTTAGTCTAAAAACCTACTGAAGCAGGGAAAAAAATCCTACTATGAGTTTCTCTTAACCATTTTGTCACAGTCTATGATTGTGCCCTTCTGTGGCAATAGAGCTTAAGCAGAGATACATAAATGTGATGAACAGGTTAGAAAAACATTTAAACGTTCACCAGCTGGGGAATGGCCATGCATTGAAATAATCTCCAAAACTAAAATACTTAGTATTTGCAAGAAACGTCTATTTTATACATGCTCTGTTGAACTCATTAGGTTTTAGTGGATTACTTTTTATCTAAAAGGTAGGAGCAAAATTATAGTAATAATGTAAAGTGTTCTTTACACTTTTCCTTAGTGTAGTTATCTTTGTATTGGTGTCATATTTTATTTGGCTAAGTACTCTTACAGATTTATTTTTAGGTCTCTGAAAGTCCGGTAACGCTGTATTTTTTGTCTGACTTCGATAAATATTTTCCACTTACTACATATGATAAAGCAGAGGGAAATAAACATATCAGGGCAAATACAAGCAAACTGTAACAATTTGAGTTTATCATGGAGCAGTTTTCACATGGGAAATTATGTGCTGCCTACTCATTAAGTATAATAGGGGTGGTTGTAGGGCAAATGAGTAGGCAAATTCTAAAATAGGTTTATGATGGTATGGAAGAAGTCCTTTAACCCGTGAGAATGGTAATATGAATTTGGAAGGGACCTTATTTGCTAATGTGGTCGTGGATAAAATATTGCATCCAGGAACATATGGCACCTAGGACAGCCTAACCTTAGAATAATTATATAACTGATTTGGATCCAATTCCAAAGTTGCCAACACAACTGCCAGAGAACCTGTCAGAGAGCCAGGTGCATCAGTTAAATATATTTCACTGTTTGTTTTCTGGGTCCTGGAATAGCTGCCCCAAAAGGGAAAAAGCTTCAGTCCAATTCATTTGACATCTGTGCACCTGTATCTTCTAAATTTTATATAATCCCTTCCCAGGAAGTTTTGCCCTTTGCCCATCTCTATTTTCCCATGAATACCAGTGACCATCAGTTACAGGAAGGGTACTAACTTGGTTCTGATAATATATCTTGGCATGGCATTTTTCAAAGACAGGTGAAATGCAGTATGTGTGTTGTTATGCCCACCGCAATTGTTCAGCTTCTTGAAGCTGTGACCACAAATTCCAGAGGATGTATCTTGTACAAGGGGTCAAAATAGCTTTTAGCAGCTGTTTTTTTTAAAGGAAGAAAAGCATACCTATACAGAAATTATTAAACCTATTTTGAGGATTAACACTGATGTGTTTATCTCTGTGTTAAGATACAGAGATGGGTTGCATTTACATATAGTAAACGTGAATTGTTCTTTTGCTTACTAGATTCACCTCAGTTACTTTGGAAATTATATCCCTAATGCTTGGACACGTGAAACTGGATGTGGTGTTTGTGATTTAGATTTACTAGACCTATCAACGGTTACAGTAAGTATATCTCATGTATAACGGAACACTTTATGATACGTGAAGTTCAGTGCCCTTATAGTGATTTAGAGACAAAAAGGCTACAGTACATAATGTTACATTTCAAGCACACTTGAGGCTGTTTTCATATGTTAGATATTATACAAAATAATAATGGAAACCGATTCATGACTTACAAACTTATCAGTACTATTTTAAGTGGCAAATGTCAATATTTTCATATTGGTTATAATTTGGCACCACCCCCAGCCCAGAGACCATTTCCCCACTCATCCCCAGCCCCACCCCAGAGCCCTCACCCCCTCTGCACTCCAACCCCCTGCCCCAGCCCAGTGAAAGTGAGTGAGGGTGCGGGAGAGTGAGCGATGAACGGAGGGGGGATGGAACGAGCGGGGGCGGAGCCTCAGTGAGGGGGAGGGATGTTCGGTTTTGTGCGATTAGAAAGTTGGCAACCCTACTTGCATAAGTGTGATTGCAGATTGCCCCCCTCAACTAGCTACAAGTCTGTGCAAAGATGGGAGGGACTCTGTGTGTGGAAGGGGGAATCACACCAGTTCTGTGTCACTGTTCCCTCCCCCCACCCCCATCCTGTCCTGCCTTCTGGACTCCTGTGAAGGGTGTGGTCTTGAGCCCATGCTGTGGGAGAGGGTAGAGAATGGGAGAGGTCAAGGGGAAGGAGTGTGTAGGCCAGGAATAGGGGTTGTTAACATACATTCTCCCCACCACGCCCGGTGATGTACTCTCTTTTCATAGGTGTTTCCTTCACCACCTATCTCAGCTGCCCCAAGATTCCCTGCGGGAGTGTCTGGTAGCAGGGCTCTGCTGGAACACTATAGCCAATGAGCAGAGGAGGGCCTAGGAGGTCACCACCAGTGCAGAGGCCCAAGAACTCTGTGTGGCTGGCCCTGGTCTCTTGGGCATCAATTTGAAGATGAGCCCTTCAGGTCTCTCTCTGGGGTGGGGTTGCAAATCCCTTTCACCCACCAAAAAGCAGTACAGTGATGGGGAATCTCTGTGAAAGAAATCCTCATGGAGATTTCCTTCCCCTTAGTTCTTTGTTTTCGTTTGTATAGCGAGCAAAGGATGCAGTAGTGACTGGAGCACTTGTGTGTGTGGTGCTGTGCAAACACATGAGAGAGGAGTTCCTTGTCCTTGAAGGGCTTACAGTGTGTTTAAAGGCAAGGTGCAACAATTGAGTAAGGTGTAGGGAGGGTGGATGGGCCATGATAAGAAATAATGAGGCTGTAAAGGTGCTGCTTACTTAAAAGGGCTTATGGGACCACGTCTTCCATTTGCATTGGGGGTGGAGAGAATCAGCTACCTACCTCTGGCCCTGGTGCTGATGGTGTGGCTGCTGCTTCTGAATTTCTTCCTGGAGAATGTAGGGGCTATCTTGAAGTGCCACACCCCCAGAATAATCCCACGGAATTTGAAAAATATGCAAAATCCATTGTATTACTTGTCTTGATTATGTGTGCTTTCTATTATTGGTAGCAATTACATATGCCCTGCTTAGTGATGCATTTTAGTACATCATATGCCACTTTACTGATAAATCTTTTTCATAGAGTGGTTAACATTCGCTTGTATTCAACAATATAAGTTACCATGACCCTAGTCTCAGTAGAGCAGTTCCTGCCAGAATGACAGTAGATTGGAAATTTCAATTATTTTTTTTAAGACATGCCTGTGTACCACTTAATCACCTCTTGTTTGAAATGATGCAAATTGGAATACAAGTTGAAAATGAAACAGAAGCAATTATATTTGTAAGTCAAGCTGGTTTTCCCTATGAATGCTATGCAGTCCATATAAACCTGGGTATGAAGAACAAACATAACGTTTGCTTTCAGGAAAATATGCCAACATGTTTCTGGATTTCACATATGGACAGTGCTGTATGCAGTGTTGTTGTAGCCATGTCCGTCCCAGGTTATTAGAGAGACAAGGTGGGTGAGGTAGTATCTTTTATTGGACCAACTTCTGTTTGGTGAGAGAGACAAGCTTTCTTTTTATTAAGATCATGATTTTTAGTGTCTAGCAAAGTTATGATAATAAAGACTGGATTTATGGCTTATTACAACCATTTGAACTCGCTAACCCCCCTTTTTGTCCTCATGACTACAGGGGTGTTAACAGGCTACTTCACCTTAAATGGTTCCTTAGAATATGCGCTACTTATGCTACACTATTTGTGTATTTAGCTGTGACACTTGGAGTACCTTTCCCAGACCTGAAGAAGAGCTCTGTGAGCTTGAAAGCTTGTCTCTCTCACCAAACTGAAGTTGGTCCAATAAAAGACATTTCCTCACCCACCTTGTCTCTCACATATGGACAATGACATTGAAATTTCAACACATCCTGATATCTTATGCAGACCACTGTAAGTGAATGTAGACTTGCTTAAAGAGAACTAACTTGAAGATTTTTATACCCATATTTGGTTTCTGTCTGAAGTCCATTGCAGAGAGTTTTAAAAATGTTTATATTAATTGTCTGGTTTAGAGGTAGAATAATATTTGTAATGATAAATTTGTGTGTGTAGGAGTACATTACTAAAAGCTTAGATGTCTATCTCAAATAACTTACAAACCTGTTCTAGATAAAAAGTTACCTAGTTTTGTTTTAGGATGATCTTTTTATATAACATTCCTGTAATTTAATATTACTGTTCTAAACCAAAAGTCCAAAATAATTTTAGCATCTAAATGGTTTAAAAGCCTTTGCCTGGCTTTGCAGCACTTCTCTTCTATTTTTAATGAATTATTTCAGTATTCTTGTTACCATAAATTGCAAATAGAAAAATAAATTTTGCTTAATGCTAACGAGCAAGTTATAGTCCTCTATTTGCATGATTACAAAATTTTTATTTTAATCAACTACAGTAAAATGTATCTACAATGTATATCTCCTATAGCTGACCCATCAATAGTTCCTTGAGTTCCTTAATAGGGAAGTAGAGCATGGCTTGTTTATAAGGTTATGCCTTGCCTGTCTTTGGCTGCTTTCCATGCATTAATGAACTCTTATAATATGGATGAGTAAAATATTTTGTGGCATAAATTCAGTTTTGTAATTTATTTTTAAAATCAGTCTGTTTTCCGTTAGACAACTAAAATGTATTTTCTATAGCTAAAACGTTAACTTTATAGATTTTGCATACTATTTTAAAATTATTTTCTGAAATATTGTTTTTCTAATGTTTATATGCATTTCTTTCGTAGGCCAGTAATTTAAAACCTTGACTTGCAATATTCAGTAGCTACTCTGAGAATGAAAATAACTTGTAGAGAATTTAGTTAAGTACATAAGAATGTCTATATTTGGTCAGACCAATGGTCCATCTAGTAGCAGTTCTGCAATTTCATATTTTTCATATTTGAGTTTCTTCAGAACTCTTGGCTGAATACCATCTGGTCCTGGTGACTTATTGCTGTTTCATTGATCAGTTTGTTCCAAAACAACCTCTTCTGTTGCCTCAATCTGAGTTCCTCAGATATGTCACCTAAAAAGAATGGTTCAGGTGTGGGAATCTCCCTCACATCTTCTGCAGTGAAGACTGTTGCAGAGAATTCATTTAGCTTCTTCATAACAGTCTTGTCTTCCTTGAGTGCTCCTTTAGCACCTCGATGGTCCAGTGACCCTGCTGATTGTTTGTGATGTGTCCTTCTTATGTACTTTAAAAAAAAAAAATGCAGTTAGTGTTTGTGTCTTTTGCTAGTTGTTCCTCAAATTCATTTTTGGCCTGCCTAATTATACTTTGACTCTTGACTTGACAGAGTTTATTCTCCTTTCTATTTTCCTGAGTAGGATATGACTTCCCATATTTAATAGATATTGTTTTAAATCTCTAACAGCCTCTTTTACTCTGTTTAGCCATTATGGCATTGGGGTAGGGGGGTCCTCTTATTTTTTATATATTGGGGGGGGGGTGTAGTTTGACCCTCTATAATGGTGTTTTAAAACCGCTTCCATGCAGCTTGCAGGCATTTAACTCTTGTGACTGTTCCCTTTAATTTTCATTTACTTAGCCTCGTTTTTTGTGTAGTTCCCCTTTTTGAAGTTCAATGCTCCTGTGGTGGCTTTGGTATTTTCCTCCCTCCAAGGATGTTAAATTTAGTTATATTATGGTTGTTATTATTGAGCAGTCTAGGACCAAATCAAGAATTTCCTCTCCTCTTGTGGGTTCCATGACTAGCTGTTCCAAGACATTAATGGTATCTAGAAATTTTATTTTTGCATCCCAACCTCAGGTGACATGTTCCCAGTCAATACGGGATAGTTGAAATACCCCATTCTTTTATTGGGTTTTCTGTTTTTGTAGCCTTTCTAATCTGCCTGAGCATTTCACAGTCACCATCACCATCCTGGTCAGGTGGTCAGTAGTGTATTTCTATTGTTATAGGCTTATTATTCAGGCATGGCATTTCTATCTATAGAGATTCTATGGAACTATTTGATTAATTTAAGATTTTTATTAAATTTGACTCTGCTTTCTTTCACAAATAGTGCCATCCCTCCCCGCCTCCACCAGTGCAACCCATTCTGTCGTTCCTATATATTTTCTACCCTGGTATTGCCATGCCCCATTGATTATTTTCATTCCACCAAGTTTCTGTGATGCCTATTATATCAATAGCCTCATTTTAATATCAGGCACTCAAGTTCCCTCATCTTAGTATTTAGACTTCTTGCATTTGTATACAAGCGCTTATAAAATGTGTCAATATTTATTTGTCTGCCTTCATGTGATATTAGTAAATGGGACTCTCTTTCGTTTGCCTGTTGCTCTTCAGATCTTATCTGTACTTTTATTAACTTCTATATCTATTCATAAATCCTTCCCAAAAGGAATGTGTCTGTCCAAACTCCACACCTTCTGACTTTCCCACAGCCCTCAGTTTAAAGACTCCTGTATGACCTTTTTAATTTTACATGCCAGCAATCTGGTTCCATTTTGGTTTAGGTGGAGCCCATCCTTCCTGTATACTCCTCATTTCCCAAAAGTTTCCCAGATCCTAATAAAACTAAATCCTTTTGGTTTACTGGACATCTATGTTAGCCTCTTGTAAAATCAGATAGTGAATGCACACAGAAGCATGATTTTTAGATACGTAGTTTAGATCAACTCTTACTAAAAGCAGGACTGAGCTCATGCTGTTGTAGTCTTATAGAGGAGGGAAATGTTCCTGGTTGTATTTTGTGTCAACATATTATTTCTTTTAGGAACATCCAAGGGTTACAATTGGTGTTTTCATTGAACAACCAACTCCTTTCCTACCTAAATTTTTAGACAGACTGTTGACTCTGGATTACCCAAAGGAACTACTTAGTATCTTCATTCATAATAATGTAAGTACTGGGGAACTATCTGGAGCAGTTTTACTTTTATTCAGGTGCAATTGCTAAAATGTAATTTAGATTTTTCGTAATATGGTAAGCAGCAATGGAAAATATGCAGTAATATAATGTTGGTAAATAGCAGCAATAGCATTTTTCTCAGAGTTTATTTGATTAAATTCAAGAGGCACTTTCTGGAGCCTTTAATTCAGTTATATTAGGGTTTTTTTCAGCTTTCTGTGGCCAAGACCTCAATGTTATTTTGTTACAATTTGGGTTCCTGATGTTTGTCCTAACATTTGTATTACATGAGGCTCCCAGCCTTAAAGTGAAAGATATGAGTCTTCAAAACATACACAGGAGAGAACAGTTGGGCTGACTTTTACTTTGAGTGCTCCTTGCTAATCATGTAAGGCGGTGGTTCTCAACCTGTGGCCACGGTCCACTTGCAGCCCAGTCAGCACAGAGCTGCAGCCCATGTGACATCTTCAGGGCCATACAGATAGTATTGGATGCAGCCCACATAACACATTGTGGGCCACATATGCGGCCCACAATAGTAAATAGGTTGAGAACCACTTATCTAGGGGCTCAGTCCTGCAAGACTTAGGCCCTATTGACTTCAGTAGCATTAATCATATGAGTAGTTACTGATGTGCACAAGTCTTTGCAGGATGTGATAGCAGGATTGGTCCCTGTATTTTTCTCTCTTTACACTGGCATGTAGTCCATTGACATCAGTGACATAGCGTGCCTCAATAAGGAGTTGGCCCTCAAGCTTTATGAATATTTTTGTGGGGGGATAGTAAAAGATATGCAGATTATATACCAGTAATAACTATGGGCTTTTATCATTGTGCAAAACAAGTGCCTCATTGTGCCAATCAGAAGTTAAATAGCCTTTGAAATGATCAAAAGAAGTTGGCTATCCTTTTTAATATAAAGAGGGGGGAAATTGGTGAGGATTTGGGTTTCTATTTTATTTTTTAAAATTATTCTAAAGCCAGCCATGTTATTATCTGAGAGTTGGCTTAGAACTATTGCATGCTATAGAGAACTGTAAGGTATAGCTAAGGAAATTAGCAATCAAGAGAAATAATCATTAGAAAGTAATTTCTGAGAGAATTATTAAATATTCAGCACTTCTATGAATATACACAGAAATGTTGGTTTTACCAACTTGGGTGAAGATGCTCTGCACAACTTCCACCTTGCTTCCTCCCCACAAACACTCCGTTCTTTCAGTCAGTGTGTCCAAACAGTTTCTCCACCTCCATCCATTTAAAAGGCCTCATGTCATAACAAACTGCCTAACTTCACAGAAGGATGGATGTGGTTCTAGCCAGAGTAAGTTTTGTGACTCTCCTCCTACTGGCCAACCAGGATAGTTGGAGAGCAGTGAGAGGCACTATCTCTATAGCATTCTTAACCTGAAAGTGAGAGACTGAACCTAAGATCCAAACACTGATCCTTACATGCATTTTATAAAGTCTAAGCCCACATCCTGCAACTGGGTATGTGTGGGCAGACCCCTACATCTCTACAGAGCCCACTGAAGTCCATGGGAGTTTGCGTGGGCATAAGGGTTCATCTGTGCAGATTTTATTGTGGGTTTGGGGCCATAGATTGCAAAATATGCATCCAGCAAAATTATCATATAAACAGTTTGCGACTCCCCCAATACTAGAACCATAATAGAAATACAAATTCCATTGTTGCACAACAGTGGTTTTTCTAAGTTCTTCAACAAAAGAGCTTGTTTTAGTACTTGAAAATATTCTGAAGATATCTGCAAAAATCTAATCACCTCTTCTTTCTTCCTTTGATAGTACAATTTGCACTTGGATACTAAGCATTTTATTATTTGTGTCTTACAGCACAGCAATTGGTATTTTACATTAACTCTGAATTATGTTAACATGATTACAGGAGGTTTATCATGAAAAGCACATCAAGAAATTTTGGGAGAAAGCCAAGAAGGCTATCAGAAGTATAAAAATTGTTGGACCTGAGGAGAACCTGAGTCAAGCAGAAGCCAGGAACATGGGAATGTAAATTCTGTTTTTCTAAGTCTTATTTTTTTTAATTGTATACTAACATTAAGTTAGATTATACATTTTCAATAGAGGATAAATAGACACTTAAGCAAAGATTTTCGTGGAATAACAAACTCTATTTAGACACACTAGGGTGATCTTGAATGTTTTATGATGTGTCCTCATTATGTATACCATTATTTGTTTTTTAATATAAAAAGCTGTTGTTCATTTGTGTAGGCATTTCTTGTTGGCTTGGATTTAACTTTGTTTAAATGATCTATCATTTGGACTTCAGATGAAGGCTTTAAGAATATAGGGAATAATAGATTATGTAGGAGTGGAACAGATGTTGTGGATTATTCATGAAGTATATCTGGCAGGAACATGAACATATTTCTAAGCATATATGATGAGCAATGAAATCTGTCCAAATATAAATTTGTGTTTTTAAAAAGAAGCATGCTATGCAAACAAAGTAAATGATACAACATAAAATAATAGTTAATCTTTATACTACATTACACTACAAGATGCGTGGATGTTATTTCAAGTTTAAATAGATAAAATACTTTTTTCAGAAATTAACATTTCGACTACTATTTTCAGGGATGCACATATGCTCAAGACCTAAAACAAAGTTAGTATAGAATGATGTGTCAAGGAAGAAAATACAGCTTGCATTCAAAGATGCATCAACTCTATGCATTCTTGTACTCGACATCTTCCATCTTGTTTGTTATAGTAAAATTAAATTAAACTTAGTGTAGAACTAGAAGGAGATCTGGATATGAACACACCATAATTTTCTCTTTCTGCATGTATGGAGTAGGGTGGGGTTCAGAAATTGAACCCAGACCCAGATTTTGCATCTGGCTCCTATTTCATTAATTTGTATTTCATTAGTTCAGATCCATTCTGAACATCCCCCAAGCTTTATTATGTGGGTGTAGTTTGGAACCTGAGCTTTGATCTGTATTTTATGGCTTTGGTCTATTCTCTCTAGGTAACAGTGAGATTTCAGATAGTCTCTGTAGAGACCATGTTAAATGCCAGATCAAACTGCTCAATAATCCATTTTATTTCCCTAATACCAAATCTATACATTCCTACTTAGTAGGTTTACAATTACTTTCATTTTATGCTGTAAAAGTACATTTTCTTTCATTATTTTTAAATTCTTTATTTATTTGTATTGGGGAGGGCCTTAGTGCTATTACTTTTCTGGGTTGTGTAGAATTACATCAGATGCTAACGGTTAACAGATTTCTTGGCCTTTTCCCATGTTTTGTTCTAAATGTATATGCAGCTACTTCCAACTTTACGTCTGCTTCCATGTCTTTAATGGCCTCTAAAACTGTATTTCAAGGTACTTCTGATGAGAAATTGCAATCGTGATTATTCTCAGGACATTGCAAAACAATGCTTAGGGGAGAGGATCTCAATCATACGGGGCTCCTAGCTGTTGTTCGTTTCATATTGAGAATTGTTGTTTTAAAACTTCCAGTGGATGTTATCTTTATCCGTGTTTAAGTTCTTTTGACTTAATGGTCTAAACATCACTTAGGGGGTTATAGATATTTTCCGTCCTCAAAAGGGCACTTCCATATTACCAATGTGTTTCTGGCAATCTTACCTGCTGCTGCGTATTCCTTGGGGTCTTTTATTACCTTGGAGGCACAGTAATAATTAATAAAAGGACCCTCACTATAAAACCAATTAAAAGTTTCAGAATAGAATAACACAACTCCAGAAGCACAGCTAAACCACAGGTTAAACCATCAGAGTTTGGAAGCAAGAACCACTAAATTGTTAGATATATAAACACTTCCTGTCTGCTGGCAACCCCCCCATCACTAGTGGTGATGGCTAATGGACCACATTCCCCTCTTTGGCTTATTAGAGCCTGTGAGATATAGCTGAAGATACCAGTAGTGTCTTTTATTGCATCTCATAGGCCAAATGCATCCCCGGTGCTGCTTGGTTAGGCATGAAGAGGAGTTGCATGCCCAATGTCAGGGCTGACTTTGGCCTTTGTGTATTTACATATTTGTCCTGCAACTTTTTCTGACAGCCACTGTATATTCCTTGCCTTTTCTCTGCATGCCTAGGTAGTTATACCAAGAGATTTTTCAAAAATATTTCATTGCCACCCCCTTACATCGGGATACATATGTTTAGAGGTAAGAGGTTAAATTTGTGTGTGTAATATATGGTCATGTAAAAATGTGTACTGCATCATACAGGGCTCCAAGCTATTGTTAGATCAATGATTCTCTACATTAACTATCTTCCACTATTCCCATTTAAGTTCTTTTGAATTAATGGTCTAAACATCACTTAGGAAATACCTGTAATCCCTGGAACCTTAGTTTTGATTTCCAGTAGATTTATTCCTTCATCCATCTTTAGGGTTGACCTTACCCTTATGAGGTAGAGAGAGGATCATGAAGTCTATTCTGTGCTGCTCTTTTGAGGTTTGCAAGTTTGAAAAAAGAAATAAATAAGAGTCTGCTTTTTCTCCACAATTACATACTGCACTTGAAAACTTGTGAACTGGTTTATTGTATGTGCAGCTCTAGAGGATCTTCCACCCTCCCCCATTTATATTATTGTACAAGTGTAAAAGGGCAGAGCTGTCTTCAGTAATAAGCTTATATCCTATTATAACACTAAGCTCCAGATCTCAGTTGCAGAGCTTAGAGATCTCTGCCTCCTCTCATGAAGCTTACAGTAGCATAATGTAACAGAAAGCAGAACTACATACAAAAGCCCCTAAGACTCTTTGCGATCCAGCAGATTATAAATAATTTAAATGGATGGAGGAGTGGTGGTTATAAACTAGCCATTCACCAGAATATTAAAAACAGCAAAGAGCCCCACAAAAGTCAGTGTTGCATAGCATTCTATCAAACTCCCCTTTGTAAGATAAGAGTATAATCACACTGTGATACATAACACTGGATATTTATTTCCACCACAATACAAATATAATTTGGCCCATGTTGTTTCTCCTCTGAAATGCCCCTTGCTAACAGTCTCTGTCCTGCAGGGGATGTGTAGCATAAAGGGAAAGTGTAAATAATCATATATAAGCCAACACAGAAAACTGCATTGTGCTCAAATGATAGCTATTACAAGTAGGAATTTTAAAGTGAGTAATTCAAATATAAATTGACAGAGCACCTTAATTCAACCTAAAATTAATTCTAAGTCTATTTCAGCTTCAACTATATATATTCTTCTATCCTCAAGATCTGTTTCCACTCCCTTCTGAAATTAATCTGATTCCCTGGGACATCTGGAAAATGTATGTTTGCTTTTCTCTGATAAATCCAACTAAACTTTTGGGTTAGATTTGTGACACAAATTCCCTGTGGGTTATATCTGCTGCTTGCTCTCAGCCCTTTCTTCTCTTCATCTGGAATTCAGAATAATTTTATTCCATTCCCTTTAGTATTCCAATGTGACTGCATTGAAAAGAGCGACTCTTCAGAGATCTGACTTTTTTCAAGTTTTGATTGTATAGCTCAAGCAATGCTCACGCAGTTGTTAAAAATCTGAGGGTTTTGGGGCCAAATTCAAAAGTGGTATTACAGATACTGAGGTGTCCAGAAGATGTGTTTATATCAATTGATACTTACACACCTCCCCTTGTAAGTTGCTTTTACTGCTTTGCTTTTCTTAAATTCTCTTAGACTCACCTCTGAATTTGGCCCATTGTCTTAAACAGATTTCTTGTGTGGAATATGTGTTTGAACAAATAGAAATACTCCACCAATCAACATTCCACAAAATTCTTGACCGCTGAATGGCTGTTTTCAGTTCCTGACATCTTAATTTTGGATTTATTTTCTAGTCAGTCTATTTTCTGTTTAAGTATTTTATTTTCCTTTATCAGCAGTAAACATTGGTTGTGTGCACATGCCAGAGTTCCATACAAATGGACCACTCTTGCTTCTATATCCAAGCTTTTTGAGAAATAGACCCAATGTCCTTAACTTTATCCATAGACTCATGGGCTATATCAAATCCATTATGTAGCATATTATCGTCTACTTGTCTTTTATCACTACGAAGAATATCCTGAGAAAGGGTATGCATGAGTCCTACCGGCCATTCTAAGATATAAAACTTATGGCAGAGTCCTGTGACTTTCCTGTTTTTACTTTTGGCAATCTTTTGGCAAATTCATTCATTAAATGGGGTAGATTTTCATTTTTCTATCCATGTCCTTCTAGTGTGCCCATTATTTGACCCCTGGTACAAAATTAAGAATTACATAACAGTTCCTCCAGGAACGTTACTCTCTCCTTCTCCTTAGTTTAACCAACCTCACTCATTTGGTTTACATTCCTCTCCCTTTCCCCACTGCTTTCCATTGTGACCGTTATCAGAACCAAGAGTGAGAGTTTCATCTAGTTTCATATGAGGAGCCAGAGCATGGACATCACTGTCATGTGTTCTTAGATTTTTTTTTTTAATGACATTTAAGGGGCAGTCCACCGTGTGATAGACTATCTGTAGTGTCCATTTGGCTTCCATTTTCATCACTAGGTACAGTCAATTGCAGAAATTTCACGTGGAGTTGATATAATCATGGAACACAGTTGCTTAGCCAGAAAAGGTGGAAGATGTTGCAATCTGAGTGTTCTGGATCAATGATGAGTCCGGTAGGACTCCCAAAACCATGGAGAATGGAGGTCAGAACCATGAAGGCTGGAGGCCAGATCGCCTCAACAGTTGTTGAGGTTAATTTCCTAGTTAGATCCCTAAAAGGATTGTTCCCCCCATCACCTCTTATGTCTTATTTGGGATAAGTTTGAGTTGCTTTCCGTCTGTATACTTACCTCTCAGATATTGTGACAACTGGGTGGCAGTGTTGGCTGTCCTTGAAAAGACCTAAAACTGTGTATGGTCGGTGCATTGATGGCAGTGGTTTTTGATATAATTCCAGAATGTAATCTGTATCGGGAACACAAAATGACATTCTTTGCACCAGTTGTAGAAGCAAAATGAGAGTGGAAGGAAGGAAGATGTAAAGTCATCTGAGCACTCTGCCTATGTATGCACATCTCTTGGAATTTCTGTTCTTCATTTTTTAAAAAACCTTGTCTTCAAGGAACATGTGTGATATTTTACTGTCATTTTTTTTTCCGCTTTCCAGTTCAACTGTGAACTTGGCTGTAGCCACCCGTGCAATTTGGAGACCAGATTTAACCAGCTGTTGTAGATATTTGGTATAACAGAAAACTCTAGAGATTACGATGAATATGTTCAGGCTATAACAAATGTAAGAAGTAATTTGTTTCAGTTTCTTATAGGATTATCAGTCCCTAGAATCTTGTTATTGGATGATCCCCCACTTTCCCCCTCTCCATTTCAGGGAATTTTTACAGGCATTAGTAATTTTTCAGGATGTAGTAGAGCTACTATAGTAGTTCTGCTCCTCAGGCTTAATTTCGTAAATAAAAGTTAGCCCTTTATCCATTGTGTGGTTAGATATGTTTACCTCTACTGGGACAGAAGTGTTGGTATATACTATTCTGAAGGAGTCAAAAGATTTCACTAAGGATATTCAGAAATTGCCAAGTGTAGTTCTAGGTGACACAACTATGGCATGGTCGGAACTATATGCTATTAATATCTTATGGAAAAGTCACCCCATGTATTCAATTCAGCTCCAGCTGAGCAGGAATTACTAAAATATATAATGCATTGGTTAACTCACAATCACCAAATGGCCAGTAGTACTGATGGTTAATTTTTGTCCTTCATAAGTCACACAGAGAGGTGAATGTTGTCATCTTATTATATCACTAGGCACCATTTTTAAGGTAACACAGAATCCTGTGGCACCTTAAAGACTAACAGTTGTATTGGAGCATAAGCTTTCGTGGGTGAATACCCACTTCGTCAGACGCATGTAATGGAAATTTCCAGAGGCAGGTATAAATATGCAGGCAAGAATCAGTCTGGACCCAAAGCAGATCTGAGATGATGTATGATCATGTCCCAGGGTTCTTATACATTTTCAGCAGCCTTTCGGCCTGAGAAAACAATAGGCTTAATTCTCCTTCCTCTAAACATCATGGCAATTAGCACAGGGTAATTTATCCATTAAATAGTTCAGATACAGGTTACCACAACCTTCAAAGAGACATATAGACAATAATACTATTTCACTCAAGTATCATCATAAATGTTAATACTCCTTTTTTGATCTTTGAATTAACGTTATAGCAATAGACAAGACTTGTTTGCTTACATCACAAGACCTGAGCAAACATCTACCCTTGAGATCCCTAACAATGCAGACTTGCATTTCAAAGCTCTATTCCTTTACATATCTTCCTAACCAGTCCTTAAGGTTCACCCATAGGTCAGGTTATTCTGTGAGTTAATTAACTCTTTCTGGCCCAGTTACCTTCCACTGAGATATTATATTACACTCATAACGTCACAACTGGTAATTAGTACCATGGGTCAATGATGGGATATTAATATTCATTTTCCTAAGTGTCTGGCTGGAGAGTCTTGCCCGCATGCTCGGGGTTCAGCTGATCGCCATATTTGGGGTCGGGAAGGAATTTTCCTCCAGGGTAGATTGGCAGAGGCCCTGGAGGTTTTTCACCTTCCTCTGCAGCATGGGGCAGGGGTCGCTTGCTTGAGGATTCTCTGCAACTTGAAGTCTTTAAATCATGATTTGGGGACTTCAACAGCTGAGTCAAGGGAGAGAATTATTCCAGGAGTGGGTGGGACAGCTTTTGTGGCCTGCATCATGCGGGAGGTCAGACTAGATGATCATAATGGTCCCTTCTGACCTTAAAGTCTATGAGTCTATAACGAGATTAGTTCAATCGGGGGGGGGNCGTCTGACGAAGTGGGTATTTATGCTCCAATACAACTGTTAGTCTTTAAGGTGCCACAGGACTCTTTGTTGCTTTTTACAGATCCAGACTAACACGGCTACCCCTCTGATACTTGACATTTTTAAGGTGTTTCTCAAACTGCAGTATTCATAAAGAGAAGTCTGAATATGTCCTAAGGGGTTCTGTCATCTATTCCAGGATTGCAATTCTTTTTCCAAACTATGAAGGACAGAAAATGATAGACTGCCTCAATTTCAAATACAAATCATGCTTATAGACATTTTAAATGGCTGTTTGCTAGAGGAAATTGAACAGATTATGTCTCTTCCCAATAAGTTACTGTGGGTTAGGACTAGCATATTTCAAGATCACATGGTCTCAGTGGAAGGTTTTGTTCACAAAAGAACAGTGACATTTTTCCTTTTTCTAAAATAAGCCAGTGCTTCACAAGCAGAGTTAAACAGTAGTTTAATCCTCTCTTAGAATCTGTCTTCTCCTACTGACCACTTCTCATAGCTGCTTTAAAACCGCTTATTGAACGTGTGTACCAAAAAAAAAAAAAAAATCTTTTCAACTTTCACCTTTATACTACTAAGATAAATCTAAGCAAATGTACTGAGGCCAGGGAAATAAAGTTCTCCCTGAGGAGTTTAAGCTAAAAAGCATATGACTTGATTTTAGAGGTGTTAAGCACTTCTGAAAAGCAAGCAGCCCATTTGTCACTGCTATCCCTATCTCCTACTTGAATTAAGGAGTAAGGTCATGTGTTATCGTAGCATATCTGTGTCCTTAAAGACTAAGCTATTATCAAAATGTAATATTCTGAAGCAGAAAGACTATCCAAGATTATTTGTATTTCCTAGGGAAAGCTACTAGGCTGCGATGAAAGTCTCAGAAAAGTAAATCTGAATTTCATTATTATGAATAGGTTTCCTTTATTAGTATTGAGAAATTTTATAACTCCATGTTATGTATAATCCAAAGCTATAAATTTCCCTCGAAGTTTTGTTGGTGGTGTTTGCAAGTGCATAGGTAAGAACCATGTTTCCTACAAAAATTCCAGAAATGAAGGAAACTCTTAATTAAAAGAGAAGCTCTACCCTAACGATCCAGCCTGTTATAGTGAGAATGAAAGGAAGGAATTAAAAAATGAAAGGATTCAGACTAAGGTCAGGAAATCCAAACTGCTGCCTTAATTTTGAAAATTCTTGTGGGGTTTTTTGTTGTTTAAAAATATTCCTATAACTTTTTTTATTACAAATGAATTCCCTTATATTTAAGGTAATATAATATTTCTGAAGGCTTCCAAATAGATCACTAGTACCTTGGGTATATGTTAACTTGGAAGCTTTTCAAACATCTAATAACTTGTCATTTAGATGAATATATTTGAATACAGTAAGGATTCTTAAAACTAGACACACAGCCAGTTTTAACAGAATACTTTGGCAATTTATTTTGTAAAAATAAAAAAGTTGAAGTCCCACAAATTGCCTGCAAAATTTTATTTGACGAGACTTAATTAATTTTTCCAATTATGTCTGCTCAAAAATGAATCAAAAGCTGCTACTTTTGGTTCTATTTTATGTAGCATATAATTAAAAACAATCTATATGGATTATTTTCAAATGTTGGTTAAAAGAAAAATCCCTATGCTATTTAGCTGAGGCTTTATTTTCTAATAATAAAGCCAAATGAATTTTATGGCGGAGTTACAAAGCTTTGGACAGAGAAAATTAATAGACTGAAATAAACTCTACCAGTGTCAAATGGAAGTATTGAGTGTAAAGAATTACTGGAAATTCAGGAATCATAGTTCACAACCTGATACAAACATGTATGAAAATTGGCTATGAAGGACGTGTTGGTTAAGTAATAGCCTGTACTTTCACCCAAGGCTGTTAACCATGGACCCGTGCATAAAAACCTCTTCTTCAATGAATTCTTCATTGTATTGACTATCCTTCCTGCTAACTCAGTATTATTTTAGGAATTCAGCTCAAATGATTATTGCAACTGTGACTGAGTGAATAGCTTGAGTTTAAGTCAACGGAATGGAGAAGGATGTCCTTTACCTTCCAGTGCAGTTCCACAAAAGGATCTTGAGGTACCAGTTTGAGCACAAGAGGACCTGATAATCAAAAGGATTACAGTCCTTGATAAAGAACGCTTGCAGGAGAAATACTGCAGGCTGAATTCCGTGGTAAACCGAGCAGGATATAGTCTTGTGGTTCTGCACTGAAAAAAAGACCCACAGTCTTCTCCATACTTTGACTTGTTTGTAGTCTGTTACATTCACTTTTCAGTGACTCTTCTTGTGAGATCTGTTGGCTTTATGAAAAACCACCATTAATTTCCCCAGATACCAATCAAAACTCAATTCAATTTAGATTAAACAAAAGTAGCATTTATTAGAATTTCTACAGAAAGTAGAATAGGTTAAATGTATGCAGGTAAAATGGACTCTGTAGTGAGACCGTACGAGCCAGCACAATAAATGTAAGCTATATAGGGAAGCTATTGCCTCAGAGTGATATTCCATCTTTTAAAATAACATATTCCCATAGAGACATTAGGGCCAAATTCATTGGTGATGTAAATTGTTGCAGTTCCACTGATTTCAATGGAGCTGTGTTCACTGATACCTGAACTTGGCCTTGAGTTCAGGCTACAAAAAAAAAATTCTTCTGCACTTATAATTTGTCACATTTATATTAAAGGATAATACAATATACCTCCTCCTTTCAGTGAAACTTCTCTTGAGAATAGGGACATGCAGAAATTACTATTTCCTCCTTTTCTGGTATCAGAAACATAGGTGATAGGATGTAGTCTATGGGTATGTCTACACTACGAAATTAGGTCGAATTTATAGAAGTCGGTGTTATAGAAATCGTTTTTATACAGTCGATTCTGTGTGTCCCCACACAAAATGCTCTAAGTGGATTAAGTCGGCGGACTGCATCCACAGTAATGAGGCTAGCACCAACTTCCGGAGCGTTGCACTGTGGGTAGCTGGGGTAGCTATCCCACAGTTCCCACAGTCTCTGCTGCCCATTGGAATTCTGGGTTGACATCCCAATGCCTGATGGGGCAAAAACAGTGTCGCGGGTGATATTGGGTACATGTCGTCAGGCCCCCACTTCCTCCCTCCCTCCGTGAAAGCAACGGCAGACAATCGTTTCGCGCCTTTTTTCAGCCCAGACGCCATAGCACTGGGATCATGGAGCCCGCTCAGATCACAGCTGCAATTATGAGCACTATAACCAGCACGCGCATTATCCTGGAGTATATGCAGAGCCAGAACCTGCCAAAGCAAAACCAGGCGTGGAGGCGACGGCAGCGCAGTGACGAGAGTGATGAGGAAATAGACATGGACATAGACTTCTCACAAAGTACGGGCCCCAGCAATGTGCAAATCATGGTGTTAATGGGGCAGCTTCATGCCGTGGAACGCCGATTCTGGGCCCGGGTATAAAGCACAGACTGGTGGGACTGCATAGTGTTGCAGGTGTGGGACGATTCCCAGTGGCTGCGAAACTTTCACATGCGTAAGGGCACTTTCATGGAACTTTGTGACTTGCTTTCCCCTGCCCTGAAGCGCCAGAATACCAAGATGAGAGCAGCCCTCACAGTTGAGAAGCGAGTGGCGATAGCCCTGTGGAAGCTTGCAACGCCAGACAGCTACCGGTCAGTCGGGAATCAATTTGGAGTGGGCAAATCTACTGTGGGGGCTGCTGTGATCCAAGTAGCCAAAGCAATCGCTGAGCTGCTGCTACCAAAGGTAGTGACTCTGGGAAATGTGCAGGTCATAGTGGATGGCTTTGCTGCAATGGGATTCCCTAACTGTGGTGGGGCGATAGATGGAACCCATATCCCTATCTTGGCACCGGAGCACCAGGGCAGCCAGTACATAAACCGCAAGGGGTACTTTTCAATGGTGCTGCAAGCACTGGTGGATCACAAGGGACGTTTCACCAACATCAACGTGGGATGGCCGGGAAGGGTTCATGACGCTCGCGTCTTCAGGAACACTAGTCTGTTTAAACGGCTGCAGCAAGGGATTTACTTCCCAGACCGGAAAATAACCGTTGGGGATGTTGAGATGCCTATAGTTATCCTTGGGGACCCAGCCTACCCCTTAATGCCATGGCTCATGAAGCCATACACAGGCAGCCTGGACAGTAGTCAGGAGCTGTTCAACTATAGGCTGAGCAAGTGCAGAATGGTGGTAGAATGTGCATTTGGACGTTTAAAAGCGCTCTGGTGCAGTTTACTGACTCGGATAGACCTCAGCGAAACCAATATTCCCTTTGTTATTACTGCTTGCTGTGCGCTCCACAATATCTGTGAGAGTAAAGGGGAGACATTTATGGCGGGGTGGGAGGTTGAGGCAAATTGCCTGGCCGCTAATTACGCGCAGCCAGACACCAGGGCGGTTAGAAGAGCACAGCAGGGCGCGGTGCACATCAGAGAAGCTTTGAAAACCAGTTTCATGACTGGCCAGGCTACGGTGTGAAAGTTCTGTTTGTTTCTCCTTGATGAACCGCCCCCTCCCCCCGGTTCACTCTACTTCCCTGTAAGCTAGCCACCCTCCCCTCCCCCCTTCGATCACCACTTGCAGAGGCAATAAAGTCAGTGTTACTTCACATTCATGCATTCTTTAGTAATTCATCACACAAATAGGGGGATAACTGCCAAGTTAGCCAGGGAGGGGTGGGGGAGGAGGGAAGCGTCGGGTGGGGTGTGGGAGGAGGGAAGGACAAGGACACACTGCACTTTAAAACTTATTGAAGGCCAGCCTTCTGTTGCTTGGGCAATCCTCTGGGGTGGAATGGCTGGGTGGCCGGAGGCCCCCCCCACCGCGTTCGTGGGCGTCTGGGTGAGGAGGCTATGGAACTTGGGGAGGAGGGCTGTTGGTTAAGGAGGGCTGTAGCGGCAGTCTGGGCTCCTGCTGCCTTTCCTGCAGCTCAACCATACGCTGGAGCATATCAGTTTGATGCTCCAGCAGTCGGAGCATCGACTCTTGCCTTCTGTCAGCAATCTGATGCCACCTATCTCTTCAGCCCGCGATTACTCTCTTCAGCCCGCGATTCAGCCCGCCACCTCTCCTCGCGTTCATATTGTGCTTTTTTGCACTCGGACATTGTTTACCTCCACGCATTCTGCTGTGCTCTGTCAGCGTGGGAGGACATCTGGAGCTCCAAGAACATGTCATCCCGAGTGCGCTTTTTTTTCTCCTTCTAATCTTCGCTAGCCTCTGCGAAGGAGAAACATTTGCAGCTGGTGGGGGGAAAAGGGAGATTAGTAGTTAAAAAGACACATTTTAGAGAACAATAGTATCACTCTTTCCCGTTAAACCTTGCTGTTCACATTACACAGCACCTGTGCTTTTGTTACAAGGTCGCATTTTGCCTCTTATTTATATTGAGGGCCCGCCGGTTTGGTGTGAGAGATCACTCACGCAGTGCCAGGCAACAGCATTCGGCTTGCAGGCAGCCATGGTAAGCCACAATCTTTTGGCTTCTTTAACCTTCATAACATGTGGGAATGGTTTCAAACAGCAGCGCCCTCATTTCCTATACCAAGCGGCCATTGAGTTGGCCATTTAAAATGGGTTGGCAATTTAAAAGGAGGGGCTGCGGTTTTCCAGTTAACGTGCAGCAGAAACCCAACTAACCCCCCCCCCCCCACACACACACCCAATTGTCTGGGATGATCACTTCACACCCCCTCCCACCGCGTGGCTAACAGTGGGGAACATTTCTGTTCAGCTGAGCAGGAACGGGCACCTCTGAATGTCCCCTTAATAAAAGAACCCTATTTCAACCAGGTGACCATGAATGATATCACTCTCCTGAGGATAACTAGAGAGATAAGGAATGGATGTTGTCTGAATGCCAGCAAACACCGGGACCATACGCTGCCATGCTTCGTTATGCAATGATTCCAGACTACGTGCTACTGGCCTGGCGTAGTAAAGTGTCCTACCATGGCGGACGGAATAAGGCAGCCCTCCCCAGATCCTTTTGCAAAGGCTTTGGGAGTACATCCAGGAGAGCTTTCTGGAGATGTCTCTGGAGGATTTCCGCTCCATCCCCATACATGTTAACAGACTTTTCCAGTAGCTGTCCTGGCCGCGAATGCCAGGGCAAATTAATCATTAAACACGCTTGATTTTAAACCATGTCTAATATTTACAAAGGTACACTCACCAGAGTTCCCTTGTCCGCCACCCTCAGGGTCCGGGAGCATGCCTTGGGTGGGTTCGGCGGTTACTGGCTCCAGGTCCAGGGTGAAAAACGTATCCTGGCTGTTGGGGAAACCGGTTTCTCCGCTTCCTTGCAGTGAGCTATCTTCAATCTCTTCATCATCATCTTCCTCGTACCCAAAACCCGCTTCCGTGTTGCGTGATTCTCCATTGACGGAGTCAAAGCACAGGGTTGGGGTTGTGGTGGCTGCACCCCCTAGCATGGCATGCAGCTCAGCGTAGAAGCAGCATGTCTGCGGCTCTGCCCCGGACCTTCCGTTTGTCTCTCTGGTTTTGTGGTAGGCTTACCTTAGCTCCTTAATGTTCACACGGCACTGCTGTGCGTCCCTGTTATGGCCTCTGTCCTTCATGCCCTTTGAGACTTTTTCTAATGTTTTGGCATTTCGTTTACTGCAACGGAGTTCAGCTAGCACGGATTCGTCTCCCCATATGGCGAGCAGATCCCGTACCTCCCGTTCGGTCCATGCTGGAGCTCTTTTGTGATCCTGGGACTCCATCATGGTTACCTGTGCTGATGAACTCTGCATGGTCACCTGTGCTCTCCACGCTGGGCAAGCAGGAAATGAAATTCAAAAGTTCGCAGGCCTTTTCCTATCTACCTGGCCAGTGCATCCGAGTTGAGAGCGCTGTCCAGAGCGGTCACAATGGAGCACTCTGGGATAGCTCCCGGAGGCCAATACCGTCAAATTGCATCCACACTACCCCAAATTCGACCCGGCAAGGCCGATTTCAGCGCTAATCCCCTCGTCGGAGGTGGAGTAAAGAAATCGATTTAAAGAGCCCTTTAAGTCAGAAAAAAGGGCTTCGTGGTGTGGACGGGTCCAGGCTTAAATCAAGGTAACTCTGCAAAATTCGACCTAAAATTGTAGTGTAGACCAGGCCTATGAAGCAATCTATGGGCACGTCTATGCTGCCCTGCAGTTTGGACTACAGGGGTCTGAATTGCAGCATGCACTAAAGTGCTGCACTGTAACTCCCCTGTGTGGAAGCTGCAGACATGAACGTAAACTCTCAGACAGGACTACCTTAGTGTGAACTAGCGACTTTTAAGTTTGCACCTGAAGCGTCCATTCAGGGGCGTTACAGCGCAGCCCTTTTGTACTCTCTGCAGTTCGTACCCCTGTAGTCCAAACTGCACAGCAGTGTAGACGTAAGTTCCCGTTTTTATACTGATCAGTGGTCACCTCAGTTGGGATTTTGGTGTATATAGTATTTTAACAATTACATTCTTATTCTTTTAGATAAAAAGTTTTGCTTAATCAACTGGGTATAAAAAGTTCAGTTGATTTTTCTCTCCTCCTCTCCTCCCCCCCCCCCCCCCCCCCCCCCCCCCCCCTTATGTTGCTAATGGTTTCAGTTAACAGCTTTCTGGAAGGGAGTTCTATCACCATTCAAATCAGCAGATCACATCTGTAGCTCCTTTGTTCAAGCAAAGCTCATGGGTTGAGAATATATTAGACACCCAGTTAAACGATCGTTAATACAGAACCCAACACTTGCAAACTTGGCTGCCCAAACTTCAGTACCTAAATCCATATTTAGTCACCTAAATGAAAACTGGAGATTTTCAGAGATGTTGAGCGCTTGCAATTCCCACTGAAGACAACAGAAGCTGGAGATTGCTCAGCACCTTCAAAAATTAGACCCCTTTTATTTAAGCATCCAAATGTGGATTTAAGTACATGATTTTAGGCACCTAAGTTGGAAAAGTTTTATCAAGTATTTATTAAATGTGCTTGAGTTTTTCACAAACTTATTTTTAACATCACACAAGGATGTACTGATTGTGCTAAGAGCTGCTTCCTCTCTTTGCAGGAACCTTTGTCGCCAGAATAAAGCATGTGACTATTACTTCAGCATAGATGCGGATGTTGTGCTGACAAACCCGAAGACTTTAAGACTTCTGATAGAGCAAAACAGGTTCAGTATATCTTTGTCTTACAGACTGAGGATCTTCATTTTTCCTAGTCTGGAAGTACTCTCCAGGATCCCTTTTTACTTGTCCCTTCTATGGCATTGCATTACTGTAAGAGAAGTTTGGCACAATTCCCTCTGGAGCTTATCAGCATTCCACTCTACATGAGGAAGCATCAGGTGATCATGTTACTGCAAACTGTGCTGCCAATAGACCACTAAGCCATTCCAATGGCAAACATTTTTAACTCTGTAATTAATCTTGGCTGCTTGTTTGTAAAAAACCCGCTTTAAAGGAATGCTGAGTTCTGGGGGGAAAATAATCAGACCTAATTATTTGGTTAATGGAAATGCTTTCTCACTTGAAAATGTTAAAGTGAAAAAGGTAAATGAACTGAGCATGCTCACTGGATTGGGCCCTGCAGGCCAGTTAGGTGGAGGAATCACTCTGGGGCTTAGGCGTCTGCATGCCCGGAGTGAGGATGCAGTTTGCATATACAGAGGCAGAAACATAGGCACCTCTTTTACTACAAAAAACGTAGGTGTCAAGCAAGTTTCGGCACCTACAGGGTTCAGCAGCAACTAGATGGGGGTTTTCTGAATCCCAATGGGGCCTGATTCTGAAATTTAGGAATTTTAGGAAAGTCCTCTTGTGAATCTAGCCCATGTTGACCAGGAAGATGTACTGATCATCACTCTTTATACTAAGCATGGCAGCTAATCGTTCACAAAATGTTTTGCATAGAAGAATATGCACAAACAGCAATTTCCAATCTGAACATCCAAGAATCTAAATCATTCTGAAGACAGCTGTGTGGTGTCATTGCTTTCTGTTACATGAAGCAGGATTTCTAAGACCGATTGATCAGAAATTGTACGATTCAGGCATTAAAAAAAGCCCACTTGTTTCAGTCTTAGTATTTGGAGTTTTAAAAAGGAGATTTATTCTTGGAGATGATAGAACATCATGGTTTTTGCTCTTATGAGCTGTTTCTCATTGTTAAATAATTTCTCAAAATACAAGACAAACTAAACTTTGACATCTGATACTAATAGAAATAAAACTTGTTAGCTTTTCACAATTTCCAGAAAAGATCCAATATTGACTACTATTCACGGCTCATATTGGGTTTTTTCCCTACTTTAGGGCCAAATCTTGCTTGCTTTACTCATGAAAATCCATGAATTCCCATGTGAGTAAAGTAGGCAGGATTTGGCCCTGAGTGGTAATGCCAGGCTTTTCAGGTGGGTCAGACAAAGAGGCAGAGTATTAATTTCATCAGCATATGTTGGAAACTTGTATTTACCTAATGACAAGGACTGAGTTGTAGATAAAGGCATAGCTGGCATGTCATTTTGATTACATTATTTCTTTGCTGAAATTGCTTGTTTTTGTAAAAGAGAAGTTTAGGACCCAGTATACTGCAGACAGAAGTAGCACAAGCTTCACAAAACAGGCCTACCTAGGACAGCACTTATAAAAGAAGTTCCATTTATTTTGCTACCATTTCTAGCCACCTCACATTTCCCTCCTCACCTCTGTTTTCAATGTCTGCGGAGTTATTTTTCCATTTGGAATAATTTCCATAATCAAAGTCCTCGATTTTTGTTGTTTGTTTGTTGCCTCTGCTACAAATCCTTAGCTAAGCTTAGTTAAAGGGCGACCATTTGTGCTACTTCTGCCTGCAGAAAGAGGACAAGAGAGTATTTTCCTCTGCCTGAAAACTCCATGATTTATAGGGATGCATGGCAGCTGAATTCCTGTCTGTTGCTCTCACCTTTGGGTGGCTGGAGCTTTGGAAACTGGCAGTTAATGGGAAATATTTCCAGTCAGCTCAAGTGTAGAACGGCTGCTTCTAGATTTGATGATTTGATGGTCCTTCAATTCTGATGCTCTGTCAAAGTGCAGAAGTGAGAGGCGCCATCGATACCCAGCAGACGTTCACGTGCAGCCTTACAACTGTTTTAATGCTAGCAGAATCAAAGTTCATGTTTATTTTCTTATTGAATATTTTGTTTTTCCAGAAAGATAATTGCTCCACTGGTAACTCGCCATGGGAAGCTATGGTCCAACTTTTGGGGTGCTTTGAGCCCTGATGGCTATTATGCTCGCTCAGAAGATTATGTGGATATTGTCCAAGGGAGCAGAGTGTAAGTTACCTTAAGATAATCACTAACACCAGATGTCATTGTACAGTAGTTAAATTTCTTCAATAATCTGCAGTTACTTTCTGTTTCTGCAACCTGGAATAGAAAGGCACAGTGCCCAGCACAATGAGGTCCTAGGTACTATCACAACACACACATTTAATAAGTGATGGTCATCAGTACTGAATATGATTATGCTATGAGAATGAACTGTAATTTATTGCAAAAACTGAAGGAATTATACTGTTAATCTGCCACTGTGAATTTATGCCATAAAATAATCTAGTGACACTTCATCAAATGTGTAACAAGTAAAGTGTTTTCCCATCTCTTCTGGACAAGCACAGTATTTAATCAGCAGCTGAAATTAAAATTAATAACCATTTTTGTTACAGCAATATTTGTTCCATTATATGCTGTCTGTTTTCCATCCTTAGAACAGCCCAGAAATGTTAGACTAAAGTCAAAGCAGATGAGAAATACTTTCATTTCACATACAGTAACTTTTCCCCAAAATGAATGTACTTTAAACTACTTGAGGCCTGATTCTCATGTGTGCCAATGCCCCTTTACTTGGCCCTGACAATTCAAAAAGGTCTTATTGGCCTGATACACCTTTATGGTTATGTACTGATTTTATAGATCTGCCTCTGGGAAACAGAAAACTTAGAGTAGTGCATTGTCCTATGGAGAGGCCTATTTGTTGATATTGGCTCAACTGAATTAAACTTGTGGCCTGTTGCATTCACTGGTATCAGTGTAAAGAGGTCAGTTGGTCTATGAGAAGCTACAGTTGGGTGTTTAAACTAACATAAAATCTGTTTAATAGTTTTCTCCATCTCACTGAGTAGCTTAATGCTATAATATAAAGGAATTTCATTGATAGCCTTGACCTAGTCTGAAAAAGGACGTGTTTATATATTTAAAACCCACTTTAAAGAATTTGGTGGAATTACTTCATGATAAAAGCTCATAAAATTTGTATTACTGCTTAGACTCCCTTCAAGTCCAGCTGTAGTTTTTCAGCTATCTTGGGAACCTTACATCATTGCCTTGAACTTTGCCTGGTCTTTTCAGTAAATAATAAACTCATGATGTTCAAATTGTAAAATATGCAACACATTCCAGTTTTCATAGTCTTAAATCTTTTCCCCTGGACTTCTTTTACAGAGGAGTCTGGAATACCCCTTATATGGCTAATGTATACTTAATTAAAGGACAGACTCTCAGATCAGAGATGAGAGAGAGAAACTATTTTGTTCGTGATAAGTTGGATCCTGATATGGCACTCTGCAGGAATGCCAGGGAAATGGTAAGATGGATGGATGGCTTGCTTTTAAATAGCACATGCAGGTTTTTTTTAACGTGCTTGCTACATGTGTATGTATGTAATCTTTAATTGTGTTCACTTTCTAATTAAAAGTACTAGCCAATTTTTTGTGGGATACTGGCATTTTTGTGATTTTTTTTTTTTTTTTTTTTTAAATGAAAAGAATACAGTGGAAGCATTTGACTTTGCTCAAGACCAGTGGACTGGTGCACTGACAGCACACTGCTTTCTATTTAAATACAGTTAAAATTCATAGGTATTGTAAATTACCTTGCTTGTTGCCACAATTGTTTAATGTGAAGGAGGACTCAGTGGCCGCCTTGTTAATATATCAGCTATCATTGAGTCTCTCCATTTGTATTGAAATGACTTTAATTAATCTACACAATTTGGAACTTATAACAAGTTAGGTGAAACGCTTTGTTTTGTATTTAAATGAGAATACTTAAAGTTGATGATTGAAGCTGTCAATATACAAATCTTATTTTAAGCCGTTTTCAGAATGGTGATACTCTTATTAAAGGGTGTTATACTATTTAGTGCTATTTGTATTATGCTGTCAGTAATATGAAGACTGATTTTATATTAGGAGCATAAATATGCAAAACCATATTTGTACTGATATTTACACTAGTTTCAGAACAGAAACAAATAAGAGGTAAACTACAGCTATTTCCAGACAGTATAGCATTGAAAAAAAACTTGCTGAATTGAACAAGAAAAGTTGGCAAGTATAAATTTTTTTATTCCCTCCATAACAAGGCATGATTTCATTTGTTTGTACTCATTCTACAGAACAGCCCAATCAACATACTCTTGTTTTCAACCTTCTAAGCAGCAGTTATTGCAATCTGTGCTTACCATGTACTCGTGTTAAACTAATCTGACTCTGTGGCTCGTCAGAGAATTGCCTTCTCTCTTTCTCTTTCTCAACCTGTGCTATGAGACTGTCTGGTATGTGCTTGTTTTTGTATTGCAGCAGATAAGAAGGGGCTGGTGGATACAGCTTTAACATGTACATAGGAGCTTTGCTTGGAGATGCATGCTGCCCGTAAAAGCTATTTTGGAATATCAGCTTTTGACTGAAGGCTGTTATTTACCTAATGTAACTGTGGAAACCTAAAACCTAATACATCTCTGACAAAGAGAGAGAGACCACATATTGGTCAACTGATGTGATGCTTCTCCTTCATTTTAGAGTTTACAAAGGGAAAAAGGCTCCCCTTCTTCGGAAACATTCCATATGCTCAGACCCCCAAAGGTGTTGCTTTTTTTTATTCATTAGTTGTTACTATTATGCAGTATCATTCTATCACAGGAAAATCCTTCCCTTCTCTCCACTTACCTTGTAAAATGTTGCTATACCTTTCTCTTTAGTCTTAAGTTACATTTTCAAAATCAACTGCTGATGTTGGGTGCCCAATCAAGACATCTTAAGGAGCCTTGATTTTTCACAGTGAGGGCTCTTAATGCTCTGAAAATCAGGTTCCTTTTAAGAGATGTCTGAATTTGGGCACCCAAAAATCAAGACAACCAATATCACTAGTCATTTTTTGAGGATTTAGGCCATTACAGCTTAATTATTGGCATTATTAGTGCAATAAAATTGGTTAAACGATTCAAAATCTCTCTGAATACTACTCAAAAAAATCACAAAAATAGATAAAGTGCAAAGTTTCTCTGGCCTGTCTAGCCTGTCTTATTTGTAAAGTCTTTGTTCAGTTTTGCTATAGCTTGTGTTTATGCAGTCATTGGGCAAAATGCTGCAGTGCTTACTCCCATTAATAGTTCTATTGCTAGCCCCACATGTGAGAAGGGCTGCAGAACTGGTCTCAACGTGTCCATTACATCAATGTCGTGTGTCAGGAAAAGGAAGCAAGCACTAATAGTGTGTTACAATCACATGGGTGATGGACGCACTTAAAAAGTTCCTTCTGGTTCTAGAGATACTAGCAGTATTTCCTCATTTCAAAAATACAGAATCGTTCTAAAGCCGGAATAAATTTGTTTACCCCCTCAAAGGGCTTGATTGACATTTGTGTTGCTCCATATTTATGCTGATGTAACTCTATTGAAATTAGAGTTACACCAAATAAAACTGGAGCAACAACGTGGTGAATCAGGCCCAGGGTATATTGTGTAGGAAAGTGTTGTGATAAGCATTGGTTAGCCAATTTTGCCAGACCCTCCTTATTTTCCCTGCTGCAGCTATTTAGTGTGTTGATAAGAGCCAAGAACTGAGCACATGTTTAGCACATTTAACCATGCTGGCAATTTAACACTTTTTCAGACCTAAAACTGAGGTCCAGATACAAGCAAACAAGTGGGAATGGCTCTGTGTTGTGCAAATCTAAAATGGGGAAAACTTTGTAAAATGTGGGTTGGGTCTGAAAAACAGTTAAACTAAATAAAAGAAAACCCAATTTCTTTTAAACAAAAATATTTTCTGCTACTAATTCTGATCAAGGGAGCCCTTTTAATATCCTGGCTTTTAGTTATGAAGCAATATAGCAGCACATTTAATTTTTGGTCTTTATCTCACTGAGATATTCCTTATTCCTCCTCATAATTCTAACATGCATTGTATTTTCAGATATATTTTTATTTCAGGTCAATTCACCAAAAGGATTACTTAATAGTAAATGTTCTGAAGCAGTGCAGAACTTACATGTTTGGTGTTCTGACAGTACTTAAACCTTTTTTCTAATGGTTCATTTATTTCAGATAGAATCCCTAGCCCCAGACTTTGTTGTCAGTTTAATTTGTATATGAGAGTTCTGTTTGAAAACAGGTATTTCAAGAGGGTTGAACATTTTAATATATGGTCTTTCTAGGCTTACTGAAGAAAAAAACAAAAAATATTAAATCTGTTTTTCTTTTCCAGCTGAATGTTTGCACCATTACAAAACATTTGTTGCCTTAATTTGATTAGAAAACAATTGATACCAAATGTGTCATTTTTAATGTGGCTCATAGTAAAAATACATGTTTAGGAATCAGTAATACAGGCTGTGATCAGAAACAGTCCCGTGAAAGTTTAAAGATTTCCTTAAAAAACTAACCCAGAGGTAGTTAAAACGTGTGTGTGAGAGAGATTAAATATATAGATAAAATATAAATTATATATACCATATTTTAGCTGTGTGTCTGTGTTTTGGGGATATATACACACACACACACACACACACATTGCTGAAATATACGTAGCTATATAAAATGCGTAGCTATATAAAATTTTAAAAGCTGAATATCATCTTTACTGTTATTCAGAGTTGCTAACATAATTTTTCTTCTTTGTTTGATACAGGGTGTTTTTATGTACATTACCAACAGACATGACTTTGGGAGACTTATTTCAACTGCCAACTACAATACCTCCCACTACAACAATGATCTCTGGCAGATTTTTGAAAATCCTGTGGTATATATCACATTATGCATGAAACTGTTAATAGGTTTTATAATTTTCCATATGGTCATATGATTTCTAACTTTTTATGGTTAATATATATTGGAAAATATTAAAATATACTAAGAGGCACACACATCATAAATTCAGTGTCAGCATTTCATATAAAATATGACTCATAATCTGGAAAAAGAAATGCATGCCGGAGTCAAAAATGGGCCTATAAATCCCAAAATGTTTCCTGAGATAATAGAATCAAAAGTTAATTTACAGATAGAATAACATATTTAATTGTTTCTAATTATTTGAATGGAAGAAATCAAAGGAATTTGCAGAGTAGTAAAACAAATGAGCTGTTTAATCATCTGTTCAAATCATTCTTTTCAGGACTGGAAGGAAACCTATATAAATCCCAACTACTCAAAGATCTTCACTGAAAATCTAGTGGAACAGGTTAGTATTAATACTGTTAAAATGAGAGAGACAAAAACAAATGTTTATCTAAATTTTTGCTCCAATGAACTGGCATAGAATAAATGCTTTGACTGTCATATCACATTGAGCTGTGATCGTGTTCGATCTCAGCGTTTATATGCACCTAAAACAAAATGGAAGTGAGCACCTCACAAAATTAGAGATTTTGAGGAATGGCCACAGAACTGAATTTTGCATTGTGGAACTTTGTCTACTGCTAAGCTTCACAAGGTTCATCCTTTTCAATAGTTGGATGGGAGATGTCCAAGGAAAACTGAGGTGCAGCAAGAAGTGGTCAGAATTAATTAGGTAGGAGGCACTCCTTCCTCTGAGTGGCTACTGAGTCAGTACCCCACATGATGCTAAGTGCTGTTGGAAGGACTGTTTTCTGAGTGAGACTTACAACTGATGTGAAGAGCACTTGAGATCAAGAGAGATTCCCATGGAACTTTCTGCAAGAGGAAGAGTGTCAATCCCAATGTTCTGGTGAAATTTCACTTTGTTTCACCCCTTTATTTAAATTCCCCCAGTTGTTTCAATTGGAAAATGTATTCTTTAGTCCCCTTTTTGTAACAAATAGATCCCACTGTGCAGTGATTTTAGTGCCAAATGCTTAGCATTTGCACCTCAGAATTGTTTGATCCTTGTATTTAGTCTGCTTAAAAAAACAAAACAGAAACCCTGTAGATTTCTTAGGGCTGTATAAATGCCAAGTTTTTTCACTTGTAATGACCTTATACAAGGATTACTTTACCAGACAACAGTGAAAATGTCCAAGTAGCTTCTATGGTGGCAGAACTGATTATGATGTAGACTGTCTTTTATTCCCTGAGAAGTTGACACTAATCACTAGGTTGGTGCTGGAGATGAAATCTTGGCCCTATTGATGTCAATAGCAAAACTCCCATTCATTTCAGTGAGGATTTGACCATAGAAGTTGATAATGGGCAATGTTTGGGTTGATTTTCTGCATTGCAGATGTTTGGCACATGGAGTTCTATTTAATGACTATGTGTCAGAGGGTTTTTATGAGTGCATGGGTAGATAGGGCAGGCTTTTCAAAAGTGCTCAGCATTGGCCTAGCTCTAGACTAATTGAAATCAGTGGGAGTTAGTACTGAGTGCTTTTGACAAGTCCACCCTCAATATACACTTGCAAATTGTAAAGAGCTAGCAGTGCCATGCCTAGCTATTTTGGTGCCCTACGCAGTCCCCCGGCCTCCGCGGTGGGGGGGGGGCTGGCCACTTCCTGCGGGAAGTGGAGTGACCTGGCCCCAGCCTGCTCTGCTCCCCTGGCTCCCAGGCTTTGGGGGAAACTGGCCCCCAGCACTTGCCAGCGGCACGGCTGGGAGCCAGGGGAGGTGGAGCAGGCTGGGGCCGGGTCGCTCTACTTACTGGTGAGGGCAGGCCCAACCGCTTCTGGAGTCCTCGGGGAGTGGGGGCAGGGCTGGGGCAGAGGAAGGGCGGGAAGAGGCAGAGCGGGGACTTTGGGGAAGGGGTGGAGTGGGGCTGGGGGGCCATGGGGAAGAGGCAGAGATGGGACTGGAGCAGCACGCAGCTGCGTACTTTGCGTATGGGTAAGGACGGCCCTGAGAGCTAGGGATGCTTCTGAGAGAAAAAAAAAATAAATGAATATGGACATTTATGCCAAACCAAACTTGAATACATACTGTCAAGTTGGCAGACTTCAGACTAGACCTAAGTAAAATGTATCTTATCAGGCAGTCATAAAATCCATGCTGATGAGCTGGGGAGTCCAAATAAAACAAACTGAGGAAGATGGGGTTGATTGACATGGCAATTCAAGCATGCAAACTTCCACCATGTTTTCTCCCTTGTCTTCAAGCTATGCTGACAGTGGCTTGACAGTGAGAACACCAGCGAGAGCGGTTGGGAATTGAAGACAACTGCTGTGTTTGTAGAATAGGAATATATATTTTAAAAGGCAATTTGAAGAAGTGGAGCCAGAGCCGGGGTGTGTGTGTGTCTGAGTTTGATTTAGTGCTCTCTACCTAACAGTGTTAAGTGGAGGGAGTGCGAGCATACAATGCAGGACTTTATCATTGAACATGGGACTGGGAGTTGGTGGGTTTAGGGTTAACTTTTGGGTTAAAATTTATCCCTGATCAATTACTTTGGCCTAGTCCGTACTAAATGAAACTGGACACTGGTTAACACCCCAGCAGATGGAACTAAGAAAAATCCACACATTTTGAGACCTGTCTCCTAAAAGAGCATCTGTTCTGCCAGAGCACTCCACTGTGAGCCTCTTCCCTGTCTATAAAACTTCCCACAGCTCCTGATTCGGTCGTCCTTATACATGCTGAGTATTGCCTTACTCTGTGAGTAGTTCCACTGTAATCAACTGGAGTACTACAGGAGCAAGGTAGTGCTTAGCGTGAGTGGCAGAATCCAATCCTGAGTAATCACCCCAAAAAAGTATGGTGGACAAAATTGTAAAAAGGAGAATAAGTGTAGTGGGTAACTGTCCAAGGTCAATAATGTTGTGCTGAGGAGACCAGGGGAAAATAATCTTCCTCTCTCACCTTATTCACATTAGTGCTTGCCTCGCTCTGAGCCCTCTAAAGGGTGGGGGTGGAAGGGAGAAGTTTTACCACTAAGACCTAAGTAAAATCCAACTAAAGTAACTAAAATTCCCTATCCTACAAACTGTTAGTTGGTCTGGATAATAAGAACTCCCAAAGCAATGCTCATTGCAGATACCATATGTTAGGTGGGTACTTGATGACATCAGATGAGAGACCCCTTAAAATATCCCTGATTGACACATAGTAGGGGTCTACTTCAGACCGCCTAACCAGGCAGAAGAGGTGGATGAGGCTTTTTATAAACAACTAACAAAATCATCCAAAGCACAGGACTTAGTGGTGATGGGGGAACTTCAACTCCCCAAACGTCTCTTTGGGAAATAACACAGCAGAGCACAGATTATCCAACAAGTCCTTGGAATGTATTGGAGACAGTTTTTTATTTTAGAAGGTGGAGAAAGCCACTAGGGGATAGGGTGTTCTAGATTTGATTTTGACAAATAGAGAGGAACTGGTTGAGAATTTGAAAGTGAAAGGCATCTTGGATGAAAGTGATCATGAAATGATAGAGTTCATGATTCTAAGGAATGGTGGTAGGCAACACAATAAAGATAATGGATTTCAAGGAGGCAGACTTTAGCAAATTCAGGGAATTGGTAGGTAAGATCCCATAGGAAGCAAATCTAAAGGGAAAAATAGTTCGAGATCTGGCAGTTTTTCAAAGAGATATTATTAAGGGCAAACTATCTCACTGCGTAGGAGAGATAGGAAGTATGACAAGAGACCACTCTGACTTAGCCATAAGATCTTCAATGATCTGAAACTCAAAAAAAGAGTCCTACAAAAAAGTGGAAACTAGGTCAAATTACAAAGGATGAATATAAAAAAACACAAGTATGTGGGGACAAAATTAGAAAGCCCAAGGCAGAAAATGAGACTAAACTAGCTAGAGACTTAAAGGGTAACCAGAAAGTATTCTACAAATACATTAGAAGCAGAGGAAGACCAAGGACATGGTAGGCCTGTTACTCAATGAGGGGGAAAAACAATAACAGAAAATGTGGCAATATCAGATGTCCTAAATGACTTTTTTGTTTCAGTTTTCACCAAAAAGTTTAGTAGCGATTCGACATCTAACATAGTGAATGCCAGTGAAAATGTGGTAGGATCAGAGGCTGAAATAGGGAAAGAAGAAATTAAAATTACTTAGACAAGTTAGATGGCTTCAGGTCACCAGGCCCTGATAAAGTACATCCTAGAATACTCAATATCATTGAGAAGATATCTGAGCCATTAGCAGTTATCTTCAAAAAGTCATGGAAGATGGGAGAGATTCCAGAGGACTGGAAAAGGGGCAAATATAGTGCCAATCTATAAAAGAGAAATAAGGACAACCTGGGGAATTACAGACCAGTCAGCTTAACTTCAGTACCTGGAAAGATAATGGAGCAAATAATTAAGCAATCAATTTGCAAACACCCAGAAGATAAGCTGGTAAATTACAGTCAGCATGGATTTGTAAACAACAAATCCTGTCAAACTAACCTAATAGCTTTCTTTGACAGGGTAACAAGCCTTCTGAATAGAGGGAAGCAGTAGATGCGGTATATCTTGACTTTAGTAAGGCTTTTGATACTGTCTCGCATGACCTTCTCCTAAACAAACTAGGTAAATACAACCTAGATGGAGCTATAAGGTGGGTGCATAACTGGTTGGAAAACTGTTCTCAGAGTAGTTATCCGTGGTGCACAGTCAAGGTGGAAAGGCATATCAAGTGGGGTCCCGAAGGGATCAGTTCTGGGTCTGATAAAGATATTGAACTGAACCAATGATTTAGATAATGGCATAGAGAGTACACTTATAAAGTTTTCATATGATACCAAGTGGGGTGGGGGGTGGGGAGGGGGGTTGCAAGTGCTTTGGAGGACAAGATTAAAATTCAAAATGATCTGGACAAACTGGAGAAATGGTCTGAAGTAAGTAGGATGAAATTCAATAAGGGCAAATGCAAAGTAGCTCCACTTAGGAAGGAACAATCAACTTCATACACATAAAACAGGAAATGACTGCCTAGAAAGGAGTACTGCAGAAAAGGATCTAGGGGGTTATAGTGGATCACAGGCTAAATATGAGTCAACAGTGTAACACTGTTGCTTTTTTGCAAACATCATTGTGGGATGTATAATCAGGAGTGTTGTAGGCAAGACACAAGAAGTAATTTTTCTGCTCTACGCTGTGCTGATTAGGTCTGAACTGGAGTATTGTGTCCAGTTCTGGGTGCCACATTTCAGGAAAGATGTGGGCAAACTGGAGAAAGTGCAACAAAAATTATTAAACGTCTAGAAAACATGACCTATAAGGGAAGATTGAAAAAATTGGGTATGTTCAGTCTGGAGAAAAGAAGACTGAGAGTGGCACGTAAGTTTTCAAGTATGTAAAAGGTTGTTATAAGGAGGAGGGAGAAAAATTGTTCTCCTTAACCTCTGAGGATAGGACAAGAAGCAATGGGCTTAAATTGCAGCAAGGGCAGTTTAGGCTGAACATTAGGAAAAATGTCCTAACTGTCAGGAGAGTTAAGCACTGGAATAAATTGCCTAGGTAGGTTGTGGAATCTCCATCATTAGAGATTACGTACTTAAGGGCAGGTTCGACAAACACCTGTCCGGGACGGTCCATAATATTTAGTCCTGCCTTGAGGACAGGAGACTGGGCTAGAAGACCTCTTGAGGTCCCTTCCAGTCCTATGATTCTATGCAGATTTTGCCTTCCAAAGATAATTTCTTCAAAGATCTGCACGTTTTAGATGACAAGAATCCTAGATCTTATCAATTTCTGTCTCCTGTATATCTAAAAATGCTTTATGAATGCAGGTAAGCTTAAAGTAATTGTAACTCACCTTTTTTTTCCGGCAGGAACACAAGCTAAACACAATAAATAACCCTTTACAGTGAAATGAAAAGACAATGCATTACACTAGTTGTTAGTTTTTGCCACCTTCAGTGAAAATGCAGCTACAGATCAAGAATTTCTTCATTACTGTAATATATCTGAATTCTGACTTAGAGTGGAAATAGTGGCACTATTTTATTGATCTACCTAGCTCTTTTTAAAACAGTGAAAAATTACTGCAGTAACAAATATGACTTCTAAAACGATGATGTGGGGTTTTTTTTAAGGGTAAAAATGTAATAAGAAAAGCTAAAAAGGACTTTGAAGAACAGCTAGCCAAAAACTCAAGAGGTAATAACAAAATGTTTTTTAAGTACATCAGAAGCAGGAAGCCTGCTAAACAACCAGTGGGACCCCTGGACAATCGAGATACAAAAGGAGCACTTAAAGACGATAAAGTCATTGCGGAGAAACTAAATGAATTCTTTGCTTCAGTCTTCACGGCTGAGGATGTTAGGGAGATTCCCAAACCTGGGCCGTCCTTTGTAGGTCACAAATCTGAGGAATTGTCACAGATTGAAGTGTCATTAGAGGAGGTTTTGGAATTAATTGATAAACTTAACAGTAACATGTCACCGGGACCAGATGGCATTCACCCAAGAGTTCTGAAAGAACTCAAATGTGAAATTGCGGAACTATTAACTATGGTTTCTAACCTGTCCTTTAAATCAGCTTCTGTACCCAATTTTTGGAAGATAGCTAATGTAACACCAATATTTAAAAGGGCTCTAGAGGTGATCCCAGCAATTACAGACCGTTAAGTCTAACATCAGTACCGGGCAAATTAGTTGAAACAATAGTAAAGAATAAAATTGTCAGATGCATAGAAGAACATAACTTGTTGGGCAAAAGTCAACATGGTTTCTGTAAAGGGAAATCATGTCTTACTAATCTATTAGAGTTCTTTGAAGGGGTCAACAAACATGTGGACAAGGGGGATCCAGTGGACATAGTGTATTTAGATTTCCAAGAAAGCCTTTGACAAGGTCCCTCACGAAAGGCTCTTACGTAAATTAAGTTGTCATGGGATAAGAGGGAAGATCCTTTCATGGATTTGAGAACTGGTTAAAAGACAGGGAACAAAGGGTAGGAATAAATGGTAAATTTTCAGAATGGAGAGGGGTAACTAGTGGTGTTCCCCAAGGGTCAGTCCTAGGACCAATCCTATTCAACTTATTCATAAATGATCTGGAGAAAGGGGTAAACAGTGAGGTGGCAAAGTTTGCAGATGATACTAAACTGCTCAAGATAGTTAAGACCAAAGCAGACTGTGAAGAACTTCAAAAAGATCTCACAAAACGAAGTGATTGGGCAACAAAATGGTCAATGAAATATAATGTGGATAAATGTAAAGTAATGCACATTGGAAAAAATAAATACATACAATATGATAGGGGCTAATTTAGCTACAACTAATCAGGAAAGAGATCTTGGAGTCCTCGTGGATAGTTCTCTGAAGACGTCCACGTAGTGTGCAACGGCAGTCAAAAAAGCAAACAGGATGTTAGGAATCATTAAAAAGGGGATAGAGAATAAAACAGAGAATATCTTATTGCCCTTATATAAATCCATGGTACGCCCACATCTTGAATACTGCGTACAGATGTGGTCGCCTCATCTCAAAAAAGTTATACTGGCATTAGAAAAAGTTCAGAAAAGGGCAACTAAAATGATCAGGGGTTTGGAACGGGTCCCATATGAGGAAAGATTAAAGAGGCTACAACTTTTCAGCTTGAAAAAGAGGAGACTAAGGGGGGATATGATAGAGGTATATAAAATCATGAGTGGTGTGGAGAAAGTGAATAAGGAAAAGTTATTTACTTGTTCCCATAATATAAGAACTAGGGGCCACCAAATGAAATTAATGGGCAGCAGGTTTAAAACAAATAAAAGGAAGTTCTTCTTCACACAGCGCACAGTCAACCTGTGGAACTCCTTGCCTGAGGAGATTATGAAGGCTAGGACTATAACAGGGTTTAAGAAAGAACTAGATAAATTCATGGAGGTTAAGTCCATTAATGGCTATTAGCCAGGATGGGTAAGGAATGGTGTCCCTAGCCTCTGTTTGTCAGAGGGTGGAGATGTATGGCAGGAGAGAGATCACTTGATCATTACCTGTTAGGTTCACTCCCTCTGGGGCACCTGGCATTGGCCACTGTCAGTAGACAAGATACTGGGCTGGATGGACCTTTGGTCTGACCCAGTATGGCCATTCTTATGTTCTTATGTTCTTTTATAGCCATGCCCCGATGTGTATTGGTTTCCCATATTTTCGGAGACTGCCTGTGATGAACTGGTAGAGGAAATGGAACATTATGGACAATGGTCTGGAGGAAAACATCGTGTAAGTGTCATCTCTTGTAAACAAAACTGATACTTGTTTTCTAGCAGGCCTTCGTGTACTTTAATGTTTTAAATAAATGCCTCATTAGAAAGTGCACTGGAAGGCATAGTCTGCCACTACTGAAAACGTAGTAAAAAATTATATTTTTATTGCCTTTGTTTTAATTCTGTATGTCTGCAGTTTTCAAATAAATTAAAACCTGTATTATATAAGAACTGAAAAAACCCACATTTTGAGGCCCTTCTGGTTTTTAGGATAGTCGTATATCTGGAGGTTATGAAAATGTCCCAACTGATGATATTCACATGAAGCAAATCGGGCTGGATGGTGAATGGCTACATTTCATTAGAGAGTTCATTGCACCAGTAACACTAAAAGTCTTTGCTGGCTATTATACAAAGGTAAACTTTTAAAATTATTATTGGTGAATAGTTGAGCTGAGTGGATAATTTGCAGGGAATGATTTATTAGATTAATCCCAGAATCTTCTTGCTCATGGAATATTTTAGAGGAGGCTACACTTTTCTCAGTTTTATTATATATTTTTAAAATGTGTTACATCGTGCGTTGATTGAAAGTATTCCAGACTTGAGCTGTGTTGCTTCAGTTGTGATGGGTAAGATAAATCCTATGTTGTTGTAACTGTTTCGGACTTGAAGCACAAACATTTGCCAACGAGTAGTTTTTAAAATTCAGCTCCCATGAATAAGCACATATTTGATTTCGAAATTCACACACTGATGAGAAATCCTTTGGATTACTACACATTTATTTCAGGGACATGCCATGCTGAATTTTGTCGTAAAATACACTCCACATAGACAGCGTTCCCTCAGACCTCATCATGACTCCTCTACGTTTACCATCAACATTGCTCTCAACAAAGTAGGAGAAGATTTTCAGGTAAGCAATAGTCATTTCAGTAAATATTGCTGCTCTTCAATTTATCTAAATCATTTCCATGCTTGGGTTCAAATAGACATAGTTAGGACCCTATGTAAGAGGAAAAGACATGCAGCACACATAAACCGTTTGCTGCTGCCCTATTAATTTATGTCAATGGAACAACCCATGGAGGATGGTGGTAATCAACTTAATGGTGGTAGAATCTGGCCCTGGATCATATTAACTCATGCACAAGTAGAACAACTTGTTCTGTTTTGCCCACCTGTGCACTGCCCATCATGCAGTGTATTCTCCATTCCTATACTAAATTATTTAGATTATTTTCAAAACTGCTACCTTGGGGAATGATGCTTCGGCTCTAGACCCCAATAAAGGAAAACACTTGATCATGGGCTAACGTGCTGTCCTAAAGAGAGCAGCTGTCCTGAATCAAAGCCTAGAAAAGATAATTAACTAGTCTTTCATCTGCAGTAATGTTACTGAATGGCTGATTGGTTGAAAACAAATATACCACTAAGACTGTTCAAAGACACTGCTCTGCAGTGTTTACCAAAATAAAAGGGACTGAAATCCCTACTACCGTGTGGTGTTGCCACATGTACTGCTGCAAAGGAAACATGCCTTACTAGTATGGATAGAGAACTTCTTCTGATGTTAAGTATCTGTTTTTAACAATAAAACATTCTGATTGCTGGACAAAAGGAAAAGCTCTTGTTTGTAAATTCAATTATAACCCAAACTGAGACATCTGTCTTCTGATTTTTGCAACAGGGAGGTGGATGTAAATTTATTAGGTACAACTGTTCCATTGAGTCACCCAGGAAAGGATGGAGCTTCATGCATCCAGGAAGACTCACTCATTTACACGAAGGACTTCCCATTTTAAATGGAACAAGATACATTGCAGTATCGTTTATCGATCCCTAACTTTATTTTCCTGCTCTTCAAAACCAGTGGTTGGTTCTTTGACATAAACTCTTATTTATAGTTTTCCTCCCAGAAGATGGTGATAAAAGAAACTTTTTAAATTACTTCCTCTAGACAGCAGCTTTACTTTGAGCTAAAAGATTGAAAAAACAACTTTAAAAAATGTTGGACACTTCCAAATGTCTGCTCTGAGCCTTAAGTCACAAAGTAAAAATGTTCTTATTTTTGTACTCTGCTGTCTTGAAGGGTGGGGTGGGGAGGGAAAATAGAAATGCATTTTAAAATGAATAATTTTTTTCTGTTATGAAAAATTCCTAGATACAAAATTATCTCCAAATCTTTTCTTGTGGTTTTTATTCAGTAAAATTATGCAGCTAAAATTGTGTGTTGTGCATATTTTATAACTACCAGTAGAAGAACCACACATAGAATTAGCATCAAGTGAATCCCATAGCCTAGCAGAATTGCACACAAATTTTGGCTTTAAGCAAAAGCATATTTTGTGTGCTGATGTGCACTTCAGCAACACCCCAGTAAAACTTTTTAAAATGTTTAGTTTATATTAAATATCAACATCTGTATCATCATAAAGAAAATATGCATTGCAGAGTTTGAGGAATAGATTGAATAAATTAGATTATAAAGAAAAAAAAAAGGTTTTATTAAGAACTAAAAGTGTGTGTTTTAAAGAAGAACTTGTCCCATTAAGGTTACTTCTCTTTACCAAGTGTTCTTCAATTAAAACAAGCTATTTTTGTAATGTATAGTTGCACCAGGTTGATACTGGAAATTAAATCCTATTTTCAGAACACTGGTAAATTTTAATATCAGGATGTTTTGTAAACACAATTTTCTGTTATTTAAAATTACTTGAATTTTGTATCAGGAAAATGAAATTGGTGACGTCTTTCTTTTAAACCTAAGAGGTTTGACTTACCATTTATTTTAAAGGAATCAGTTTTAAATATTCCTATTGTATCTACTGTTTGTAATTTAAAGAAACTTGAAGCAAACTCTAAACCAAGGAACCTAAGGTGCCAGAATGCACGATGTGTTTAAAAATTTGTGAAAAATAAAAGGTAATTTAAAATTAATGTCACAGTTTTTATTGTTTGTCTTAGTGAAGATGGCAATATATCCCAAACTGTTATCTTTAAAATGTAGTGTATTTAACAATTTTAAAAGGAACTATTGTGTATCATGGTGAGCATGATCAAATTTATGTTGGCAAAAGTTTTGTTTTTTTTTAAATATTCTGAGTAGTCACGGCTAGCTACTTGTTGCTATTGAATAATGTCTTTCATTAATTGGCGTCTCAATCATTATCAAGGTGGGCAAAGTTTTAAGAGCTTCAGCAGCAGTGTGTGTGTTTGCTGCCTGTTGTAGTAATCCTTTTTGGCAAGCAGGGTATTGTGGTGATCTAAGCAGCAACCTTTCCCCCACTATCCTGACTGATGCTGTGTTGAAGAGAATTCACCACCAGTACTGTATGTCGGTCTGAGTGGTTTTAAGACCAGTTTGTTTTTTTCTGAGTTGTCGTTTCCCATATTAATATTCTTAACTTTTCTCCATTTCAAGCAGATGCTTACAGATTTCAGAAATGCACCAGCACATTGAGTTTCCTGACATGTATAAATTCCAATTTTGCAGATACCTTTGCCTGAGTGAGCTGTTTTGACTGGGTGTAGACTGCACTTAGGCAAATGATAAAATTCAGAAAATCTTAAGGACTCTACGGCATGAAAGCTGCCTTTGTTAACCACCTTTTTTCTGTGTTTGCCTATGGTCTGTTAGGATGGCATGGAAAACAGACTGGGTCAGTTTAATATAGGTCAGTGTAATAAAGCTTTCTTTATAAAGAGATACTTGAAAACAGGACAAGGGATGAGATTTTTGGAGATCATTCTGCATAATTTTTGCTTCTACATTCTAGATTTTGTTTTTCACTGATTTACTCTGTTTTGATTCTTATTTGTTTGAAGACTTGGATTATTAAACTTCTAGATTTTCATTCATTTACTCTTTCAGCTGTGAGCTCTTTCAACGAGCTAGACACATTTACCTCGTTCAGACTTGCATTACTAGAGTCCTTACCTTATTAATCAACCATAGGGGTTACTAAATCTCTTTCAGGCTGATAAGAATTTTACAACGTTGAGACAGAGCACTCATTCACTTCTCTGCATTGACCAAATATCGGAAGAATAGGCAAATTCCACTGGGTATTAAAATCTAAAATGCACAAATATTTGGTCTTAACAATGAATTTAGTTATGTTTCGTTAGCTTTAATGTATTGTTAGTAAACTAGCTCATTTGAATTGAATTTTCACCAGTAATACTGTGAAGCAAACCTTGAGAGAGCTGTCTGACCCTCCTAATACCAGACTACAGAGCTGAAACACAAGATAAGTAACATGGAGAAAATGCAGCCTAACCTCTGGCAGTATTCATAAGACACTAGTAGTACAAGGACATAAAGGTGGACTCTTTAACTGCAGTAGATGAGACATTTGCAGATTATCTGATTGGTGTTGCTTACGTTCAAGCCTAGTTCTTCACTAATAAACCAGACATGAATTCTTGATTCAGTGGTAGGAGTGATGGGAGAGAGGGCAATTTGTAATTACTTTTTAATAAAATGACAAGCCTGAGTATGTTTAATCCACTTCACTGGTGTGGGGGCCACTGTGACCCTCCAGCACTACTTGTGGACCAAGTACCGGATAACACTCAGTATATCAATTGACTTTTGTAATAAAAACAAAACAAAAAACATATGTAGCCCTCATTAAAGCCACCATGCCACAAGCTATTTTAGCATAGGCTTGTCACTCACTTCATTTTCTTCTGTTGCTGCCATGAGTTGACAGGAATAAGAGCTAAACACAAAGGGAAATGATGGATTTTCAATTATGTGGAAACGCTGACCTCATCTCAAGTGTGAATTTTTAGCTCCCCCCTGTTTTATTTTATGGATGGAATATATGTTAATCAAAAGCAGGGCATCCACATGAAAGCCTTCCTTTTGTAGGTCTTATAGAAATAGAGGCAAATAAATGAAAAGGATGCAGAAGTTTGGGAAGGACTCTGCCAAACCCCCTCCAAAACCACATTCAGCTGGGAATTTATTTTCATCTGTGCAAGTAAAGTTTGTATGAATTCTTTTCAGCCACAGCAACATACTTATTTTATTCTTTTATCTTTATCTCTGATATGCTCCAGCCTGTATCCAGAGGCTGAGAAAGCAGTGGGTGGAGCACTGGGTTGTGTCTTTCTGGGATGAAAGTAGTAGGCTGCTTGTTAGCCTTATAAATGGCATGAATGGATTCACTCTTCTCCGGAGCCCTGTGCGTGGTTAAGATATCAGCTGAATGACTTGAAGGTTTTTCTGTTGATGTAGCAGAGCTCCAGACTGCAGCATTAGTAATCCCACTAGTTCTGAAATAATCATTTTCAGGCTGTCAGCAGTTGTCCTTAACTAAGGCAAAGGATATCTTGAGTTTGAGACTCAGGTGGTGTAAATTATTGTAGCTCCTCTGACTTTAATGGAAGTATAACCACTTACATCAAGTTCCTGGCCCATTGTCTTTGACTGCAACTCTTCTGTTGACTGATCCATTCATTAGCCTTAAGAAGCCCATGTGGTCAGATGTTCGGCTGCGTGTGTATTATCTCCATGTGTGCTGTCCCAGCTCTACGTAGACAGCTGGCATGGCAGACCTCGAGCAAACCGCCCAACAAATCCACAGACTCGGTTTTCAGCGAAGGAACCTGGTCAGGTTTATTGCCGACGAGGCACGGTGCTAATGCCCGGCTCAATGGTTACAGGTACACAAACACATGTATGCCCGTGACAATGGACCGGTTCAGTGAATGGCGGGACTTTCCATTCTCCACTCGGCCAGACAAAGACATTGCCTCTGAGATACATCTTTATACACAGATACAAACAAGTTACGTATTACTCCTCTGACATGGCTAACCACCACCCATTACCTTGTCCCTGTTGGTTCGATCAAAACATCTCTAACCATCATGTTGTCATCCTGACCTTATCTTTAGGATGGGTCAGTGTGTTTGTTACTTTTGAAGAATGTGCTGTATCGGGGTCTTCTGGCACCGTCCTGGAATGTGTTTACATGTATGCTTTTGTGCCTAGTACCTCTTAAGAATGTGTTTCTGCAATATCAGCCCTGTTCTTGCCAGATTCTGTGAGCATGGCCTCCCTCTTGCTCACAACTTAACCTTGCTTTATGGCAGCAAGTTTTGACCACTACTTTAGCCCAGGCCTCAGACCTCTGCTACATGGTCTTATGTTTCAGACTCTTTTCCTACTACAGCCCAAAGTATTTTTTTTTTCTTCCTGGTGGAGCTCTGCCAGGCAAGAGCTCTGCTGGGACTCCAGCCAAAACTGAAAGTGAGGGGAATTCCATACTACAGAATCTTCACTGTATCATAAAGTTGAGAGTTGGAGTGCAGATCCAGTCCAATGGCACTATATCCTGGCTTCCTGGAAACTCACTTTATCTTATGCAGCAAGTCATGCTCTGTAATATTAAATTTTAATCAAAATCTTACCTGTTGCAAGGCAAATCTAGGATATGGCCAGAGGAGGGAAGAGTCCTGACGCAGGGAGATTCCTTTCCTCTTAGGGGAGAAGTGACTAGTTTATTACAGTTAACATATAGCTTTAAAAGCAGAGGATCATAGACTGCTCTGTGTGCATTTAACTGCCTACAACACACACACGCAGCAGAAAGAGCCATGAGCATGTGTACTTATTTATGAAAGAGATCGGGGAGTCGAGACAGGAGTGTCAGTGTTCAGGAAACCTCAAAGTTCACCTCAGAGTTGCTTCCTTCAAAGTAAATGGGACAGGGAATAGAATGAATATTCTGAGACACTGGACTGCTCCTATGGCCACCTCTCCCTCAATCTTGAGGCAGATGGTATGGGGTAGTCCTCCTGAGATGATGCCCAGGTCTGTAAACGTGATGGGAAAGAGAAGGTTGTCTTATTTATCTCCTAATATTTTTTTGACAATTTGTTCTTGATGGGACTTCAAATGTTTTTTGTTCTGCAAAGAGCTGTATGTTGGCCGTGTTTACAATGATATTCTAAGGGATGGTTTTATGCAAGAAACTTCTGTGGCATAAAACATGCAGACAAAGCATATTTAGCTGAAGGTAGTTCACTGTATTAGTAGGAGATGGCAACACCCCAAAGACAGCTGCAGCCCAGGATTTCAATCCGCAGTGTTTGCAATCTGTAGGCTACATCCTGCGGTGGTGTAAATTGGTGTAGCTCCATTGAAATCACCGGCTGACATTCTGGCCCTATATTATTAATACCAGTACTGATGCTCAAGAGCAATGTGATGCCTGCTATGATGCCAGTTTATTTAAAACAAAAAACAAGCAAGCCTTCACATGGTCTGAAACATGAGTCTTATTCCCTATATATCTGCTGTCTTCATGCTTCCACTGTCTTGGAATTTGTCTGATTATTTTTAGACGATTTACTGTCTCTGGAGTACGGCATAAAAGTATGATGTCACGCAAGAGCAAGTTTATACAGAAACTGTTTATTTGGCCTGAAACCAGCATTCCTGCTATTTCGAAGACCTTTATCCAGCTGTGAGTAGGAGCTGGTCAAATACTAATGACTTTGGGGCAGCTTGTTCCCCGATCCTGAACAGGATGTGCATGTGAGATGGGAGTGAGAATGAGGAAGTACAAGTAGACTACTCCCCCATGCTCTCTGTGCAGTGCTGTTTGCAGAACTGTGGGTTAGTATAGCATTACAGAATATCTAGGCAGACAAACTGCAGTGTTTGTGCTCCCTGGAAGGCAAACCCTGCAACCTGAAGAGCCACTTAGCAGTGGCTACGCTTCTCCTGTGTGCCAGTGAGTTGTGAGCGGTATTGCCTCCCAAAAGCATAATGTCCTCCCAGAGCTCTAGCTGGAGTGGTGCACCCCAACATCGATCAGTAGCTTAAGGGAATGATACTGTAGTTCCTTTAGGTGACAGGCACCCCTCAGCAATAGGCATGCAGAAAGGCTGTAAGAATCATTATGTAAAGCAGTTAGTCTCAACGAGTGATACATGCACCAGTACTACTTAGCTTTGGCTTTTCAAAGAACTTATCGGTAAGTAAATAGCATGTCGCCTAAATCCCAGTCTAAGATCTTGGGGGCTGATGCCCTAAATTTCATCCTCTTAAATTAATGATAGGCCTGTGGTACAGCCCATGTTTGTTCACGCTGTGATTCACAACAGAGGCTGAGCAGTTCCCAATGTCATTCTTGTGGATTTATTTCGGAACAGCCTTGTGGTTCTGAACACGTGCAAATGAATGGCAGGCAAGAAACACAGGTTTGTACATCCAAGGTCATAGTCTAATAAAATGACACATTTACCCCAAATGTTCAAGAGTTAAAGGGAAACTTCCATAGGGCTTTTAAAGTTCTCTTTGGAGAATTCACTTATAGCTAAAATTTAAATAAACTAAAAAAATTAAGTATAGAACAAACTCATTTTTCAAACAGTCTCCTGAAACTTGTGCACTCTGACACCAATAGTTTTAATCTGAGGTATCCTATTCTGTATAAAAATATCACTATTTCCTCCTCTAAGCCATTGCTTTGCTGAAAAAAACTAGATAAATTCATGGAGGATAGGTCCATCAATGGCTACTAGCCAGGAGGGGCAGGGATGGTGTCCCTAGCCTCTGTTTGCCAGAAGCTGGGAATAGATCACTTGATGATTACCTGATCTGTTCATTCCCTCTGGGGCATCTGGCATTGGCCACTGTTGGAAGACAGGATACTGGGCTAGGTGGACCTTTGGTCTGACCCAGTTCGACTGTTCTTAAAGAATACACCATGCCATTACTGCAGGATAGAAAGCTTACACAGCAACACTGCAATAAGAAAAACACAAAGACACTTAGTGCCCATACACCTACACAGACTGTGCACTTAGCAAAACCTATTGATTAATCAAATGCCTTAATGAACATAAAAGCATTATCAGTATGTGATGAATTATTACATGTGTTCATGTAGACTTATGTAAAATGTGCATCTGCTATTTTACTTAAATGTTTTACAATATACAGCTAGAATACAAATTAGAACAATATTAATAAAAATAACAGACATCATGGAACATCCCTACCTTCCCCCTGCATGTTTGCACATCGCACTACCTAAAGCCGCTATTCCTTTCACCTGTCATCTGTTTACCAGATATCAACTTTCCAATGGAGATATAACCATATTGTGCCACTCCAGGCTTATATTCTTATCCAAAGTATCATGTAACTGGACAAGAAAGTGAGGAGCAAGAGAGACAAATGCAAGGCATCTGTTAGTTATTATGAGATTTATTTTAAATGCAAAATCTAATTCCCTCCTCTGTGGCCATGAAGAGCCTCTTGGCAACCAAACTGTATTTCCAGTTGATAAAGAATAGGACTGGGAGGCTGCACATGGAATGGAGTTCAGCTTCTCATAAGCTTTGTGTGCTACAGGATAGGAGGTTGGAGGGGACAGGGTGGGAACTGGAAGATTCTTTGCTTTTCTGATCCTCCCCCCTCCCCCCCCCCTTGTAAGGAGCCACATACAAGCCTGTAGATGCAATATCAGCCATTGGACTAGTGCAGCTTCATCAAAATGGCTTCATGGATGCTCTGCAGTTTGCAATTAAGATTTCCCCCCAACTCCCCCTTTCTGAACATCTGATCAGTGACCACTTGGCTATTTGCCCCTCATGCGTGCTTTCTGCTTGTTAATAAGCAAATGCCTTATTTTAAGGCCACCTTTATTTTCCCCATTCTGTACTGGAAACTTTTTTTGGTCATTCTTAAAATTAAGACTAAACCAAGTCAGCATAAAAGTAGAATAAGCTGGCATGATTTAACTATCTTTAAAAAGCAGTGGCAGGCACTGGGAATTTTTCTGTATAGCAGCTGGATAACGGTCTTAAAATCTTTTTGTTCCCAAGCGATCCATATGGTAGGACAAGATCCTATTCAGTTTTAAAGGAAGGGCTATGATCTTTATGCAATCCAAGAAACTTCCATCCCCAGGTAGAATAAGAGAGAAAAGTTGGTAACACAGATACATGTGACTGAAGTCCCCTTGTGGCCAAGATGGAGTCCACTTTGCGGGGTGGCTCCATCCAAGCAAAGGTGAATGAAGCAGGGAACTTGCCTTCCACCCCTGGGGCACCTGTTCCAAATCCTCCAGAGTAAACACACACTGGAACAGTACAACAAATGTAGGAAAGGGAAATATTTATTTACAGAGGGATGAATGGAGAAAAAGAACAGGGAGAAGATAGAGGGAGTGGTCAAACAGGGTTACATTCAACAGGAGGCCCAGTGGTACTACAGTATAAAAGGGGGGGATAGCTCAGTGGTTTGAGTGTTGGCCTGCTAAACCCAGGGTTGTGAGTTCAATCCTTGAGGGGGCTATTTAGGGAACTGGGGTAAAAATCTGCCTGGGGATTGGTCCTGCTTTGAGCGGGGGTTGGACTAGATGACCTCCTGAGGTCCCTTCCAACCCTGATATTCTATGATAGCTGCCAAGCACGGCATCTAGCATCAGAGTTCAGGAATCCGGGAGAGAGTCCTGGCCTTTGGCACCAGTGAACTTTCCCCAACAAGCCCTTCTGGTGCCTAGGGTGACCAGAGTCCCAATTTTATAGGGACAGTCCCAATATTTGGGGCTTTTTCTTATACAGGCTCTTATTACTCTCCCGCCCCCCCCCCCCATCCAATTTTTCACAGGTGCTGTCTGGTCACCCTACTGGTGCCACCGCCTTCTGCGCTCTGCAAACCCACAGAGTAACAACCTCCCCACTCAACTAGCTACAACCGCCCTCCTTATTCCCAAAGTGGAGTCATAAGCCCCAATGCTCACAGCCCTGCACAGTTCTGAGGATGGTGATACTGGGTTCAGCTCCAGTTTGTTCTTTTCAGGTGATTCCTGCTGGGCCCCATTCTGGGGCATCCCCTGGTTAGCCACTCTGTCCCTCCTGGACTTCCGTCTCAGCTGCTTTGCTAGATAAGGGCCTACTCACTATAGGCCCTCTTCTCTGGAGCTACAGACACACACTCACCCACCTCTATCACTCTCGACCCCCTCCCTTCCTGGAACAATCAGCATTTCACTTTCCTGGAACAACCAGCACTGTCTCTATCTCAGGACAAGATTTTAAAGGGGCTTTGCTCTCTGAACCCCAATGGGGTTATGTACAGCTGATGGGGGCTTGGGTCTAACTCCTTTAATATTGTATGTAAAATACAGGGCTAAAGACTGAGAAACATGTTTCAAAATTCAGATACACACAGATGCTCTTGAAATTTTGTCTTGGCAAATACATTTAGTTGCTTTTGGCAATTGGTGTCCTTAATTGTTTTCAGTCTAAAAGGAAGAGAAACACATTGTAGAAATACTTTTGACAATCTGATTATTTAGCACTGTTGAAACGCTGGGAATCAAATTCTATTTTTATTAAAACTATGGTTGGAGTACAGCAATCTTATTGCAGAGCAGAGGTAACCTCTGTGCCATTAAAGTATTGACACGTTGCACAGGCCTAAATGGAACACTGAACTACTAAAAACCCAGAAGAGGTGCAGTACCAGAGTCATCAAATAACCGCAGCATAAATGCCTGGTTTGGTTTTGACCAAGTTTATCTTTCCAGAAAAATAATCTTAAAAATTGAATGGCCAGGACTCCTAATGTTTTTTATGTTTTTGGTTAGAAGTGTGTACTTCCAGGAAATCTCAGTCTTTGGGTGAGCATATATATTATCATTCACAAATATGGGGGCCAAATCCCATAGTCTTTTAGCTTTTCTCCTATGAAAGAAAAGCTCTCACTGAGTTGATGTACTGCTTATAGGTCTAATTACTAACATACACATACAACTGTATGGTAAACAAGTTCACCTAGTTTAAAAAACATATTGGCGCATACTAGGACAGCTGTTTTGAGCAGATTAAAGTATTTGCTAAGTAAGGGTCTGCTTCTTCTCCCACTGAAATTAATATGTTTGTCCATTAACTTCAATTGCTGTAGGATCAATCCTTAGATACTATGAACTGCTCAGTGGATTGTGGTTCCCAAGTGCTTAGAAAAAGTCCATCTTAATGCTGTGCACTGTCCATTTCCACAGTGAGTGCATTTATTTGCTTTAGGGTTAATGATGCCACTTTATAGAACTCCAAAGATTTCCTAAGATTTTACCAGAAAGTTTAGAATCTTAAAAGAAAATCTAGGATGCCGTATTATTGTTCTTGCTTTACAGTTTAGGAAAGTTAGAACTTTTCAGAGTTAGAAATTCAGGATTTTCTCTAACTTTATATTAGCCATAAGTTTGTCCGTTAAAACACTGACCACCCTTTATCTAGTCAGAAATTTGTGTTTGTGCTGCAATGAGGAAATCTGCTACACAGGTTTCCAGGTGCACCATTTGGTCTCCAATACTATTTGTCCTGGTCTGAGTCCAAAGAAAACAGTAAAGCAGTCAAATAATATATAAACTGTCCTATTGAATATCCTCTCTCTGGTGTGGCTGTTCACATTATTAAACTTCCATAAATCGATAGACAGAAAAATCCATTTCCACTAACACCGGAAGGCTTATTTATATGTCTCAGTATAATAATTTCTTTTGAAGGACTTCCTTACAAATTGAATGAAGATTTAGTGAAATTCCTATAGATTTGAGAGGATTTCTGGCAATAGCAAATAAGACAAATCATTTGCTTGGACATAGTGGATGAAATTTGAGCTAAAAAAAAGTTTGGGCATTTTGTGTGAAATGGCAGAAACACTGGAATTTGTAGCAATATTTGGTTTTAAGATTAACACTCTGGAAACTCTGAAGTTTAAAGGGAGCATGAGCTAGGAAAATATACATATATGTAAACTTCCCATAACATTCAGAATTGTCTCTTAACGTTGCTGTGCAATAACTATAATTATCACATTTTGTACAAAACATACTTTTAAATGTGTTCCTTTCATCACTGGGGGCTTGGTCCTGCTCCTATTCAAGTCCAATGAAAAAACTCCCATGAAAGCAGGATCAATCGCTAACTGACCAGCTACTAAGTCCCATCAACTTCCATAGTAATTGGACGCTCAACAGCAAGCAGAATCAGCCCACATAGGAAAGCCAGAGGTCTTTGTCAGAGTCAATAGAGCAAAACCGCCTATGTACAGAACAAAAAGTGATTTGATCAAGGTCTGTTGGACAATGTATTTGTTCATATCAGCTATGAACTGAACGTGATGCTACTTCAGATTCTTTTCAGAAACCTGATAACTCAAAATGTGATCTGAAAATGCAATTGTAGTTAGAGACAATTATTTTTCCATTACGTTTTTTAAAATTTGTAAGTTTTTTGCATGAGATTATTTTGGTTTATTTTTCAAAAACCAGAGGGGGAAAACAGTTTTTAATTTAAACAAATTGTTTTGGTTTTCAAAATCTGAAAACAGAGAATTTTTACTAAAACTTAATCTTTAAATTTCTGGGTTTTCAAAATTGACACTCCCTCCGCCCCAAAGTTGTGTTTTGTTGCTATTGAAAAAATGTTTAGATTAATTTCTCTCCAACCCCACCCCCCGCAATCTGTTCTATTGGTAACATATTGACCCCTTTAAGCCTAATGCGGAAAACTACACTGTTCTATGGTGTCCTGGAAGAAATATCTTTAGGAGAGGGAATGTGGGTGCTGAGAGGCTGCTATCCCTGTTGAGAACCCAAATTGCACCTGGGAAACTGAAATTGCCTTTCCCCTCAGTACATGAGTTAAGACTGTTTCCAACCAGTCTTCCACCCACCAGACTGTAAGAGCAGAGCAGGTTCAGAGTTTTATTTCTTAGAGCAGCTGGAGCTTTAGTTCAGGGTTCCTAAAAGGCTTGCTGGGTAGGGCACAGTATATAAGAAACTCTGTAATCTTGAAAGAAAGAGTTGGAGGGAGCTGGAAGAGCTAAGAATCCCCCCCCCACCGTTGCCTGTTTGGGTTTTTATCATTATTTTATTGGCTCATTTTTTATACACTGGAATTTTTAGTTGAAGAAATAACAGGAAGGAAACCCCTCTAGAAGGATCCAGGCTTAGTCCCAAAAACTGGGTGTAGTCCTTGTTAGAGGATGGACTGTAAATTAATTTAAATTCCTCTGAGCCCCTTAGGAAATGATTGAGAAAGAGAGTCCGTGGTAGGGAAGCTTGTGTCTTGTTTTGAAGAGAACTCTACAGATTGATTTGGCCTACATGTGTAATGCACAGAGTAAGGACTACATGAGTAAAGGTTTGCAGGATTGGTTTTATAATAGTGACAAATCCTCTTCCATTTCACAAAGAAACTGGGGAGACTATGACTATTGTGTTGATCCTGTTGCTGCTCTTACACGTGGAAGAGGATGGAAACTATTACTGAAGTTGCAACAGTTCAGTGAAACTGCTGCTGTATATTGGAAAACCTTGCAGAAACCAATGTTACTGGTGGAAATAGCTTATGCTTCCTATGAACTTTATGATAAGACATTTTACTAGAATAATCATCAGGGTGTTTTAGTTATTCCACTATGATGAATATTGTCCAAGGCTTTTTCTGAAAACTCTGCCAGCTCCTGTACATTGTTTTCAGCTATTTTAAAACCTGTTTCTTGGGGGGGAGGGGGGGGAAAAGAGTAGTAAAATCTTGTCTTATGCATCCTTAAGCAGCCCAACATTTAGCAAGTAAATCTTAAGACTGAGTGCCAAGGAATGTATCCAGGGCCACTTGGTCAGGTATCTTTATTCCTCCTGGATAACAGTATATTTTATAAATATTATACATAAAAATTGCACCTGTGTGGATATCTGTTTCTCCCTCCCAGTCAGAAGCTTTAAGGCATGATGTTCTGGGCAGAGGATAAGCACAGGCTGGAGCAATCCTGGATCTGGGTTTCTTCCATGCCCAGAACGAAACCATATACGGTAGGTACAAACCATGCACTGGCAAGTAAATAGGCTAGATAACCTAATAGAACTTAGAGATGCAAAAGACCTAGGGTGAAATCTTGGATGTGGATGTCTTGCCATTAACTACAGTTGTGCTAAGATTTTGCCCTTAGGATTCAATACAGGCAGACTGGTCTGTGAAGAAAAGATAAGGAATTATTTGTGTATGAATTACTGTATCTCGTTTAAATGCAAATTGGTTTTTATCTTCTCTGTATATAAATATACTGCTTTAGTTGTCTCTTTTTAAAGTGTTTAACTTCAAGCTGATGATTTCATATGCAGTGGGGTATGTAATGCTGCTTCTGTACTGTAAAGAGTGAAACCTAAAAAGCTTACTTGGATTGAATATCTTCCACAGAACTTTGACCTGTCAAAAGGTTTCATTTCATGTAGACATTGCTTTACTGGATTTTTATCTATTCTTTCTCTGTGGGAAGAGAGTTTATTGCTAATAACAGGAGTGTTTCTTCCACAAGTAATGAAGTTTACAGATGATGCAAAAAAACTATTCAGGCCTGTTTTTTCAAAAGAAACTCATTTTTGCCTGCTTTCCTTCTCTCAGGGATATCTGGTTTTGTGGCTAAACCCAATGTACACTAACATATAAAATAAGGGCAATTCCATTGATGAAGCAGTAATAATCTTAACTCTCACTCTAGTGCATAGATATTGCAGAACATCTAAAGAGCTTTTTTATGGGAGTGAAAGGGATGGTTTAAGACCATGAGTAATTCTACACAATTTGGCCTGATCATGAAACCGTAAATAGCGATAATGAAGGACAGCAACAGCCTTGTCAATCCAGTTGCTAATCTCTGGCGAACAAAGAAATACAGGTCTTCAGAGATTAACAAAGCCTCTTTTTACCTACAGTGCTTTGGTCTGAGAAACCTGATTCCCAACCAATATTTCTTCCATCACTTGCACAGTATCCTTTGACTGTCTTTTGATGATGGTATGTAAGGTGATTGATACAAACTGCCTGGAAATTTTAGCTTTTTCCTAGCTTTTATTTGCCTTCACTTTGGTAATCCTACTTCCATGACTTTAGTCTGTTATACTTACATCCTGCTGCTGCTAATTGCTATGTGTGCATTCCATGGAAACTACAAGTGGAATATTAAGACCCTCCCTCTCTCAAATACCACTCTGCCGATGAATGGCATTTTTCCATACCTTGTGCCAGTTTCTCACTTTAACCCAGCTTTTTCTAAAATGTCTGTTGTCCACAGGTAAAGAGATTAACTGCAGTCCTTCCTTACCTCTTTCTTAAATGGTTTACTTATTTTAAACTCCTGGAAGCCAGTTGTAGATAAAGCATTTCTTCTTTGCATTGACACCTGTGGATTTAGTAGAAATCACTGGTAGCCCTTGCTTTGCACAACTTGATACAGAGAACATTCATCCTTTCCAGCTAGCTTTCCAACCTCTCAGCTTTTGAATTAGGACAGTTTTTCTTTATGGTAAGGTGTTGCAGCAGAGGAAAAACACTCAGAGGCATAGCTGGCATAATTGAGTACAACTAGTAAGTACTTAAACTAAGGAATTCTCCATGTTCATTAATAAGAAGTAGCTGTACTCTTCCACTGTCTCTTGTTTATCTCTCCCTACTGTCCTCTCTTCACTGCAGTACTATCTTCCTTCAGACCAAATATAAACTAAAAAAAACCACCTTTCCTTTGCTTTTCAAAATGGAAACAGATACACGAAGCTTACTGATTTGCAAATGTTGTTTGCACTTCATCACTCAGACAATCCCTATTTTAAGGGATCATTACAATTGTTCGAATTAAACTGTTACTGTCTGCAAATGTAAGTACACTGTGATGCAGTAAGTTCAGAAGGACACATGAAACCCAAGCAAAGTTCTCTGAACTGGAGTATTGTGTCCAGTTCTGGGCACCGCATTTCAAGAAAGATGTGGAGAAATTGGAGAGGGTCCAGAGAAGAGCAACAAGAATGATTAAAGGTCTTGAGAACATGACCTATGAAGGAAGGTCTGAAAGAATTGGGTTTGTTTAGTTTGGAAAAGAGAAGACTGAGAGGGGACATGATAGCAGTTTTCAGGTATCTAAAAGGGTGTCATAAGGAGGAGGAAGAAAACTTGTTCACCTTAGTCTCTAAGGATAGAACAAGAAGCAATGGGCTTAAACTTCAGCAAGGGAGGTTTAGGTTGGACATCAGGAAAAAGTTCCTAACTGTCAGGATGGTTAAACACTGGAATAAACTGCCTAGGGAGGTTGTGGAATCTCCATCTCTGGAGATATTTAAGAGTAGGTTAGATAAATGTTTATCCGGGATGGTCTAGACAGTATTTGGTCCTGCCATGAGGGCAGGGGACTGGACTTGATGACCTCTCCCAGTCCTAGAATCTATGAATCTATGAATTATGTCATTGGTGCTTAGTAGTCTTTTTTTTAAAAAAAAATTCAGAGCAGGATGCCATCAAAAGTCTCATGAATTTGTTAAAGTTGAACCAAGAATCAACCCATTAACGTTGGGGTATAATTTGAGATTACATTTTGGGATATTTCCATGGCATCCTCTTTGGCTGATGTTCTGCTCTGGTTATTCATCCTGTTAGCTCAGATGCAAGCTACATATGTGTTCAGCAAACATGCCACGATGACAAAGTCTTAATTTTATTCATTCAGTGGTTAGTTAAATTTACTAACAAGCAGTGTTACAAAGATCTGTTAAATACAAAATAAACCATGGTAATTCCAGTTTATCCACAATTAAAACAATACTTTATATGGAAAAGAAAATAGTAGTCTCAGTTGTTGCATCATGCCTGTAAATTACTGAGCTTCTGTACAGCATCTGACTTCTGTTACCTCTTGGAAATGACATTTCTTGACTGAATTCTAGAGTAAGGATTAAAAACTTTGTAGTGCAACTCCCTTTCTTAATTGGCTGTGGAGGTTGACGTATTTAGCCTAGTTTACTGAGCAAGAGAAGACTGAGGCAGTGTAAGTAAACAATCATTGCTATATACACCTTTCATCGAATAAGGAACAAGTGGAGTTAAAAATAATGCTTTGATTCTATACTTCTGCCATCCTGTGGTCAAACTAGAAATTTATAAACTGGCACATTCAATTTGAAGGGATGTGTTAGTGTTGCAAATAGGCTAATTCCCTTATGGAGGATATTTTCTCTCTAAATATTTAGCTCTACAAATAATAGATCCTGATTATTCAGGATTCATTTTCAAGTGTGTGGGTGCGTGCGCGTGTGTGTATTTATAGTGCTTTTGTAGCTCTTACATATATGTACACCTCTCTCGAGGTGGTAGTAATACAGCCTTGTTTGACAGAGGGTGATACAATTCCAGTTAATACAGCAATATTTCTATAGATATTCAAAGTAGTTTGCGAGCATAATTTCTCACAATGAAGAAGGTATCCTCACCAGTTTACAAACTGGGAAAGGTCAGTGTCACCTGACAGCAGTGCTCAGAACAGGAGGCTTGCCCTGCAGTCTTTTGCTTTAACCACTGGACAATTGGTTCTCGAACTGAGCTCATCAGACCAATAGTGATCCCTAGATCCCTTCCTGGTGGTCTGTAGAATTAAACACATTGACAGCCAAGTGGTGTGGGATTAAAGGGTTTGAGAGTGGGATAATTCATGCGACACCCACACAGGCTACTCCTGGAAAGAAAGAGAAAAATTAGGGAAATATTGTGAGCCCCTCCCTGACTCGTCCTGCATCTTTTTAAGGCTCTCTTCCCCCTGAAATTACAGGCTCCAGCCCTTCTTACTATCACCTTAATCTATGCAATAACCAACAGCAGGCACTGAAACACCACCCCCACCTTCCTTGCATCTCTGGTTCTCACAGTGGGAAACCCCCACCTCCTCTCCTGGCTCAGATCTCAGAAGTTTATTCCTAGAATATACCCTTGGGTAGTTATGCAACTGTTTGGTATTCTAATGAAACAATTTAAGGTCAGAGATGTTTAAGCAGAGGAATTAGTAATACACAGAAAATCCATTCGTTTTATGGGGCACTGTGAGTTGAAAGTTGTCTTGCTGAGTCTTTGCGTTATTTACAATCCAAAATGTATTGCTGTAAATCAGATGCTTAGCTAGATGAGTTTAATAATCCCAGTTAAAAAGGATATATAGTCTTCAAAGGGCACCCAAATTTCCTTATATTTGCCCTCTTTTGTCCTGCAGGGAGAGTTGTATGTTGATCTTGTTTGATTTTAGCCGTTCTGGGTAGCTAAGTGAATTCTTTTCTTTCCAGAGGCTGAGTGTTACTGTACATGTATGACTAGAAGCATTATCACCTCTCGTCTTCCTACCCAGTGAGAAATTTTAGGATTCTCTGGGTGTCCATGGTGAAGATGTATCTGGTTATCTAGCTTCTTAGGAAGACTTTTTTTTGGGGGGGACGCTTCTCTTGCCAGTATCTTGTTACATCTGGGCAGTCACCAAACATGTCTGTAGCCTGCTTTCCATTTTTGCACAGGCAGCAAAGATCTGTAGAGCTAAGGAATGCATGGGGTGGAGTCTCTACTATTTTATATTGTGATCATTGTTAGGCAGGTATTCCTTGTGAGTTTCTCATATTTTGCTATATCTTTTGCTAGGTTCCCCTCCTTATATATTTATTTTATTTTTATTTTGTCACTAATTCTCAGACTTTATTAGTGTTGTGAAGTCCTTAGTGTGTGAGAAGTTAGTCTGGGTTTGTCTTCACTACTGTGCTTCATCGGTGCAGCTGCAGCTATGCTGATGCAGAGCATCTGATGAAGATGCACTCCCGTCAACGTAAGTACTCCACCTCAACAAGAGGCCAACATAGTGTGGTGTAGACAGCACTTTAAATCGATGCCACTTACATTGCTCAGGGGTGTGGTTTTTTCACATCCCTGAGTGACGCAAGTTACATCGACTGAAGCGGTAGTGTAGGCAAGCCCCTTGTTTTTGCTGTGACTTCTCTTGGGGTAGGTGGGGGCCTATTGGTCCTCAATTTTTACTGTCAAGACTGTCGATATGTAGAACCCTAATGTTTTTTGCTTATAATCAAAACAAAAGAAGGTTTTCCTCTAAATTACATAGCCTATGAATTCCACCCACTGTGTCTCGGACTAATTGAAAAGCACACAATTACTTTCTAGCCTATGGATTTTGGGGAAAAACCCACTCTGGGTCTTGTTCCAGGTGATCAAATCAGCTACTCAACTAAGTGCTCCTTCAAGCAGATGATCAGCACTTCTGCTGGTGTGTGGCACGGGCCCTGGAGCCTTTCCATGCCTCCACTTCAGTAATGTTTGGCACAATCTGTTCCCCTGCCCTTGCATTCCTGATCTCATGCCTATAGAGCCTTGCTACAAGGGAACCTATTGGTGGGTTCTGCACCTTGGCGACTACCCTTAAAGGGGGATCCAACCACAGAGGGGGATACTACTGAACAGTTACTGTTGCACAGTGCTACTGAATCTCCACTGAGTGGGAAAGTGGATGATATGCTTTACCCAGCCCTTCTATCCCTCCATCAACATGCTTGGTCACCACCTCCGCCCATGTCCACATGCTGCATGTGAACTCATGTGTAAGATTTATCGGTTTTTCAGGAATTTTTTAACATGTCCTGATTCTCGGGTTCGTCTAAGGCTCCTTTACACCACTCTGACAGTGCAAAGGGGCTGCAAAGAGAGAGTAAATTCCCACACAGAGCGGGGTTAAATGATATGGAGGCACTAGCCAGTTATTGGCAGCGTTGATGGGGGTGTAGGGGTATAAAAAACACCCAACAGCACACAACAGGTCCAGTTTTTCTAAGAAGAGATCTACCATTGGTGTCTCCTGCTCTGACAGGTGGGCTGGATCTCAGTGCTTTGTCAACACTTACACTATAATTATACAGTACTTAGACCAAGGATAACTTGGTGCTTCCCTCTAAAAGCTTAGTCTTGAAGGTCAGTTTGATGGGACTGTTCACATGAGTAAAATTATTCTGGTGTGTAAGCATTTGCAGGATCTGCCCCTAAAAATGCAGACATCACAAATAAAACACACAATGGTTCCAGCAGCAACTTAGGATAGGAAGTGAAGGACAACAATAGTAATATGGTCTCCATGGGGGACATTTTTCATTCAAGATATTTTTACAGAAGAAAATGGTCTCAACTTATAAGTACTTAAATATTAAATTTAGAAATTGTCAAGGAACATAGGCATCTTCCTTTAGTGACGTTATGTTCCTATTTTTTCCTTAGTGACAGATTCTTCCTGACAATATATGTAAACTTTACTATGAATATTTCTGTTTGAAAGATATTTTTTTCGACATCTATGTAAACATTTCTAAGAAACCTTGGAAATATTTGTTAGAATCTTCTGTTCCTGGCAGGCTTCCAATAATGATCTCACAATAACGAAGTAATTTATCCACAGTGTACCTCTCTTTTCCCCTACAATCTCTCACAACGTTTCTATTTCAAATATAAAGGTCACTGAAAGTACTGGATTTACAGGTTCACTACTGTTTTAATTGTATTAACCCAGTTAATAGAAGTCTCTGTAGTGGTAAATATTACAGAAAATGATGCTAGCATTTTCCTGATGATTCTGGTTGGTTGTAAGATATATAAGTATTGGATTTGGCTGACTTTGGATTTAAGACATTAGGCCACAGCTGTAGTTATTCAAAACCATAATTCACTCATTGTCCTGCCCTGTGAACCATGAAGTACTTCGTTCCCCAAGTGTTTAATCACTTTATATAAAATACTTGAAAAGTCATGGCAGCAGGGACTTGAATTTAGGCCTCCACCTCCTTGCTGAGTGGCTTAACCACCAGGCTATAGGGTTTCATTTTTGTATAAAATACTTGACTAATCATCTGATGAAATGGTGTGTGCATGTATGGGTGGAGGGAATGACTCTAACTTGGTGGCTACGGACTCACTTGGGAGGTCAGAGGATCAGGATCAGATTCTGGGAAGAGGATGGATGTGTATTATCCAGCCTCTCCCTCAGTATGCTACGTCCCCGGTTCTGTGGCAAACTAGATCCACATACTGAATATGAACTTGTGTGTTTCTCTATTCTAGTAATTATCTAACACATTCTGATTCTCCTGTGCCCTAAGACCCCTTCACACCACTCAGGCAGTGCATAGCAGCTGTAAAGTGGGAGAAAATTCCCACTCAGAGCAGGGTTCGATGACATGGAAGCAGAAAATACCAGTGATCACACAGGTCAGGGGTTAGTGCAGAAGAACAGGCAGCAATTTTTCTAAGCAAAGATTCATACTGGTGTCTTCTTCTCTGGTAGGTACGATGGATTTCAGTGCTTCCCCATGTTCCCAGCCAGCTGCTCACATTTCCTCTTTGCCCTCTTGTGACCCTAACAGCCCCTCAATGTCAACTGGGAAAGGGTTCACTGTTGTGTAACAGCAACTCCTAACAGACCGGACACCTAGCATACTGCTTTCATGGTATTTCTCCATAAAGGATATCATGTGAAGTCTTAAATGAAAGCCAGTGTCACACTGGTTATGAATATTATTGTCAGAACGATGATGATTAAGGAGTTGTGTGTATGTATTGAAAATGTGTTTTAAAGTCTGTCACCAACCAAAGAGACAAGTTTCTTCCAGACAGGAGGTGAGTTGTGTATCTCTCTGTCAAATGTAAATTAAGCATTGCAAGCCAACACAATGAAAGCCACAGGAAAGGAGCACACCGGAAAAAACAAGCCGCCAGAGTTAGCTTGGCCATGTGCAAAGACAATAAACTTTGGGGATATAATGGGAAGGGAAAAAGATACTCCCTTAACCTGTACCTGTGGAAGTAAATGGACAGCATGTTTACATTAATGAAAACAGGATCTCAAGCAGGCTAGGTTGAAAGGCTGCAAAAGACATCTGGGGAGAGAGAAGCTTCTTTAGACAGATGGTTAGTCTAGTTAAAGTTAAGTTTATTCTTTAGGAATTGTTATGATTTTGTTTTAATATGTAGTCTCTCTTTCCATTATCCTTACTCACTATCTTTTAAATCTTAACCTAGAAGAATAAATTTATGGCTGTTTTCACTATAAATCTCTCTCAGTGCTGTAGTATTATGATGGGAGCTGATCTTAAGTAGAATAATTCAAGCTGGTGTGTCCCCTTGGGGAGAGCAAACGTGAGTGAGTGTCCAGCAGGATAAGGGGCTGAATACTACAGGCAAATGCTTCAAAGGAGCTCAGGACTGGAGTGCACCTATTAACCCACAAGGCAAAGTGAGGGCTGGCATAGCCCAGAGGAGATTGTTTGGGTGGCTAACATACTGAAGCTGTCAGGGAGCTGACATCCAGTTAAGCGCGAACAAGTCTTCCTCTCACTGGGGGCGGGGAGACAAGGTGACTCAGTCCTGAGAACCTGGGGAACCATCACACCTTTCCCTACCTACATGAACAGGTAAGTAGCCCCTGATTTCTCCACCGTGGCTGAAGTCACAATTTGAGCAGGAGAGTAAAGGAATACTTACCCGTCTGTGGAGCTGAATAAAGGCTTTGACAATAATAATACTTCCCTCTCATACAACACTTTTCATCTGTAGAACTTAAAGTGCTTCTCAAAGCAGGTAAGTATCATTATTTGCATTTTTTTAAATAAATGGGAAGCTGAGACATGAAGTGTCACGTCCAAGCAGGTCAGTGGCAGAGCCAGGAATAGAACCCAGATCTCCTGAAGCCCAGTCCAGTGCTCTATGCACTACACCTACTTCTTTTCCTGTTCTTGGCCACTATTTTTTGTACAGCACCTACCACAACGGGGCCCCAATGTGCTACTATAATAAAAACACTAATGATTAGAAACCATTGTGCTGTGGAAAGTAAAGCTGTATATAGCTGTCAGAGGTACTTAAACAATATTAATTTATACTTGCAGAGAAGGTATGCAGCAATCTTTCATACTAGAAAAACTGTAGTAAGAGAACTGGTTACAAATATTGAAAAACCTCATTTTTTCTTATAAATGAGTTTTGAGAGTAGAGATCTTTCTCCAGTCCTTCCTTGCTAGTGTTTTTTTGTTTTGTTTTGGGACTCATTTCTGAGCTATAGACCTCTGTGGTTAATGACACTGTCTCCATGTCTAGGTGCCAGCGGCGGCTCCAGGCACCAACGCAGCAAGCGCGTGCCTGGGGCGGCAAGCCGCAGGGGGCGGCCTGCCGGTCGCTGTGAGGGCAGCAGACAGGCAGCCTTCGGCGGCATGCCTGCGGGAGGTCTGCGGGTCCTGCGGCTTCGGCGGCAATTCGGCGGCGGGTACTTCCGGCAGATCACCTGCAGAAATGCTGCGGAATCCGCCGAAGGCCACCTGACTGCCGTGCTTGGGGCGTCAAAAACCAGAGCCGTCCCTGCTAGGTGCTACGTTCCCTTCTTTTAACACTGCATTTTCTCCCTCTCGCTGGAGTAGGCAGCTGTTTAGTCTTTCAGATTTCAGACCCTCTTTTTTTCCTAGATAACGATATGTGGCATATTTTCCCTCTCTGAAACATTTTTGTGCATAAGGGTTTTCCCCCCATTTCAAGCTTTTATTACATTGGGACTCAAAGAATGAAAACAAGTTCTGATGCGTACGAACTGGATATGACTGAAATATGAAAAGCATCTGTAGTGTCTATTAAACCACTAATTACTATGAAGATTTCTGTTAACTCATTCTCCAGAAAAACTGGAGAACTGGACCAACAAAGTAGCATCAGGTATTTAATGTCTGTCAAAAGTTTGTCCTTGGTATAGAGAGGTTTTTTAAAAAATGGAACTTCCCTCTTGTGGGAAATTCTAACATTTTGAAATGAGACTGTTACAAATTGGAGCAAACAGGTGAACTATCAAAAATATTCACAAAGAAGTTTTGAACTGGAAATATCAAAATGGAAAACTTCAGTATTTTCAATCAAAACAGCTCACCATATCAAGATGATATTTTTTCATTTTGATTCTACCAATCAAAAAATTAAAAATCTTAATTGAAATCAACATTTTCTTGTAGAAAATTTTGATTTAGACAAAACCCCATGTTCTGACAGGAATGATTTTCATGTGGAAAAAGCTCTGCTAATCAAATAAAAAATCCCTCTAATCAAATTAAAAAACAAAAACCCTTAAGCATGTAGTAGAGACTCCTGTAGTGTTTCGGTGGGTGGCTTAGCTAAGTATGTAGGTTTGAAGAACTACTGACGGAAAGCGAAGTTGAAAAAGTGGGTTTTACATTTTAATCTGAACACTGAAGTTTGTGGCTATCCTTATCTCTCTCTTGTGTATGTTTTTCTAGACTACATCTGGCTCCCACAAGTGTTCTGGGTGAAATCCTCTGCCAGCTGAAGTTAATGAGAGTTGCGCCATTGACTGTAATGGGCCAGGATTTCACCCTCTGTCTCTGGAGCTCAAAAATCCTTTTTAAGTTGTTGCAGTGGAACCTTGTTGTTGAGGAAGGTCGTTATCAGGAAAGAGAGGCACTCTTGCAGTTAGAATGGGCCATTCCCTGTCCTTTGGATTTTGAGTTTGATGCTGAGCCAGTTCAGAGAATATAGCAATGGGATAATTTCATCCTGGCGAGCTGTGCTACAGCATAGATGAGCTGCTGTGTTTTTTGAGTGGCATTCTTCCTATTACCAACTGGAATACAAAGAAATTCCTAATGTAGCCTGAAAAAATGTACATAGGATAAGTCTAACTTCTATTGTTTGCTTGCTAGCTAAGTTTCTGCTTCTTCTAAAGCAGGGGTGGGCAAACTACGGCCCGTGGGCCACATCCAGCCCACGGGACCATCCTGCCCGGCCCCCGAGCTCCTGGCCCAGAAGACTCGCCCCTGGCCCTTCCCTTGCTGTCCCTCCTCCCCCGCAGCCTCAGTTCACTCGCTCCGCTGCCGGCGCAATGCTCTGGGCGATGGGGCTGTGAGCTCCTGGGGCAGTGCAGCTGCGGCGCCCAGCCTGACTCAGTGCTCTGTGATGGTGGCGGCAGCATGGCCCGGCTCCAGACGGGCGGTGCAGCTGTAGTGCCGCCAGCCACCGGTGCTCCAGGCAGTGCGGTAAGGGAGCAGGGAGGGTTGGATAGAGGGCAGGGGAGTTCAGGGTGATGGTCAGGGGGTGGAGGTGTGGAAAGGGGTCAGGCGAGGAACAGGGGCTTGAATGGGGGCAGGGGTTCCAGGGGGCAGTCAGGAAGGAGGGGGGGTTGGATGGGGCAGCAGGGGGCAGTNCCTCTAAGAGGGCAACCAGGCACCGGAGAGAGCTAACAGATGCACAAAGGGTCTGCAGGCTGCTTTTGTGTGTGGCGTATCACCACTCTATTGTACAAATACCACAATTTTCTACACTTGTCTTACACCAACATTATGCTGTGTTTGTTTTATAATGTGCAGTCATTGTAATCAATAGAGCTGGGAAGGAAATGGTTTTCCTATCCTGCCAAATTTTGAGATTTCCAAAATTTTCCTGTTCTTCATTAAGATGAAACTGAGACCTTTCAAATATTTTTGTGCAAAATGTGAGAGAGACCCATGCACCCCTCAAAAGGGGATGTGGGGGTGGGAAGACAGCAAAAACCCACCCTAGAGGAGCCAACAGCTTAGGGCACTTGTCATGAATATAGGGGAAAGGGTAGCAAACTTTATGTATGCTTGGCAGCTGTACTGGATTGCCTTACCTGTAAAGGGTTAAGCAGTTCAAATAACCTAGTTGGCACCTGACCAGAAGGACCAATGAGAAAAGAAGATACTTTCAAATGTGGGGGAAAGGATTTGTTTTTTGTTGTGTGTGGTGTTGTTCCCTCTCTGGACGGAAGGAGAAGCCAAGCAGGTATATGATGTCCTGAAAGATCCCGGGAATAATCCATGTAAAACCCTGGTACATTTTCTAAAAACAGACTGATCCTGGCTGGTGGATGACCCTTCCCCTCCCCCCCGACCCTTGGTTGTTGATGCTCCTGCTGCAGCCCCTTGGGGGGGCCCTGCTGGCCCGCTCCCCAGGAGAGGGGAGTGAGGGACCCCTGCCCCAGCAGTTGCTGCTGCTGTGGACACCGTCATCACCACCACTACCACCTGGAAAGGGTCCTTCCTGCCTGGCCACCGGACTGCCTGCTGGAGCCACTGCTGCTGGGCTTGCTGCCTGGGAGCTGCTGGAGCCTCGAGGTGGAGAAGAAGAGGATTGTTGGCTGCTGGGGGAGCGCGCAGAGCCTCTGCAGACCACCGTGGAGAGGGCCTCTTAGACTGAGTAACTTTCCAACTGTGCTCTTGGGGTGGGGGTCTTGACTGTGTTTGTGGGGACACTGGGGGTGTGGTGTGGAGCCTGCCCCGTGGTCTATCTGTGTGCCCCCCGGTCTATCTGTGTGCCCCCCTTCCCACCACCACCACAGGCCACTTACCATCTGCCTCAGCTCCTGCCTCTGGGACTCAGCTGCTTGCCTCACTTGCGACGCCCTTTTGCCACCATTTGGGCCTGGAGCAGCAGCCAGCCCAAACGAAGACTCTCTGCAAGTGCATGTGGGCACACGTGTGCCCCCCCCTTGGACGGACACACCCCCTTCCCTGCAGCAGTCCCCCAGCCTTCCCCCTTACTACCTGCCCCTTCCAGCCCTTTGCTCCCCTCTTCTGCCCAAGCCCCTCAGCAGCTTCAGGCTTTAGTTTGTTTGCCTGCCCCCCCCTTTTCCCTCTGCGGTTTTTCTTGTTTGTTTGCCCTGCCCCAGCCCCTGCAGTTAGCCCCTTGGTTTCCCTGTCCTCGCTCCCGCCTGGTTGTTCCCCCCCCCCCCCCCCCCCGGTCCCCCTGCCCTGATTAGTCCCTTGCTCCTTGCGCCCATGCGCTTGTGCCCCTCCTGTTTTAGTTGACCCCTGTCTTACTGCACTCCCCATGTTATTCTAGCCACCCTCCCCTAGTGCAGCTAGGGGAGCCGGAATTCCATCTTGTGTTGGTGACTGAACTCCCATAAAACGGCGAAGCCCTCCGTGGTAGGGGCTGCCCCCTCTGCCGCATCCCTGCCACCGGCCGCGGCATCTCCCCCCCGCCCCCCCGCTGCTCCCTCCCCCAGCTCTGTGGGTGTCCCTCTCCCGCCCCCAAGGGCGTACGCCCAGGTGGCAGCGGCTCCCGCACCTGCTGCTATGTCATCTCTCCCGGCCACCGCCTCTGCTACCATCTCTGGCGGCCGGGGCCCCTTCCCCACCTTGACCAGGAAGCACGGCGTCTGTTGCCCGCCTCACCCCACGTGGAGACCTTCGTGCGGGTGTTGGCCAGGGTGATGGGGCCCACGGCCATAATGGTGGCCTCCACTTGGTGGGGTGGCCTCCCTTAGATTTGCCCTCCCTCCCCTGCTGAATTTGGCTGGTGGACTCCCTTTCCCCCGCTTCACCCTCTGCCCTGTCCTTGCAGCTGTTTGTCCCCTTTCCCTCTCCTGCCTGCCCTGCCCGCCCCCTTCTAGCCACCCTGATGCGGAGGCCCCTCGAAAGACCAGGAAGGGGGCCACTGACACTGAGCCTTCTGCCTTGCCCCCAGGGGAATTCCATCCACCGGAGCCAGCTGGGGATGACGTGGCAGCAATGGAGGGTAGCACCGCCCCTCCTTCAGAGTCCGTCCTCGAGGGGGCCTCTGATAGAGCCCCTCCTGTCCCCTTGCCACCTGTGAGCCCCGAGGCTAGTGTCACTTCGGGCACCGGCGAAGAGGTCCCCTGCGTGGTGATCTTCCCTCCATTTTTGAGGAGCTCGAGGGCCTGGGTCTGACCCCAGTAACCCAGGGGGAGGACAACCCTCTGGGGGTGGGCCTCGATGTGGGCAACCTCATCCCGGCCCCCCTTTCCCCATGCTCCCTTCCCCTCCCCGCTGCTTCCGCTCCTGCCTCTGAAGACCCCTGGACTCTTCCACCAACCCGGCTGCGGATGGCACCCCGCTACCAGCCGCCGAGCCAATTGAGGCATCTACCAGTGCCACGCGGCTGGGACCAGAGTTGCTAGGGGTATCCTTCGCTGATGCAGGGTGGCTGACCTCCTTCCCAGGTGAGGGCCCCACTGCTGCCTGGCCATCTGAAGATGCCGTGGCTGAAACACCCGCCATGGAGCTCAAGCTGGGCATCACCAAGGGCCCCCTTCCCACTCCACAGACCCCTGAGCCCGGATGAGAGGTGCCACCCCCCAGTAGCTCAGCTGCTGGGGCCCACGATCCCGCTTCCGCGCCTCTCCCCGACCCTGTCCTGACCCCACTCCCCTTCCCTCCACCTCCCATGCTGCTATTACCGCCCCTGGGGTCGTCTCCTTCCCCTTCCCGGAGGATGACCCCCAGGGAGCGGCCTTTGTGTTCCCCTGTCCCAAACCCCTAGGCGCTGCTATCTTCCTTCTGCCGCCCCCCACTGAGCTGGGGTCTGAGGCGGGCTGCGTGGCGCCGGCACATTGGGCACCATGCCAGGGGTCCGCCCCCTGCCTGCCCATCTCTGTAGGCTATGGGGCTTCAACAGGGGCCCTGCCGGAGGAAGACCAGGGGCCAGCGACCCCACCCCCCGATAGGCTGCAAGACGAGCTGTGAGAGTTTCTCCAGGATGCCTGTGGGTCCCGGAACAAGGTGCAGCTCGTTCTCCAGCTCTGGGGGGACTTTCATGAAATTGTCCGGGCTGTGAGAGCCATTTTGGGGGAGGGTAGAGGGACCGGGAGGCTGGGCTATTACTTACGGGGTTGGTCACGGATTGCTGCGGGACCCAACGGTGGCTGCGAGCATCCCTGCCGGCGAGGATCCCCCCCAGCCCTCCCTTTGGCACCCACCACCTTCACCGCACTAAAACCTCGGGGCTGTAGGGTGGGTCTCCGCAGATGCCAGGTGCTCTGCTACCTTCGGGAGGGGGGGTACTCCGTGGTCTTCCTGCAGGAGACCCATACGGATCCAGCCGCCGAAGCCAGTTGTTGGCTGGAGTGGGGGGACAGGGTTTATTTCAGCCACCTCACAGCTCGTACGGCTGCAGTGTCTACCCTGTTCTCCCCCGATCTATGGCCCGAGGTGCTGGGGGTTGCTGAGGCTGTGCCGGGCCATCCGCTGCACCTCTGGGTCCGCATGGAGGGGCTGGTGGTCAACCTCATCAATGTCTATGCCCCGACGTCGGGCCCGGAGCGGCTGCGATTTTTTCAGCAAGCGTCTGCCTTCCTCGGCTCCTTGGATCCTCACGAGTGCTTGGTCCTGGGCGGGGACTTTTGTGACATTTATTTTACCAATCTGCCCAGGGAGTCAGGTGATCAGGCTGAGGCTGCAGGAACTTTAGGGGAGGAGATGGAGGAGCACACCAAGTGACTAAATTTTAAAGCTTTAATAAATAAAATAATAAAATAACAGCGGTGAGTGTTGGGATTGCGCCCGTGTCACTCAAAGGAAGCAAGAAAGCATTAGTACCCCAGCCCTAACCCACTTTCATACTCACACACGCACAACACGAGGCTGGCCAAGCCTGGGTGTAATGTAAGAAGAAGAGGGGGAGGGGTGGATGGGAGTTCTTGTCTCGTGCTCGGGTCGTTCAGAGTCCGCTGTGATCTCTGGCTTGCTTTGGCTTTTGGGAGGGTTTTAAATCCTGGGTTCCTTTGGGGGTGGTTTCATTCAGGACCCTCTGTTCCTGGTGCTCTTTGTACCAGTCCAAACCAGCTCACTGTGGCTTCCCAAAACACACTGGCTCCAGAGACTTTGTTTTCCCCCCTGTTGGCCTTCACCGTTTCATTCGCTCTTACTGTTTTTACTGCTATTTTTGCAGCCCTGCTCCACTTAGTTCTTTTTTTACAGTTGGGCAGCTGCAGACTTTTTCTTGAGCTTGGACCAGGGTCGGCGTTTTATCTTCAGACGGAGCTAACTGAGGTGTTGAGTTAACCCGTTCTCTGCTCTTCCTTCCGCCTCCTTTTGGCCTCTTGCAACCTGCAAAGGAATCTTCCATTTCACACTTACACCTTGACCCTCCCCCCCAAAATGCCTTGCAATGCTTGCAACTGCGTTAGCAACATACAATGCTGATTTGCCTCCCCATGGGACTCCCTCTCTCAGGGGGTCCCATGGGGAGGCAAAGTCCTTGGGCCTGTGACACTTTAACACCACCCTCAATGAACGGGACCACTCGAGGGCCGAGCAGTGTCCAGCTGCTGCGGTCATCCTCCAGGAGATTGTCGACCATCACTCCCTGGTGGATGTCTGGTGCAACCACCACCCGGACGACGTCTCGATGTTCACCTTTGTCCGGGTAGAGGCCTATCGGTCATGCCACTACTGGTTGAACCGCATTCACTTGTCACGCTGTCATCTTTCACGGGTCCACTCCTCCAGCGTCTGGCCGGCCCCATTCTCGGATCACCATCTGGTGACCATGACAGCCTCTCTCAGCGCAGAGAGGCCGGGGCGGCCTGTTGGCATTTTAATAACAGCTTGCTGGAGGATGTGGGCTTCGTGGCATCCTTCCAGGAGTTCTGGCTGGCCTGGCGAGGGCAGCAGCGCGCCTTTCCCTCGGTGTGGCGGTGGTGGGACGTGGGGAAGGTGCGCGCCTGGCTCTTCTGTCGTGACTACACCCGGGGCGCCAGCCGATGGAAGGATGTGGCTATAGAGCAGTTGGAATGGAAGGTCTTAGAGCTGGATAGGCATCTGGCCGCCAGCCCCAAGGATCCATCCCTCTGTGGAGCATGCCAGGAGAAGCGGGAGGAGCTCCGGGCCCTCGTGGACCATCGGGCCCGGGGAGCTCCCGCTTCTTCTATGCCCTGGAGAAAAAGAGGGGGGGCTAAGAAGCACATCACCTGCCTTCTGGCAGAAAACAGCACCCCCCTCATGGATCCAGAGGAGATGCGTGGGAGGGCCAGGGCCTTCTACACGAGCCTTTTCTCCCCGGATCTGACCGATCCTGACGCTTGTAGAGTGCTCTGGGACAGACTCCCGATGGTCAGCACGGGCGACCAGGACCAGCTAGAGCTGCCTCTCACTCTGGCTAAGCTCTTGGAAGCCCTCCGCCGCATGCCCACAAACAAATTCCCGGACATGGACGGGCTGACTGTGGAGTTCTACCATGCATTCTGGGACGTCCTTGGCCTGGACCTTGTCACCGTCTGGGCCAGAGAGCAGGGTTCTCCCCCCTGTCGTGCAGGTGAGCCCGTGAAGGGGAACCCCCCACGACCTTTGGAATTGGCATCCCGTCTCGCTCCTTAGCACGGACTATAAGGTCATAGTGAAGGCCATTTCGCTGCGGCTGGGGTCCGTTCTGGCAGACGTGGTCCACCCCAACCAGACCTACACCGTCCCGGGCCAGACCATCTTTGATAATCTGTACTCGGTCCAGGATCTCTTGGAGCTCGGGTGTAGGGATGGTCTGTCTTTCGCCCTTCTGTCCCTGGATCAGGAGAATGAGTTTGACGGGGTGGACCATGGGTACCTTCTGGGCACTCTGCTGGTGTTCGGCTTCGGGCCCCAGTTCGTGGCTTGTCTCCAGGTGCTGTATGCCTCCACGGCATGGCTGGTCAGGCTCAACTGGACCCTGACTGTACCGGTCAGCTTCAGGCGCGAGGTGTGTCAAGGGTGTCCACTGTCAGGCCAGCTGTACGCTCTGGCGATCAAGCCTTTCCTCTGTCTCCTCTGCTGGAGGTTGATGGGGTTGGCGCTCTGGGAGCCAGAGCTGCGGTTGGTCTTGTTGGCGTATGCCGACGATGTACTCCTCATGGTCCAGGACCCGGGCGACCTGGTGCGGGTGGAGGCCTGCCAAGCTATGTACTCTGCGGCCTCCTCTGCCTGGGTCAAGAGCTCTGGCCTGATGGTCGGGGCCGGGTGGCAGGAGAGCTCCCTCCCACCTGCACTTCAGGCCATTGGGTGGGGTGCAGGTCCACTGCTCTATCTTGGCGTTTATCTTTCTGCCACGCATCCTGCTCCGCTGGAGAACTGGCATGATTTGGAGGGCAGGGTGGTTGAGCGGCTGCGAAGGTGGGCAGGACTGCTCCGGTGCTTCTCCCTTCGGGGGAGGGCACTGGTGCCTAATCAGCTAGTCCTGTCCATGCTCTGGCACCAGCTCAACACCCTGTGACCAGCCCCGGGGTTCCTGGCCCGGCTCCAGAAGTTAGTTCTGGAGTTCTTTTGGCCTGGACTGCACTGGGTCTCTGCGGGGGTTTTTGCATCTTCCTCTGGAGGAGGAGGACAGGGCCTGACCTGCTTGCGCACGCAGGTCCATGTCTTTCACCTCCAGACCCTGAAGAGACTCCTTTATGGTGCAGGTAGCTTGGCGTGGAGTATGTTGGTGCTCACCTTCCTCCGCCGCCTCCAAGGGCTCCGATACGATCGGCAGCTCTTTTATTTCCACCCGAGAGGTCTTCCGTGAGACATGTCCGAGCTGCCAGTCTTCTACCAGGACCTCCTCCGGACCTGGAAGCTGGTTTCGGTGACCAGGTCTGTGGCGGCCACTGGGGGGCAGATCTCCTCGCGGAGCCCTTGCTACACAATCCCCATCTGACAGAACAAGGAGTAATGGTCTCAAGTTGCAGTGGGGGAGGTTTAGGTTGGATATTAGGGGAAAAAATT